>VZRH01002098.1:651358-764880 GCA_013397555.1 Urocynchramus pylzowi
TGCAACCAAAAAAAAAAAAAAAAAAAGAAAAAGAAAAAAGAGCAACCACGCAACCCAAACCCACCCCAACACCTCACTCCTTCACCTTTGCCTGGGCCATTTCGTTCAGCTCGTTCCTAGTTCAGAATTATTAACTGCTAGAATGTCATTGCTGCAGAGAAGCGTCAGCTAATGGATCACAAATGTCATCTGTGTGGCTCAGTAATTCCAGCTACTCACAAACCAAACAGGAGGACCAAATTCAAAAGCAGAAGTAACCAGTCAAATCAGAGAAGCACCAACTTGCATTCCTCCTGCACACACTGGAAAAAGCAATAAAGCTCGATCTGGCATATTCCTTATCTGCCTGGAGCCGGAACAAATGCCTCTTGTCTGGGAAATGGGTTCCTTCCAGCACCCAGCAGGTCAGGGATTTCCTGAGTTTATTGTGTCACAATCAATAATTGGGAGGGAAATTATATGGTTTTCTATTGAACCTGTTCCTGGTTTTGATCTCATAGCCAGTTTGGCTCAAGCACTGTGAGAAATACTGCCTTGGATTTGCTTGAAACCCACTAGTTTTTGCAACTGCATACTGCAAGAACTTTCATTTGCTTTCTTTACTGTGAGTGTAACAGTGAGATTTTCAAAGCAGTCATGGCAGCTCTTGGTGAAGACAGTAAGAATTAGATTTAGTTATTGATTTTAAAGCTGGAAGAGCCCCCCACTAACATCTGTGTAGCAGCTCATGTCACAGAGACTACAGAATTTCCCTGAAATAATGCTCTCATAAACATGTGGGCAAATGTTTTAGAAACTAAACAAGACTTCACTTAAAAGTTATGATTATAGACCCTGATTGACTATTCCACAATCACTGAAACTTCTGTATTTTGTTTCTACTCTGAATTTGATACTGTCCAGTCCACGAGGCAACTACTTGCATTCCTCACCAAATCCTAAACTCTCTGCTCATTCACATAACCCAAACATGCATTGAGAGATAAATTATGATAAAGATTAAAATTAAAAAAAAAAGAACCACAAGTCTTTTAAAGAGAAATGTGCGATAAATCTCTTTTTTGATATTTAAATCAATCAAGACTTCATGTAAGTTTGGTAAATTATCTAAGCATGTGTGAACACAATGTATTTCAAAAGAAATGCTATTTATTATGAATATGAGAATGTGTATTGTCTGGGGGGTAAATTCCCTCACTTTATTATTCCCATTTTTATGAATGAGGCTCTATCTATCGCTCCTTAGAAAGGTCTTTGGTAGAAATGACCTCTCCATCTACAGATAAGATAAACTGCATTGAAGCTGCTGTGCAGATACAGCCTTGTGAGCCCAATTTACAGCCTGCTGAAAAGAGATTGCTCCATGGACAGGAGTCTAATAAAGCTCTTCTCTTGCATGGTGCTGCCTAGACTATTGTTGCTGTGGATAGTGGCTGCATGTGCCTTTTTCTGCTGCAGGCAATTTTTTCTAGGATCTAGGATGAAATCATCAATTCTTCCAAAATTAACAGAGTAGCTACACATGTAAATGACAATTAACCAATTTTACACTCTTTTAAAAACCCCTTTCTACACTAAAATCACTTCCTGTGCTCAGGAAAACTACTGGCTACTTCGTGTCATAAAGCAGCAGGTAAAGGGATAACTAACCTGGCAGAAAATAAGTGTTGCTTAGGAACCAAGAGGTAAGGAGGAAGAAGAATGCATCTATCAAATCGTACTGCAAAAGCTGGCCAGAATGCAATTCAGTGGTATACTGAATCACAGAAATGTAAAATGTAGGCAGCAGCGTGCTCTGAACTCCAGAGCAACCGAAAACTGCTGATTAAGGTCAATCAGTAATTAAAACCCATAAAACCTCTCTGATTGCACAGAGGGTGATAAATCCCAGCCGAAACATTGTATAGGAGTGTGTTATGCAAATGAGAGCCTCGGGGCACTGTTGCAGTGTAAGTAATAACAAGGAGCCAAAATTCTGCAGGTAGAGTGTTTCTCTCACTTCCTCTGGGAATGTGTGAATTCTGAAAGTCAGCAGCTCTATAGGTTAGATGGGATTTCAGCTGGGCCTGGATGAGTGCCAGGATTGCTGAAAACATACCATCCCCTGCCTGCCCAAACTGCACACGTAATGAATTAAGAATTTTCTGAGAACCCTTTCCAGCGTTCTGCTCTGGTAACATCACACAAATGGCTGCTTGGATTAACAGCCCCAGCACCGTCCTGGCCTTGTGGATGAAGCCCCACCGATTCCCTCTTCCGAATTCCTGTCAGGCATGTTCAGTGGCTCGGATCAGGCTGTCTTTTCAATTACACACAAACCTTGTGAAACATCTCCACCGGTAACCGAACACTCTGTGGGCAATGAGGAAGCTCAATCCTCTTTCAGAAGATCACCAAAGTAAAGCTTTGCTCTCCCGCAACAACGAAGTTGGGATTCATCAACACCCATCGCTTCTTATCTGTTCTGAGAATTCCTCACACCCCTCTTCCAAGCACAGGCTCAGCTCCTTCGAGAGGACTTTAGACAGACGGAGCTGTGCAATAAAACCAAGCTGCTCTCCCAGGTGGGTTTGTGTTTCCTTCCCCACGCTGAAATGAAAACCTCCTGTCTCCCGGCCTTCCCGTTCGGGATGAATTACCCGTGCAGGACCTGTGCTGCCAGCTCTGGACTACTGACAGTATCATTAAGCTCAGCTGCACCAGGGACAGATCTCTTCAGACACTGAACAGTAATACTTTTATGCTGCCTTAGGAGTTTGCGGCGTTGCACGTTGCGTCGGGAAGCAAATCCCTCTCCCAGCGCAGGAAAAGGCACGGGCAGAGCGTTCAAAGAACGCCTTGTTAGAGGTCCCTCTGTGTTTCTAGAGAGCAAACGTTGCCTTTTCTTCTGGAAGTGCTCGAGACTGAACAGGCTGCTCCTCTTTCTTTGCTGTTTGCTAGGAGTTCACAATAAATCTCTGAGCTGTGCCACAGGCTGCAGGCATGGAACGTCGTGTGAATGCCCTGTGAGAGCAGGTGTGGGGGTACTGACAGCCCCAATTACCTTTCCAAACCCTATCCTGGAAAATAGAGCTTCCTGTGAAGTGTGCACACCATTGCACAGTGCCCACAGGTAGGAGGAACGGGTTTTAACTAAGAAGTGGTTGAAGTAAGACCCATTGATGTCCGTGGAACATCATGGGCATGCAGCTATGGAGCTCTAATGATCTATGGAATGCTCCTGGAATGACACCAGCTGCTGGAGCATCATGATTCTGCAGTTGCTAAAATAATTGCCTTGGCTTAGAGGAAGTTTTACTACTTTGGTTTCCTCTGTTCCCCAGTGCTAGGCCTTGTAAATGCTGTGAAATAGAAACTATCACCACATTCAGCAGTGAAAAAAAACCAACAGAGGAAAAAGCCCTAAGAAACTAATTTCCTCAACTGGGTGTCAGCAGTTTCTGTATCAGCCTGCGAAAGCCTTGAGTTATTTGATCCTCAGGTTACATTTCTTCCCTGAAAATGGACTTTAAGTGCATGTATTTGGCAAAATCTGCTCTTAAAGCTGTATTAATTTGCAGCTGCCAGTAGGTCAATACTTTTTTATATACATACATGATGGATAAAACAATAGTTGTTCCTGTTAATTTTCGATGCTCTTTACTGCACAGGTTCTTTCACTCACAGAGCTGCTGCTACCATAATCCCCCAGAATTCTGGACACAGTTAGAACATGTATGGTCTAAACTTTCACTACTGCAATTATCATAAAAGGAAAACTTGGATTGTATTTCGTGCAATAGAACTGTGTGAAATACAAGAATCTAGAAAGAGTGTGTTGCCCTTTTTTCTGACAGGTAGCAATGACTATTTACAAGTAAGCTGTATCCATCTTTTGGTTTGGGTAAAGAGATAAAAAATGCAAGCTTTTTTTTTACTGTTATAGGAAATTCCTTCTAATATTGTCTCTAAAATAAACAATTATAAATGTAATCATGGGCATTTATAATATTGTCAAAGATCTGTGTCCTCAGATCATGGATCAGGCACCTAAGTCTCACGGGATTTTAAAAAACATTTTTGTTTTATACATTTTGGATCCTCTATCTCTTCTACATTTTGCAGTTTTAATGCATTTTCTCTTCATTTCTTAAGGGAAAAAAGCAAGAACACTCCCACATTTTTACCACAAATAATCTCAAGGCATGTTTCACTTGCCTCTCACTCTCAGGTTTGAGCCCGTAAGTAAATTTCAGACGTTGATAAAATTGTTAAAGCCAGCAGCCCAGCAGCTGTATTGTATGTCTTTAGCTGTGTTTCACCCTTATCAGAGGCAACATCCAAATGTTAGCCAACATTAATGATAAAAACGGACACACCTATTTTACACAGAAGAAAATACCAGGTTTAGAGTTATCATGGAAGAAGTAAAAACGCTGTGTAGTTCACAAAGTGATCTGTGACTGAACTGCCATAAACACAGATTAACTGAACATAATTTACAGATTTTGATTTTACTAACAGAATGCATAGATTAGAATTCATCCTTGAAGTTATTATTTGGATGCTTGAGCTCATCTGTAAAAATCAGTCTGTGTAGAGGCAAACCACACAAGTTGCTTTCTGAAAATCAAAGAGGCCTATGTTTGCTTAATGCCGAGGCTGTCACTGATTAAAGATGGGCTTGGCAACTGTATCAATGGGGCTTGAGAAGGCAATCCCTGCTATGGCAGAAACCTGGAGCCAAAAACCTAGGAGGTCTCCTCCAGAACGGCCTTGCTTGCAACTAACTCCAGTCTCTCTCTCTTGTCTGGTTTCAACCGTCCTGATGAAGACATTAATTTCCCTTTTTTGGTTTACAGCAAATCATGCCAATCCCTGCTTACAGCAGAGCTCTCACAACTACTAGCAACACAGATCAAATCCACAGTTCTGTTCCTAGATGGCTCACTTCAAACTCACCAAACAAATACCCCATAGTCCTCATTCCAAGGATACAGTAACTTGGATATGCCTGGAGACATGGAACAGGAAACTTGGTTCCTTTCCATATTTTATGACTAATAGTGTGGGTGTATTAACTCTCAAGTGGAAGGTATTGTGCTGATCAGCCTTTGATCCAGAGCCTTGATCCCAGTCTACTGTTTCCAATAGTCAGAGAAAGAGTCCCTCGGGTAAAATTTTGGGGTTAAAAAGATTTAAGTGTGCGAGGCTGGAACCGACTCACAGAAATAAGTCATATGTGGTCGGTGGAGACTCTTATATCACTCAGTACACATCGCTCAAGGTTTGCGTATGGAACTCCAATGACTCCCAAACTACTGGATTTTCTCTTCACCTGTTGCTTGCCACAGACCACTGAACCACAAAATTCCAACACATCACACACAGAGAGCTGGAGGGATGCACAAGAAAATACATTCTGAGGTAGCTGCAGGAATGTTAAAATGGACTAAACTCCCTGTGAGGTCACTTTTTAACCTGAAATGCCAGGACCCCAAATATTGGCTGCCACAAATTCTCTTAGAGTCACTTCCATACCTTGCAAAGAGTCACTTCCATACCTTGCAAATTCTCTTGGAGACCTTCCATACCTTGTTCCAGAAGGGCTCTGGGAACCCTGCAATTTGCCCAACTGGACAAAGTGTCAATCCCAAGTGTACACCCTGGTACAGAAAGCATTGTGCTAGGGACAGGGAGTGCTTGGCTTTGCCTTGGAGTGACCTTTAAAGGTCTGGTCTGGCAATAGCATAAAACTGAGATCCCAAAATGTTTTCTGGGCTGCAGCCACTTACATCTTAGGAATAGCTCAGTCCTGATGCAGAGCAAAAGCAGTGGGAAGGCCTATTTTGGGGGGATCCCCCTTCAATCCAATTTATCACTGATTGGTTCTAGACCAGGATCAACCAGAAAAAAAGCTTTCCCAGAGGGATTTCACCGAGACCATGCTTATTCCACTGACTTTCATAACACTCAGGGGAGCCTCAGAGATCCAGATTACTTTGCATTTTGGAAAGCCCAGTGAGGTCATTACCACAGATGTAAGAAAACCAATATTTTAGTTTTATATTTATGATCTTTTTTCCACTTTTTGTATTTTAAGTGTTGGCATTTCATGGTTTTTCTTTCTGCCAGCCGTTCCCCTATAAGAAGGGTGAGCTATAAAACCAGTTCCAAACTGTAGATGGTTTTGTAATCAGATGAAGTTAAGGGCAGCAGCTAGGGACAGTAGCACTCAATAAAACTTTACTAGTTAAAGTAAAACTGGCACCAGTATTTTCTCTGTTAATATGATTAGCCCACTGGAAATTGCTGCATGACACACTGTGCTTCGAGAAATCTGTCTCCTTCCTTTGTTGTTGCCCTGATCACAGAGATCTCCTTAAGGACATATTTATATGTTTTAGAAATTCTTCAGGAAGAAAATGTAATACAGCATTGATGCAAATTGCTGTAACACCATGTACTGAACCGATTTTAGGATATTATGAATATTGCTGTTTCTATGGAAATTGAGCACCAGTTTATGGATACAAAATCCAAATTCACACAGGCAAAGCCCAAGCACAAATAGATGCACACACATACACACTTGGTGAATGCTTTTGGAATCAGTCCAGGACAATTTATTTTCCAACAGTAAATTTCCTCCGTGTACAGCATTCACTAAACACTGTGAGCACTATGTACAACACTTTACCAGGATGAATTAAACCCTGGGAAGTTTTTAATGCCAGGATAGAAGAATGTCAGCCAAAAGGTAAAACTGGGGGGAAAAACCCCGCCCGTATTCCTGCTTTTAAGCTAGCCTATATCAGTGTCAGTGTCAATTGATATATCTCTTTGTAAGGAGAGGGAAAATAAAACAAGTGGGCATATATGTTGGTGCTTCTCAATAACAAGCAATTTGAAGTGAAAAATTAGAAAATCCACTTATGCAAGGTCTAAGAACAGAACTGGAGTTTCCCAACTGTAGAAGTGGAAGAAAAGCTCCACGGGAGGATTTGAGAACAGGCAAGTGTGAAGCTGGCTCCTCACTGAACTTGAGCAATTGGATTCCTGGTTTTGCCTTTCCCAAACAGCCGCTGTGTTTTATGTCCATAGCCTGCATTACGCACTTTATGACTGGGACACATCACACATCCATTACCTAGGATGACTAATTATTTGGGAATTACTGCAGTGAGTAATGCCAGCAGAATTTGCTTTATTGCCTCAGCATAGCTGAGCTGGAAAATGCCTTATGGATATATCTAATTCCATGAAGACAAACAACTTTATAGCCATCGTTAACACAAGCTGTACACGCTAAACATGCAATTCCGTAGGAATTCTTCGAGGCATGGAAGAAACCCCTGACAGCCTATCTGGAATATAACCCCCCCATGCAAGCTCTCTGCTGTCCCATCGAGGGACAGGGGAGCAGAAACACCGCAGCAATCAGAAAACACGGCTGTGATTTGCCCAAACACGGGGAGCTCCTGTAATTCAGTACAGATGTAAGCCGGGCTAAGCCTGTCAGCATAATCAGGATTTTCACAGTATGTGAGTGCTGCCTCCAGGCATTTGGAAACACCTTCTCCCTGTTGGCTCCTCACAGTACCTGGGAGTGGGATGAAACCAGACCTGTGTTCTGCACCATCTGCTTTACCCCACACTGACTGTGGCCCTGATCCTGCACAGGCTGCCATTCACAATCAAAATTCCTCTCATAAACAGCCCCGCTGCTCATGTGAGGCAAGTACAACACACGCACGGTTTTTGGCAGAAGTGGAAATCGTGCCTCTTTAGGGGCACCATGGAATTGCTGACTGGATAGGAATGGGTCCACAAGTGTCATTTCACTATACAGAATAACATGAGCTAAAAACAAATTGCAGAATCTGAGTTTCAATCACCAAAATTAATGCCAGCCACAATGCGCTCACTAAGCAATAAAGGCCTCAGAAAATGGTTTGATAAAAAGCAAAGCAAGTAATAGGCAAAAAGATCCAACTAGTAAGGATCCAACAGTGCTGCTGAATTAGAACTGGCCAGGTCACTCTTTCCTCTTCTTCTTTTTGGGTGCAAAGCTGTATAACACAATCAGAAGTAAATACCAGTTATCACCAGTTTTATCCTGATAATTCTCTTTTCTGGCAGACCCAAACCCTTTCAGAGCACAATCTCCTTCCCAAACACAGTCACTGGCTGGGAGATCATACTTGGCAAAGGTGAGAAAGCAAGGAATGTAAAGAAAGTGCAAAGGGAGTAGTTTACTTTTTGAAGCAGGCATGTTTCTCCCCTTTTCCTCTATCCCTTTACAGTTTCTCCAGCTCATGCTGCTGAAGGAGAGGATGTGATTGAAAAAAGCTGATCTGGGGCTTAGGGGAGCAGTTCTGAGCTCTGTACAGATGTCTGGTATGATGGAGAGCTATTAGGTACTACAACAGCACAAGGTACTAAGTGGCACCTTGTGAATAGTGTTGTTCACACAGACACTGCTAAAATAACCCAAACACGTGGAAGGTTTAATGGCTTCACAAGGATCAATTATAAAGGTAAGGAAGTTTTGAGTTTATACAGTTCAATTTCTGGAAACAGTAAGAGCCTTTTAGTTTGCCAAATGAATTAGTAAATGAATATAGAATTGCAGTTTGCTGAGCCTCTAGAGAAAAAGTCTGTGGTCATGGTTGGTACTGCCATTTGTTAAAAGCCGTTTGGGGATTCCTCTGGAAACAGGAGGAATTGCTTTCCGTGTTCAAGGGCAAGCCAAAGAAAGTGGAACAGACTGAACTCATCAATGCTGAGCATTGACTCCTGTGTCACACTTTCAATGTCTGTTTAGTTTGCTGAGTGAGACCCATGGGTTCAGTGATCCCCAAATCCTGCAGTTCATCATGGATGTGCTGCAGCACAGGCATCCCTGATCCAGAGGAGATTTTTTTCTAGAGAGATCATCTCTTTTTTGACTGGAGTTGCCCTGGTACTCCGACACAACCATAGTGTCATGGAATCATTCTTAATCTACAAGGTACTTCCCAAGCAGTGTTTTCTGAACCCTCACTTCCATTTGGGAAAAGGGATCTTGGCCACCTAGGACCCAACTGCCCTTTTAACAAATTTTCTGGGGATCACATCACTTTTTTGAGGAATAAAAAAAGAGAATGGGCAGTTCAGCCAGTCCCATTCTGTAGGAAACTACAACTGGGCTCAAATGAAAGTTTCAAAGCACACTTAAGCAAAGAGAATGCTGGAAAGGGAGTCTGGAACAGAGACACGACAGCAATCACTTCATGTCTGCAGTTATTTTCCCCATCAGGAAGTTTGGGTCTCTACCTGTTGATTCATGATGAAAATTTGGGAGGAAGAGAAACTACTAAATACATGATACAAAGTACATCCATAAAGACCACATGAGCTTTGTTATGGAAAAACCTTATTAGGCTGAATATGTGAAGGCTCTTTGCAAAGCAGCCTTTGAGGAGCTCCTCCCTGGATTTCTCTCATTCCAGACTGCCTGAAATCTGGGTGTGAGAAGTGCAGGGGTGAGAACACACATCAAGGTACTGTATGACTACACTGCTCCAACATGCTCTGGAATTGCTAGGGAAACACAGTGGTATTTTTTATTAGGAACTGAGAAGAGAATTGACAGCAAGAAGAGAACCCAAAGGGCAGCTCTGGTTGCTTATCCAAATTGTCACAGTGCTTCAGAGGAATCGTTTATGCAACAAATTACAAGAATTTTGGACAGGTTGTTCTCTCTCAAGAGAAAAGGAATGAATTTAGAAACCTTATTAAAAATAATCGAGATGCTATTGTTTTTTAAATGTATGAATTAGGTTGTCATTTCTTTGCTATGACAAAACAAGAAAGAGAAAACTCCATGCAAATTCCTTTTTCCAATGAAATACCAAAACCATTTTAAAATGCAGCTCAACAATCTCCCAGAATAAGAATACATCTACTTTAAGACAGGGGGAAGTGGGGGAAGATAAAGAATCTTTAACCCCAGTTGCTTATTGAAGAACTTATTTAAGCTGAGGTCATTGCGACTCCTGTGATTCCTTTGCAGAAAGGATCTGGAGAGAATGAGTGGTTCCAAGGTGAGGGCAAGCGACCCTGCCCTCCTCCTGCGCTCACTCTCCTTTTGTCCCCTGCCTTTCAATTACAGAGCAGCTTGACTGCGCCTGCAGAGGAGGGAATGCAACGCCGATAGCCGAGGGGCAACTTCGCCTGCCCAAAAGCCTAAGCACACCCGCGGGCTCTGTTTGAGAGTTACCTTTGATCACACGAAGTTAAACCTTTAATTACTTCATCTCCGCTTACAACCGCCCCACGCCAACCTAAAATCTTTGTGAAAAACACTGCCTTACCACCACTCTAGTACCCACCACCGAGGAACAATGGAAACGAGGCAGTAAACTCCAAGAAAACATTCTGTTACTACACAAGGGCAAGTCTTGGCACATGCTAAGATAAAAGAGAGAACAGTGCTTATACATTGTGAGCTGGTTTTTTTGAAAGGAACAGTGACAGCTAAGTTCCGTGACAGAACACGGTATAAAACCTGCCCTGGTGAACTGGCACAACCCCATTTAGAGCATGTGCAGCATCACAGAATTGCCCGGTTGGAAGGCACCCAGCAGGACCAGCGAGTCCAGCTGCCAGCCCTGCCCAGGACACCACCGAGAGTCACATCCTGTGCCTGAGGCTTGTCCAAATGCTCCTTGAGCTCTGGCAGCCTTGGGGCTGAGAAGGCAATCCTTAATCCTTTCACAGAGTGTGCGCATTCCAACTGTGCAGGGAATCCTTAATCCTTCCACAACGCTACCATTGTGTTGTCTTCCATTTATCTGCCAAAGCAACCTCCTTGAAGCCCAGCACAGAGCCGAAAGTATCCCAAACCACTAAAACCAGAGAGGCTCCCCTTTGCAGCGGGCACACGCGATCCTGCCATCACCCAGGAGCACATCGCAGGGGAAGAGAGCTCCGTAACTCCACGCCTGGGCCATTACCGGGCACCACGGGCCGCTCACTACCAGCCGTGAGGGCCCTACGGGGCCGCGCTCCCGGGGCCGCCATCAGGCGCAGCCCCGAGGCCCGGGCCGTGGGCCTGGCCCGGCGGCTCCATCCGGCTCCATCGGGCTCCATCCGGCTCCATCGAGCCTCAGCAGCGCCCATCCCGTACGGGCGGGGCCCGCACGCCGTCCCCCGGAGCGGCATGGCCACAGCCCGGGTGGGGATGGCCCCCGGTCACCGGCGGTTCCTCACCTGTACGGCCCCGGGCGCAGCTCCGCGCTACGGAGGGGGTGGCAACAGCTCCCAGCTTTCCTCCTGGAGCGTGTTTGCGACTACGGGGCACCTTTCCCGGGCCACTTCGAAAGGCTGCGCTGGGAAGCGTCTCTGGGAAGCTTTCGAGGAGAAGGATCAGGATTTCTAAGTAGCATCAGCCCAGCTGGATCGCAGGAGAAGAGCCTGCAGACAAATGAGATTGTGTTGGCACAAGCTGGGAGCGCTGAGCTGCAGCGCCCGGGGTGCCGTGCCATGAAATCCAAGTGCTGCCAGACTGCGGGCATTGTGAAACCCGGGGCTCACCTCGGAGAAATCCATGTGTGCAAATCCAGCTGTCAGCCGCTGAAATTGCTGCACCTCTTTCCTCAGATAGCACCGTAATTTAATTAAGTGTTGATGTGTTCTGGGTGGAAGCCCCTCAGCAGCACTGCTTCTGAATAAGCCATTTCATTTTAGAAAGGGAATGGGAACAGAGGCCTTTCCCATACTACAGAAGTATTTTGGAACCAGAGTCGAATTCCACTTATCATTGTTTTCATAGTAGTTGGATTTAAACTCAAGGGGAAAAAAAGCCACTACATCACAAATTATATTCCTATAACTCATTAAGGGATTGCAAAATCAGTGGAAAAACTTTAACCAAATCCCCCAGTATTGTGGGATTAATCTGTTTTGCCACTGTTTTCCAGGCTTATCAAAAGACAAATCTGCCTTGGTCTTTGCTTGCTATGTATAAGATGGTCTGTGGTTGGAGAACAGTAAGCCGTTGCTATAGGATATGTCTCCTTTTCCAGCTAAAATTGTTACATTTTACATCTCAGGAAACCTCTGGAGCTGATTATAAGTAGCGCCAACAAACCAAGAAGCAGATTTACAGCTACTTTGTTGCAGGTGTCTTTGTTAAGGTGTCTTCCTCTGAAAAAGAGAAGCCACCCCCTCTTTTCCTTGCATGTATCTGAGAGTCTTTGTGGTATCAAATGCAGGCCAAAGGAACATATGGCATTGGGATTTCTTCTGGATGAGGTCATTCTGAAGTAAGGTCTCTTTTACTCCCTCCACAGACACTTACATGCTGTCCTCAGAATTTGGCCATGACATTCCAGATAAAATTATCACTTCCCCACTCCTTAGTATCTCCTCAATTTTCTGTTTTAAGTCAGAGCTGGGAGGACAGCCACATTCCCTGCACAATAGCTGACAGATTCCTTGGGTTCCAGCCAGAATGCTGCTTTGGAACTGGTTCTTGCTGCGCTTTGGAGTCATTTCAGCCCCTGAGCTGCCAACTTAGTTGGGAGTTTTGGGGGTGTTTTCAGGAATCATTTTTATTGAGAGCATAAAGTGACCTCTAAGCCAGATATAAGCCCAGTTATTCCTATTTTAGAGGAAATTCAAGCTGCTCTTTTTGGAAAAAGAACTTAGGGTGGTAGCAGGAATTTGGTTTAAAAGTTAAATGTGCCCTGTGACGATGACCAAAAATAACATCAACACAGGTTCCACAGCCTGCAAGATTGGTTGGTCTGTGTGAGCTACAGCAACTGGTGATGGAGGTGCACATCAGCAATGATTGTACTGGCACACGTTTTGGGATGCATCCTGTCTGCACCAAAAATACCAGGCATTGCATACAGGGAATGAAGAGCAGTGGGAAACAGGGCTTTGTGCAAGCACTGATTACATACACTGGATTAGGACTGGAGCTGGTGAGCAAAAGGATGTACATCAACAAAAAGTTATTCTGAGGGAGAAAAGGGTGTGAGGATAGTACCAATGCACAAATAACATAGCCTAAAGGATTTTTTTTCTCGTTAGAATACTTCCTCTATTTTCACATTTCTTTAAACAGCCAGACAACCCCCGCCCCCATTTGACTTCATTGTTACTATTACTCTTAGTTTTAAAAAATCAAGTAATGAGCGGTAACAGGCATTATTCCTTAGATCCAGCTTATCTCTTTCGTTCTGAGATCTCCCCCTGAACTGCACGCAGCTCCCGCGGACAGGGAAAAGGCTCAGGAGGGCAGCTGCAGCAGGGCCGGAGCCCCGAGATGGGGCGGCGCTGGGCGGGGAGTGCTGCCGGTGGGTTTGGAGAAGCCCCTCAGCCCTCTCTGTGTCATCGCCGCCGCTCGTGGAGCCCTGACCTGCCCCACAGGTGCTGCGAGGCTCCGGCAGCGTTCATTAGAAACCGGAGATTTTCAGCTGAAAGGCACTACTAAAAATATTATTGCTTCCATGGCAACAGCCCGTGCGATACAATGGGGTGGCTCTTTGCACGATATTGCCAAAAGATCCGAGATGAGAAACTCTCGCTTCAGCCGCCAGAGCTGCAATAGAGCAAAGGACCCGCAGAAGGCACTGCTATTTATATAACCACCTCTAGCTTGCTTTGTGCCTTTGTGCAAAGCTCCTGGTTCTCTCAGTGCACCTTTCCAAAGACAAACTTCCCAGGATCAGAGAATAACAGGAGCAGCAGTACCTAATGTAGGACACTGAGGTCTTCTCCTTCCGTAGGTTTCATACTGGTTGCCAAAGTGCTAATTTGTTAATTTTGCTATGACTCCGAGCACCTTTAGAGGCATAATATCAAAATATCAATATTTAAACCTGAACTACAGCAATATATTGAAGCTACAGACAGGCTGCCCAGACTTACTTCAATAACAGAATTGTAGTTGCTTGAGGTAAAATATTTCATAAACATACACCCACAGATAGGCTTCAAAATTCATAGCCAGCCTCCTAAAAGTTGAATTTTGAACAGTTGTTAGCCTTTAGGGTTGTAGAGTGGGATTTAGTGGGAATTACTAAGAGAAAAGCTGTTACTGGGATCAGAGCATTATGATTTGAAAGCCTGAATGGATGTTACACCTGACTTCAATCCCATTCTTGAAACTCTTTGCATAAAACCTAGAAACAAACTAGGAAATCAATCAGCTTGGCCTTCATGAGAGCTGTCCTTGCTCCTCATGTCTAACTCGAGTAAACAAGAGTTTTTGATACATTGTTTCTGAGTGAATAGTTGGAAGAGAATTTAAGCAAACTGGCTTTCCATCCTTTGCTCTAAGTTATCCAATTTTCATCTCAAAAATCGGTCGATCTGCCAAGGCTTCATATAAAAACGAAGGCGAAGCACGCCTAAATGAGGACATTTCTTGGAAGTTTATCTTTTTTCATGATTACAACGAGAGGCCGTTGGAGTTAAAGCGCATCCACTGTTTATCCTTTGTGTGGAGAGGCTGCCTGCAGAAAGGGATTCAGTTTACATTGTTGTCAGTCTGGCAGGAACTGAGTAACTGAGGGCCAGCGTGCCTTGCTCAGCTATTCAAGAAATAGCATTCAGCAAGATCCTTCTACAAATATCTAATTGGCTTCTCAGGCTAATGTAATTAAATCAGCTTCAAACGCTCATTTAGTTGCCAAATTGTTTGAAGTACAGTAGAACACAAGGCTATTGCCAGGGAGATATGGATTAGCAAATGAAGAGAAATACAAAACTTCAGGGCCAAAAATAGAATTGTACTGAGGAAAAAAAGAAGGGTTTTCAATTTAGTGGAGCTTTATCTGTGATAGCTATAGTAACATTGGCATTTATAACAGTTGTAGTATAAAGGTGAATATATAGCAAAGAGGCATTCTCTGGGGACTGCAAGTACACACCTGTATTAATATAGCTTACATTCTTGTAATCTCTATTAATATGATTTACTGATCTTGCAAAATGCAATCCCCATCAGTTGTCCCACTGTGGCTTTGAATAATTTCCATTCACCAAGGCACTGAATCGTGTGATTTCAAAGGGATGTGAGCACATACTTAAAGCTAAGCCCATATAAGTGGAAAGGGATAAACTTCAGCACATGCTTAAATGCTCACTGCATTGCAGCCTACACTCCTTTGGCACCTGGCCCGTTTGCAGGGGTAATTTTACAGCTTTTTCCTTTGTCTGCAAGTGACTCCATGTTTTTCTGTGCAAAACACATCTCCACTTAAAATGGAGATACCAACTCCAGGTATAGAAATAAACAGTAAAATAAAGGTCATGTTTTATGGACTTTTCAAACTTGCCATCACCAACCCAGACAGAAGAATATATACATATATATAGTAATCAATGATCACATTTCACTGCAAAGTTCCCCATTTTTCCATTTCTTCCACATTAATCCCCAGTGATTTTTCTTAGAACAGAGTAAAACCTCTCTCAACATCCGACCTACAGCGATTTTTGATCTCCCAGAATAACAAGATCAGCGTCATCTGTCCTATCCTTCACATTTTACTGGGGAAGTAATTACTAGGCAAAATCTGGCAGTAAACAAAGTTGCACTAAAAACTCTTCACCATGAAAATAATGAGTCAGTTAAATTATCCCTGTCCCACTTCCCTGTAGGAATCAATGCTCATAGCTAGAACAGGACAATAGAAAAAATCTTTACATTTTTTATTAGAAAATAGCACAGGAATAGAAGTAAATAAGAATGTGATGTACATTCCTAGTGTAAATATACTGCTAAGAGGAAAGAAAATGGTTTAAACTTTTAAACTGTTGTAAGTGGATCAACACAGTGAAAACAAAAACCTGATGAACAAAATGCTTTAGAAAAATACTGAAAATCTAAGGTTGAGCAATTGCATCAAACTGAGAGATAAAAGCACTCAGTATCTCTGAAAATTGATCTTGCAAGCATGGAAAGAGCATTCTAAGTGTAGCCTGACAGGTCTTTCAAGGACTTGAGAAACATAAAGGCAATTGAATGCAGTTCTTTTATACTTTAATTAAAAGGAACATTCCATGCAAAGACCTAATTTGCCAGTTTCCAGCCTAGACTGAATTTTTATAGCTGAATTTGAAACTCTTGAAAATAAGGGTTTATATAATGGAAAGGCTGACACAAGCCTGACTTCAGGGATGAGAACCACAGCATCAGATTTTCCTCTCTTGCTGCAGAAATTACAAATGGCTTCAAGCAAAATTGAGGTAAAGAAAAGATAAAAATGATCAGTAGCTTTTTAGATGCACCTTGAAGAAAGCACTTTTGAGTGGCAAATAAGATCAGATTCTAAAGCACATAAAGCAGATGTTTGCCAGCATCACGAGAAATAGCAGGGAAGAATTTTGCTTTTCCCTGAGGCAGATCTTCCTTGGACATGCACTGGGAAGGAAATTGAACCCAAAAGCAAAGTAAAGCAGTAAAGCTGCCCTGAAGAAAAGTAGTACCAGGTGCTGGCAATGCCAGAGAAAGAGGAAATGCCCTCTTTCAAGCAGCTCTTGGGCAAGACAGTGTATGATAGCAAGCAGAAAGCAGTTCCCTGACATAACTGTTCCTCTCAGGATTTCAGCAAACATCTCTTGGCTTCCTTGCTACTGCTTGCAGAAACAGGAGCACTGCAGCACTTCAGCAGCTGCACGTCTGCAGGATTGTAGGAAAGCTGGGTATAACCCTGAGCTTCCTCTTTTTGCTCTGTACAAGGGAGAGGCTTGTGTGCAAAGGTCTTGTTTCTCTCAAGATCTTTTTAAAATCACTTCTATTTTTATTTGTAATAAAGTTTTTGGGGTTTGGACTGTAAAACCATCTTTGTCTCCTTTTAGGGATTCACTGCAGGGGAGTCTAGGCTGTTCCACTGCAACATCCTGGCTGGCTTTGGACACTCGGTCTCGGTCTGTGAGTTTGCTTGTCACAGTGGATGACAATGGGAATTTGAAGAAATCCATGCAAGCAAGGAGATTTTCCCTGTTCCTGTATTCCCTGAATCCCCAGTGGTGTTGGTTTTCAGAAAGGCAACTGAATGACTCAATGGAAATTGGTGGTTTCTTTTGGAAGTTTAGAACAAGAGTTAAGCAAATAAACAAATGCTGTAGACCAGAACATTTAAACTGGTGCCAAAACAAACCCAGACAAACGCTGTAGTGATTCAGGCTCTGGAATTGTACATACAAGAGTGTTCACAAATGTTTTCACTCTTTCAACAATAACAACCACAGAAAGTTACCGCAGGCACGGAGTGAGTTATCTCAGAGTCACAATTTTCAAGTGGGAGCAGCACCAGCCATGGCTGTGTTACCTTGGTGAGATTATGTGACACACTCAGCTGGAGCAGAGCATATTTTCCAAGTGGGTCAGTCACACAGATAAACCAAAATTCTCTAAAAAACTATCTGGTCACAGCTTTGCTTCAAAGACCAGAACTCCTCTTCTTCTATCATAATAGATGCTTTTCCAACCCTCCTGGTAAGGAAACTCCCTCATTTCTCTCCAAAACCTGAATGCCCAGCAACTTGTTTGACATTCTGCATGTTCCCACTCTGCATTTTTTCAAGGAAATAAATTTAAATTATTATTGTGAAAGTCTTTTACTTTCTCAGTACCAGGCTAGAGACCTATTTCATATTATCCCTTCTCTGCTTGTTTGGAGCCAAGTGTGGAGGAATAAACCACTTGGGAATGACAATATGAGTGAGCTGTGGGAGACTGCCAGACTTTATTACAAATAGAAAACCCACTCAGAGTGGGACAAGGTGCAATATAAGCCAATCTGAACTATCTCAAAAGGCAGCAAGCAAAATTCTCTCAGATTCAAAACCCGTCTTGCCTCTTTTTCCCCTCTCCTTTTGATTTTTCTGCACCTCTGCCTTTCTTAGGTCTGGTCATGTCTGAAAGCAAAATAGTGACTTTTGCCAAAAAACCTGTTGTCACAGGATTTCCAGTACATTTTGGCAGGTACAAAAGATAGATCCCTGCATATTTACCGAGTTACTGTGAAAACACCAAGCCTTCAGAATTCCTCCAGTGCAAGCTACAATATGAGCCTAAAGCAATTTCCTTCCTTTTATATAAGTCAGGGTCACCTTCGAGTTAAACAGAATCCAGAAGAATTCTCAGCATGGGTTTATTTCTTCTAAATTCTCTTTCCTTAGTTCCTTTTCTGTGATTTAAGAATCCCGAAGGAAGCTACAGTTTACCACAGCAGGAGGGCTCAGACAAATATAAGAACCTATGTTAATAATAAAATTATCTGATCTTGCTTTTTGTTGGAGGTGCCAGAAAAAATCATTTTCATACATCCTCTCCAAGAACTGAGGATCATTAATCATAGCAATGCTTATTTTTCACTCCTTTTGAATGTATGTGCTGCTTCCCTAAGGACAGCAAAATGCACTCAGTTCTCCTGTGCTGTGGTGTTGCTATAGGCTGGGTTAGTACCTGCATACAGAAATACTCCTGAAAAAATACCACACTGAGTGAAAAAAAAAATAAAGCAACTTGCAAAATACATTATTTTATGGGAAACCCACAAGCCACGGATCCCACTTGATTATAAATCAGTTATAAAACATTCTTTTAAAGGGGATTCTCCAGGCCATGATTTGCTTGTTTTGATTTTTTAAAAATTTTATTTCCAGTGGCAGAGAAATACTTCAGAATTGTCCTATGAAGTTATAGCAGGTAATTGTCTTCCTGAACAAAAAAGGATATATGGTTTTTCAGATTTCAGTATGTCTCTGCTACTTCAAAGTGCTTTAGTAGCCTTTTGAAATACTCATAAAAGCAATCAATTTGTTAAGATGATCATCTACTGAAAAATAAATGACTCAACATTGCTACATTGCTGTACTTACTTTCATTCCTAGGAAGCCAGATTTTAGATATAATTTCTGGGTTTAGGTTCCATGCCTTGCTTAACTCAAAACAAAAGATCCTAAATATGTTATTAAGGGAAGGGGTGAAGCACAACAGGATTATGTATTGTCTACTTTGCTGTGAAATGAACCTGAAATGGTTTCACTGACCTTTTTGGCTGACTGTTGCCTACAATGTAACACTGTTTCAAATACCACTTCCAGCTTATGTAAAATCATTTGAGAGATGCAAATGTAATTCCTGGAGGGTGCATGACAAAGTGTAAGTGTTACACTTGTCATCATTCAGAGCACAGAGGTTACATGAGGAATGCAATTGGGAGCAATATTAGGTACTCCCTGTGAATCAGGGGTGTAGTAAAGCAAGTGAATAGGAAGGACCATGATGGTTGTTACATTGATTTTGTTCCATGAGCAAAGATAGCTTTTTAGTCTCTGGGGATGGCAGCTGCCTAAAAGAACACAGATTGCTTGGGATAACTTACATGGACTGTATCATAGGGCAAACAATCATTTCACAACAGTGGGTAGAGCAAGAAAGAGCTTGCATGCACAGGAGTGTGGAAAGGGCAGTGGCAAGTTAAGCTGCAGAGCAGAGTGACCTTTCAAAGCAGTCCTGAAAGAGGCTCACAGCCTGCAAGTGCCAGAAATCTCGGAGGGTCCTGGAGCTTGGTGCGTCTGACTCCTCTGTCTCAATCTTCCAGTCACCAAATCTGACCAAGAATGAAACCTGAGCTCAAGAGCCTTATGGCTCTTTGTACCCTAAGCACAACTGATTTTATTTCTACTCTCTGGTAGGAAATCCACGCTGAGAATGACGCTTGCATTTGTGAACTAAGAATTTCAGGTCTGTAAGTTCCAGGCCCCAGCAACTTCCTTGAGCCCAGATGTGCTCAGGGATGTGGCAGAACCACACCCCTTAAAACACAAATCAAAAAATGGTCAGAAAATTATTAGGAAAGCTTTTCACTGCCCTGGAAGATCCCAGAAGCACCCTGGTAATTACACAAGGGGGGTTAATACACTAAGGAAAATAACTAATAATAAGTAACTAATTAACACACTAATGAAAATAACTGCTGTGAGTTGAAGCAGACTGTCAGTCCAGTGTGGTCTTTTGAAAATTACAGTGAACCTGCAAGTGAATCCAAACCCACCCTTCCCCTTGTGGCATCAGCTGGGTGGAGGCTCTTCTATTCAGACCTGAGCTCTGCCACTGTGCAGCCAGCAGAGTTTTTGTGAAAAGACAAAAGGAGGGGAAGAAAACAAACTGGGTGTAACTTCTTGGGGGTTTGTATTTTTCTGGGTGGTAAAAAGCTGAGGGCAAAGTGTGGACAGTTGGGAAGCAAACAGAAAGCTCAGCCAAGCTGTTCCTCTGCTTTAAAAAGGAGAAAAGAAGAAAGAAAAGAGGACTTTATGCTACTGCTATGAAGCCAAATTGAAGTGTTCAGATGTTCTACTTGAAGAGCTTTAGGGAAGGTCTCTGAAATGGCAGGGACAGTCAGAACTTCTGCCACCACAGATGGTGGCTTTCACACTGCCACCTTCTCCTACATCAGATGGGATGAATGTGGCAGTGCCAGATACAGAGGACGGGCGCACGGTGGGGAGGAAGGGGGAAGGAGAGCTTCCCTGTCAGCTGCAATGAACAGCGAGATGAGCTCAGCAGCCACCTACAGAATTCCTGCCCTGGTGGAAATCTCCCAGAGAAATGCAAATGCCTGTGCCTCCAACAATCCAGGCCAAGCCTCAGGACCCCTCCTGTGTCCTGAAGAGCCATTTGAGAAAGTGTTAAACTCAGCTGAAATCAGAAACAAGTCTGCCTTAGAGCAGACTGACCCACACACAAGCATGGAAACTACACATAAAAAAAGTGAATGGACCTGCAGACCAGGTTAATAAAACATCTCTGTCTCCCAGAGAGAGAAAGACAACTACTTTGACACTTCTTTACTGTACCCACTCCTCTCTACTGTGAGAGGTTCAGAACAGCTGTACTTTATGTAAAGGTGTTTTCCTTTATTTCAGTGGCAGGATTTGCCGGTATTCTGGAGAGGGAACAGTGCTAGATTTTCACTCTTGGCCAGGGCACACCAATTCAGGGTACCAAAAAGCAAAGGCTCTTTCTTCAGCAGAGACATCACATGTTGGCTTGGCTTATATTTCAACAATTGATTTGGAATTCTCCTTTCCTGAAGAATCTAGGCTCCTCTCCTGTCCTGGGACACTAAGGATTGTTTCTCATCACACAGCAGTCACAGCCAAAATGGAGCATCTAGACAGATTTCTGATTTTCATATAGCAATGTGATCACTCTGTAGTCATTTCCTGATTCTGGTGCACCAAAAAGAATCTGTCCCAGTTTTTTATAGAGTAATTTGAGCACAAGGCATATTGTCAGGTCTGAAAGGCAAAATATGTGGCAAAACTCATGGGTAAAATTGAAGCTGGTGGCTAATTTCCATTTTAGCAGAAGGGCTTGCTGCTATGTCAGATGCAAAAGGTGTAATTATTTTTATCTTTGAAAAGAAACACAGTTTAATTAACAGAGTGCATGCTCACCACACAGTGAATCCACAGGCAGTTAGATCCTTGCACTGGCAGAAATGGGGTGTGCTTTGAGAGACAGAGCCGGACCTTAATGACAGGAATGTTTCTGGAATGTTCACAGTGGCAAGTTGCTTAAGAAAAAAAGCAAACCACACTTTTCACGAGTTCTTAAGTTTTTTACTTTGTTGTATCAAATTGGATTTGCTTGGATTTGGAGCAATTGGGCCACACCACTGGGGGATTTTCAAGAGAATAAATAAAATGTTTGCATCAAAATCACAGGGAAGAGATTGTGGCTGAAATACCGAGTTCATGAGGTAGAAGCAGTTTGCTACGATCTCAACATTTGCATATGAAAATTTGATGTGCTCCATGTTTGCCCTGCTGTGACCAGTGACTAAGTTCAAGCACAAACAAGTCAGATCCATATATCCCAATTTGTTTTACCAACTATTTATTCATGAGCAGGGTACAGTCCAAGATAGGACTATGTCACAATTTTATCAAAAGGCAGCATTTGCTTGGATCATCTATTACAAATAATATTGTTTCAGGTTCTGTTCCTCAGGCTAAGAGTTCTGCAACTTTTTGAAAGATTTTGAAACCCAAAAATATCAATAAAATATTTTAAGAGTATCTTTTTGCTTTCAGTCATCCCTGTTATGTGCTTGTTCTTAAATATATCATCAAACAAAAATAAGCAGATTACGCCTACCTATGGCCCACGAATGTCTGGCAGTCAGACATTTATTTTAACTAGAAGCTTGTAATTGTGAGAAAGGCATTGCTGGAAGCAATGAACAATGAACAAATGTCTGACTTTATTACAATAAATATCTATTAAACCTTTCTCAAAGGGTTTTCTCTGCTCTTCTCAGTATACCCTTGCTCACATTTTTAAATAAGATATTTTTTTGCTGAGACGTTGTTCATATCATGGAACTTGGATGAAATCATGCTCCTTGCAGCCCTAGCTATTTTCCAGTTCATGACTCTAGCTGAATTATTATTATTATTATTATTATTAAAAGGCAGGCATTTAAGACATAATCCAGCTTGGGCATTTCTGTAGAAGGGACATTTTACTAGGAAGTTTTTACTTTCTTTCCTGAGCCAGCATTTAGTTAAAAACAACCCTATACTACTGATATTAACCAGCTTTTTCTTTATTACCACTGGCAAGCAGCAGCATCTTATGTACCTCAGAATGCACTGTGAGGCAGCAGGAAGAAAAACTCCCATGTGTGTTGAATGGTGGCAGGGAGAGAAAAATGAAGCAGTAAGAGACAAACAGCGCAGGAAAAAAATTGTAAGGGAGATTATAAAATTTTGTGAGGCCTTGTAAGGACAGTGACATTAAAAGAGGAAGATTTTAATGATTTTAAAGATTTTAAAGACTTCCTTTAACTTCAGATGGCAGACTATGTGGTATCAGGAGAAATTTCCAGTGCCAGAAAATGGTCTCAAATGCTCTCCCATCTGAGCCAAGTATAGCCTTAGATAGGTGGTCCTGTGGGGTAAATGGTACAGAGAAAGACACCCTGGGAATGAGCCAGCTCTGGGAATTCACACTCCAGAAATGCAGCTAAAAACACTGTGGAGAAATCTAACACATCTGTATGTCTGCTAAAACCAGCTACTATTTGTCCTTTTTTATTTATAATGAAAATGCACATTAGAATAGCCCATCATAGAATGTTACGGGGTTGGAAGGGACCTAGAAGCTCCTCCAGTCCCACCCCCTGCCATGGGCAGGGACACCTTCCAGTCTCCCAGGTTGCTCCAAACCCTGTCCAACCTGGCTTGGAACTGTTGCAGGGGTGGGGCAGCCACAGCTTCTCTGGGCAGCCTATGCCAGGGCCTCCCTGCCCTCATAGGGGAGAAATGGCTGTTAAGGCTGGAAGGAACCTGTGGCAGGCAGAAGGAAAGCTCGGCCACGGCCGCTGGGGAAGCTGGTGTGCACACATCAGAAGGAAGGAAATTGGCAAACCGCTGGCAGGAAGTTAATGGTTGTGGCTGCCCACATGTGGCTGCCCTGCTGTGGAGCCTTTGGGTTCCCTTGCCCAGCCTTGGCCACTCTGGGCCAGGTCTGTGACTGCTGGGGAGAGCTGGTGCACTCCTGTGCTCCCAGTGCCAGCAGCAGCCTGGGGTGAATTCACCCTCTTATCCTCTGTGGGGAATCTGAGCAACACTTATGGTGCTGTTCCCATTTTGGGGATGCAGCACCTAAAGCACACTTTGGGGCTGGGTACACAGAGAGCTCTCAGAGAAGCCCAGTCCTCCTGCTCCTCCTTTTTTGAACAGCAGCACCACTAAAATGCAGTGTGCTCTGCTCTATGAAGCTGTGGTACTCAGTCTTTTTGATAGCAGGAATGGCACATTGAATCAGGCATTTTCTATTATGGGCTATCTAGCTCCTTTCTGAAAACTACTGGAAGCACTTGTGTTCTTTAGTGACTTCATCTTTTTCAGATAATAAATTACATAAAATTTATTTCAAATTTACAATCTCATTACTAAATTCTAAACCACCAAATACCAAAGAACATTTGTTTTTTACTCAGTTAATTCTAAGCATATATTCATGGCTTATGGTTATCTGCTAATTAATTAGGCCTGGGTCCTACCCCACCCACTGATTGCTGCCTGATGTACAACAGTAAGTCATTAAAAATCTTTAACTGAAGTCCTATCAATCATTCTACAATAGCTCTTCACCAACTTGTAATTTATGTGCTGTGTTTCTGCATAAACTATTTGCATCTTGTGTTTCTAAGTACGAAACTTGTGAGAAGTAGATTTTATTTCAGCACCAGTCTACTGTAAGGACTCAAGGTTACAGACTTCAGCCTTCAGCAAAAACAATTTGACACAACTATTATTCTAACTTCTACTGTGTCTGAGGTGTTTTAGGAATTGCCAGACATGGAGCAGGACACATGTACCTTTTCCCAGAGTATATGTACACCCAAATTGAAATTAAATGTAAATAAAAATATGGTGATAGTTGTGAGGTAAAAGCAGTTCCAAAGTTTTACCTACTACTTTAAAAAAAAACTTGGGATATTTTGTAGAAATTACAATGAGTGATGTTTCTCATTGCTGGATGAGCAGCATTGTAGGTGGCTGCATTAAATCATATTTTATATACATAGCTCCAGCTTCCCAAAGTTCCAGATGGCACTGCACAATCTCCGTGTCTGGCCATTATTTCCCATGCCAGAGTCTATGTCCTTGGCCCATTTGATCAGCCCATTTGATCAGTGATTGCTCCCAAACCATCTCTTGGCCTGGTGGCTGTCCCTGACCACTTTGCATCCTGCACTTCCACAATTACCTTGCCTGAGTAGCTGAGTTGGAAGCTCGCTCTTGCCATTATGTTTGTTTATTGGAACCAGGTTTCATTAGCATCTCTGCAAGACAGAAGACTGCATCAACAGATTTAAAAGCTGCCAAAACCTATAAAATCCAATCAAGAAAACAATCCCTTAGGGAGAAAATGATTGAGTGCCTATAAAGGTACCAAGTTCTTCTACCCAGATGGATTTTTCTTTAATAGAACTCTGCTCTATAAAGGCACTTACGGTGCAATTCTGGCACCATTGGGTGAGGCCTCATTATCTGGGAGATAACGGGGCTGTTTACACGGGGAGGGAGAGCTGGAGGCCACTGAGTGTGTTAGAAGAGTGCTCCATTTGAGAACTGTCAGGTCAAATTGCTTTCACTTCTTATGTTACCCAACTGTGAAAAATATTAGTATGCGTGCTAGGTAGAACAACAGCCTAAATAAATATAATAAAAGAAAAAGTTCTCTTTCATGTCTAGGGGGTTTTTGCAGTATTTTTGATTAGTAGTTACAACAAAGATACATCTAGGAGAACCTTTCTCATTAAAAACCAGAGTTAAAGCAAAGTTTGAATGAGTGAAAAGGTACGTAGTTGTGGCCAGTCACACTGTGCAAACACAGTGTGCTTGCATGGTTGAGACAAATGTGGGGGGGAAAACAGGGAGTATTCTTGATAGTATTGTAAATATTTATGTTGCAGCAAAGTATCCTTGGCAGCTTAGGCAGAGGTTTATAAAATATGAAGATAGAAAAGTCCAACCTTCTACCAGATGGGGTTTGGCAGAACACGACCAAATAATTTACAGGTTATATAAAGGGATTGCCTGACTCATCCTTGAGCACAGCAATCTGTGGGCTGAATAGAGGCAGCCCTTCAGATGCTGCAGGCTCTTTGGAAGGAAGGAAAGATTCACTTGGGGGGTAAAAACACTGGTTGGGTACTCTTCTGTACATAGTGTCTTCCGGGCTCTGCTCTATTCCAGTGCACCTCTGCAGATGCCCAGGAGGGCAGGATGCAGGCACAGGTACATATTCTAGCTGGCACCATATCTAATGTGTGCTGCCCAGTCTGACTGTTCAGGTTACAATGGGACAGCCTTAGCAAGGGGTCAGAGATGCCAAGGAGCTGGAGGATAAAGAGGGACGTGTCTTCCACTCCTCTCCACATGCAAGGAAATGCTGTCACTGCTCATAAGTCAAAAATCTGCTATGCAATGCCCACTTCTGTGAATAAAGCTACTTCTGAATGTTTACCTGTTGCCTTTGCTCATTTGAACTGACTGTTCAAACTTACTCAGTAAAAGAATGGAGGTTCTGCAGTGACCTCTCCTCTCACTCCCTGGAAATTGCTGATCAGTTTTTGTGAGCAAAGCCTCTCTGGGGAAGCCTGACTCCTGATCTCCCCAGGAAATTAGCAGGGCAGGGAGCCAGTTATGGCTGCATTCACCGTGCCAGCACAGCGGAACAAAAACACACACAAAGGGTTTTAATAATGGAAATTGCAGTAAATCCACACCCTGGGGAGCAGGTGTGTACTTTTTGGATAAGCAAACCCCAGTGGGAAAGTCTGGCTGTAAAACCACAGGCCATTGCAAGCAGGTGAGAGGAGGAGCAGAGTAAGCTGTGGCAATTTCCATTAGAAACAGGGTCTGGCTTCCCAGGGGTGACTCCATTCGTGGTCAGATTGAGAAGGCCACAGAACAGCCAACATTTTGCTCCTGTGTTACCTCCTCTACTCAGGCTAGCTAGCTATGGAGAGCTCAAATAACTGGCCTGAGGTAGCAGCTTGGATCAAGGGTAAAGAAAAGATGATAACGGTTTCTGAAGACTGTGCATATGTAGGAAAAATACCCCCAAATTTTCTCAAACTCTTTGCTAGTGCAGATTCATCGTAGCTGTCATCATTAGATTTTTGTGACAACTCTTTACATTCCCCTTTTTTTGCTTGAAGTCACCAAATTATTCAGAATATATCAATTTACTTGTTTTTGGTTCCTCATAAGAATGATAAATATTTCAGCAAGTTCTGATTTCTCATTATTATTATCACCTTTAAGCCTTTTCAATCCTTGCTTTTTCTTTTGGCATAAGTGTGGGAAGCTGCCAAAAGGACAAATTTTGACAGCTCTAGCTCTTTTTTGTTTGTATTGACGAAAACTATCTGTGCAGAAGAGAAAACGTTCTTGTTTTGTAGATGATAATGAATATCTAGGTATGCAGATGAGCATGTGGGTACTGTGCTGCTGGAACAGAGAGAACAGGATGTTCTGTCACTCAGAACTGAGCAGGAGCTGCCTACCTGGCAAGAGGAGCCAGCACACAAACAAGTGACAGTTTCTGTGTGATTACAGAGGTCGTACAATGTGGGAAATGGAAAGACAAAGACTTCTACAGATACAGGAGGGTTTGATCTGCAGCCTTGGAAGAAGCTTAGATTGATGTAAAAATAAAGTACACAGACATTAAGTAGAAAAATCATAAACTTATGTTTCTATAGTTGTAAGAAAAAATATGGCTTAAGTAAGTGAGAAACTGTATTGATAACATGGTGAAGGGTTTATAAAGTAGAGGTGTGGTTATGTAGATTAAACTAAGAGTTCAAAAATTATAATAGAAGCGTATGTGTAGACTTGTAAAAAAACCCCATTAAGCAAAAGTATCCACAGTGCAATAAAATTAAGTAAAGGTGATAAGTTAAAAAAGCAAAATAAACCTTGTAGCAACTGTCTATTAAGTTAGAAAATTTATATTGTCTTATAACAAAAAACTTGTAATTACTTTAGGCTATAGCTGACTTCTTTAAAATCTCACAGCCTCTGAGACTGATGTTTACCTGAGCAATAAATGGTTCTTAACCCGACAAGAGTCCCATTCCTTCATTAAAAAACAGCAATAGTAATAGTACAGCAAGGTTTTATATTTCCCAAACTAAGCTCCCATTGCTGCACAACACAAGCCCTCTCTGAAAAGCCATTTGGTTTGGTGTTTCTCCTCTCCAGGAGTTCATGCACTTATGCCTGTTACTCTCACAAATGAACTAGTGTATTTGAAAAGTATCTTCTTCAAATCTTTTCATGAGCATAACAGAGCAAACTACACAGATTTTAGAGATCTGATGACACACATTTCATGTTATCATCTCCATGAAGGAAAACCCCACATTACTCTAAAGCCTGGAGTCAGATCAGCCAACAGCAGCACGTGTGCAATGCTAAAGTCATGCTCCAGGGAATCAGGATGCTGTGAGAGTTCTGCCAAACACAAGGAAACAGAACAGAAGCACCACAGAACAAAAGCAATACAAATGATTTAAGCCAATGTAGTCTAAGGAGAAAAAAATCACTAATAACAGTCTAATAAGGCTGCTAGTTCTCAAGCATACTACCTCTGGCTTGGATGTGGAGGTTGCCCTTCAGAAATGGGCAAGGGGAGGGAAACTGCTCTTGGGGACTGATGTGCCAATTCTGTGGGACATGAGGCTCTCATGTGTACGTGAGATTCCACTCGTTTGTAATTCCCACTGCAACAGAAGGAATAGGCTCTCCTTTAAAAAGCCTCTACATTATATCAGCCTTAATTCTATAATTCCAAGTTTTACATTTAAAAGCTCTGAAAGGCCACCCAGCATTTTTGTCAGGGTACATACAGAGGTCTGCATTTTCTTTTTCCCCTACACTGACACAAAGAAACAGCAGTGCTATTTAATACGGGACTAAATAAAAAGCAGAACAAACAGAACTTCCAAAGAAAAATGAACAGCATACTTTGTGAGGGAAAAGAGCCCCAAATCTCAGAATGGATAAGGAGGTACTCTGTGCAAGGGACAGAAAGGAATAAAATGCCAGCATGAATTTGTGAGGGAGCAATTATGCCAATTCAATTTACTTGTAGAACACTGAGACCTGGGATTACAAAGAGGATACAAGTTATCCATGTGTTTATCATAGTATCACAGTTTTTATGAGACACTTTAAGAAATCTTTCAAGTTAACACTGATTGAACCTCGAGCAGAACATTATGACCAGCTTGGATGCTGTGTTTCAGTAAAAACTTGGAACAATTGGATAAAGTTCCAAGGAAATCAGCAGAAATTGTAACAGGTCTGGAAGACATGGCCCAAAGGAAATAATAAATGCTGGATTAGGATTATGCAAATGTTAGTGCATTCCTGCCCACCTAATAGAAGTAAGTGCTGTGAAATGGAAGAGAGTGTTTCTCTTTCTTCATGTATATGTTGGATAAGACAAGGAGAAAAGGATTGAATTGGATCAAGGAAGATTTATGAAAATCTTCATATTATAAAAAGCCTTGCAACAGCAAGATTGGTTCAGGAGGTTTTGGAACATCAGCCCTGGAAAATTAAGAAAAAGCCTGACAGCTGTGTCAGGAGTGACAAATACATTTGGTACACTGTTGTGGGGGAAAGGGAATGGACTAAATGATTTCTTGAAGTTGCTTCCAGCCTTGTGATTCTCCGATTTCATGGTACATTCCTTTATACCACAGAGCTACATGTTTAACACTGTACTGTTTAGAGCATTTCTCTCAGGAATTATATAATTTTCTTTTATTATTTACACTTATTATAGTCCATTCACTTCATATTCAATATAAATATTGCAACACTGCACTCTCCTAAGTGAGTTTTTTTATTTCATTAAACATTTCCCTCTGTGAAATACCCTCTTCAATAAAGCATGGCAGCAATAATAAATGACCCACAGCAAGAGGAGGAGTGGAATGGGAAAAGTATAGCAGGAGGAATTCTCCTGTTTCATAGACGTTCCATTAATTTATTTCCAGCAGGCAAACTCCATTTCCCTCTCAGCAGTGTAAGCCCTCAGCTGTGGCTCAGGAAACACTCTGATGGTAGAGGCTCAAATAAACGCCTCACAATTTTCTACTGACACCTCCTCAATAGTTCAAGTGATTCCTCTGCCAGACGGGTAAAGGCACAGAGTTCACATTAAATATCACTATATCCATCAGCAATAAAATGCAGAGTTTCAACATTCGGGGGTGTTGATGGAAACCAAAAAAATGTTTGGTGAGATGTAGTGGCTGCAAGCTGAACAGGTGACACCACTGCTGGAAATCCAAGGAACCACCCACTGCTGAGTCACTCCCAGCCTTTGCCATCACTTTCTAGCCTGGCCAGCATTAATAACACAGCATTAATCTCTTCCAAAAGCTCTCGGCATTGAGCTCTGCACCTCAGTTCTGAGCTGCTTCGCAGTCCCGCTTTCCACCGTGGAAAGCCTCAGGCCCAACCCAAAACCTCTTGGTCAGCACTGAAAAAGGGAAAGTCCTCCAATATTCTCCCTTTATAATTACAGCATTACCAGTTCAGGGAGTGGAAAGTGCTTGACTAATATTTATGAATGAAGGTTTACAATGCTTTTTCCTTTTCCCCAGGCACAGATCACTGACAAGAAAAAAAATCCAAGAAGAGGTAAGTGATTTCTCAGAGTTGCAGATTCAGCTTGTGGGAATACTTAGTTTTAACCATTCTTTGCCTAAACTCTGCTGTTCCTGCTGCAGCCCTCACTAAACACATGTCCCCGGGACTACCAAAATGTCTTCAGGATACAAATCCTTTTACATTTGCCATGTTTTATGCAGGGGTTGTTTGACTTCACTGAAATACCACGTATGCTTAAATGTCGGAGTCGTTTTATCTCAGCTTGTTCCTTCATTGTTGAACTGTGTTTTCAAGGAAAAACCTTTACCAGTCAGCACTGGAGAGTGTCTCTTTAAAAGGACCTGGAAATACCTGTTTTCCACGGTCTTTTTGAACATGTTCTTTCATTCCAAATCCAATTTGGATTCTTTCAGATCCTGGAAAGATCACTTGAATTTTATGCTAAACCCTTTATCGCAGCAGGGCTAAGGACTCCCGCAGAAATGAAGCACAAATAGTTTGCTGTAAAGAGGGAGCCTTTTACAGACCCGTTTTCAAGGTGAATATTTATGCACAAAACACCAGTTCAAGACTCAGGTTTTCTTAGAGCGCTGTAGCAGAAAAGCAGAAGCATTTTAGTGTGTTTCAGAACTTGGTGTCCAAAACTGGACAGATCTCAGGTGCACAGGTTCTTCTCTACATTTGCCCTAAGATCCTCTCCTTGCGGAATCGAGTCCTTTTGTCTTTTTACACAAAGATGTCTGGTTAGAATTTGGGTAATCTCAAAACCAGAAGAAATGAACGTAAGAGCAATGAGAAATCAGTGTCTATTCTGGAAAATGAACTTGGGCAGAAAAGTGTTGAAGATGTTGGCCTGTTTCCTCTATCAGGAGGTGCTCTCTGAGCCTGTCATTTTGCTGTCCACAGGGAAAAAGAGTGAGAACTCCATGTAAAGTTAGATCTTGTGATTTTCATCAGCTGCATCTCTGATGCTTCTATGAGGCATTTAAGACTCAATGTCAGCTTTGGTATATTTAAAAAAATCAGTGAAGTGGTACGTTCAAAGCAGCTTCTGACCACACTGTGCTTCAGAACATTTAAGAAAGCCTAATAGACCACTGAGTCATTATCTTGATATTTATAACATTAAGAATAATAACATCCTGAGGGATGAGAGGCTACAGAGAGCATGTACAGTCATCCTCTAAGAGAACAGCTTCAGCAGAGGAAGATGCTGTTAGAATAATCTTCCTGATTACAGTCAAGAAAGGACATAAATTGCAGAACACATTGCATTCTTCCCTCAGCCTTTTGGGAAAGTGCTGACAAATCCCACATGACAAGTCCTTTGCAAAATACGAGCAAGAGATCCACAAGAAGATGTAGAGTTCAGATGAGAACCTCAATTATACACAAGCACCCACTCAATGCTGAGACCTCAATTAGCAGATTCTGTAAGGACTAAGTAAAAGCAGCAAGTGAAAACCTGTGCAGGTTTATTTAGACAGCCTGTGGCAATGGAGTTTCTAATGCATCTGTGTCACGTTGTTTCTCTGAGCAGTCAGTGTGGCCTTACTGGTTCTTCATACTCAGCTTCACATTTAATTACCTCCTAGCTGGACAGTGAAATTCTGTGTAAATGTATTTCTATTGTCATTCTCTACACTGTGTGACACAGCTGACCCTGAGCTAGAGCCTCTAGGGGCAAGCAATGCAAATTTGTAATCATAGAAGACTGTCTCAATCAGATTTAGGAAGTGCATGTTATTTCAATATTCAATAGTTTCCATCACTTAAGCTCTTCTGAGGCCACCATAATATCCTCTGTGTGCTTTTCTTTTTAATTATATGTATCTAGCTCATATCCCATTAGCCACATACCTGACATATCTCTGCTCAGAGACTGCAACTCAGTTGTTGACTCTTCTCCTTAAAAGATGTGCCATGAAAGGACTTCTAAAGAAACATTAGTACCACCAGAGTTTCCCAGGCATTGTGTGAGGGGCACTGGAAAAGCAGCCCCAAGAATTCCTGCCACACAGCTCTGTTCTTTTGCTGAGCCTGCACAGATCTGCTCCTGGCAGTGTCACACACAAGGATTCTTTATGTCAAGTGCCCTAACTGGGAAAGGGGGGCAGCCAAAAGTTCTTGAAAAGCCTCTGTTCCCAGCATTTCACTTCACATCCCGTTTCCAAAACACTGAATTTAAACGTCACTTTGCTAATCCCTTCATACATAGCTATTCATTGTAGAGCCAAGGAAGCAATTCTAATCTTTGTTGGTAAAGAATGAAAAAAAGCACTCAGGGCTGACTGTTTACATGACAACAAAGGTTTCCCAAACCAGATGCCTTTCCCCAGGCTGGCTGAGCAATCCCACAGCAAGGAGGAAGCAGAGCGGCTGCGGATGTTAAAGTTCCCAGCTCAGTAAAAGGAAATCAAGATAAAGAAAGGAGAACAGGAATTTCAGGACTGAAAAGCTGATTTTGGAGCGCAGGTAGAAGAAGTGTTAACACGACTGAGCTGAAGTCTATTTTCCTGGCTGCTTGTTCTCCAGGACAGGAGACAGCGTCAGCATCCCCGCCAGCTCTGTGAGAGCCTCCTGAGCCAGGCACAGAGACCTGCCCGGCCTGCAGGCAGCCAGGAATGAACAGGAGCCCTCCAGTGGCCAGAGCTGCCTCAGCTGCTGCCACGGCTCCTGTTCCCTTGCTTTACCTCCCCCGTGCAGAACTTTAATGGAAAGATGTGCTATTTTTACCCGTTTTGACACTGTTGATAGATGGAGTCCCTGACAGGAGTCAAAAGGCTGCTATTTTCTTGGGACTACTCCTTGGCTTTCAAACTGTCTTGTCCCACTTTCAGATAACCCAAATCTTTTTACTAACCATGCATGCTGGAAAATATTGCTTTAGCTGGGCTTTTGGGAAATTAGGGAACTGATTTATTCTCTGATTGTTTCAGAGAATAAAAAAATAAGTGAATGACACTGGCAGAAAACTTGAGTACCTTGGCAGAATTTTAAGTTAGCAAATGAAGTATTTAATGAGGTTCACATGTACCCTTGTAGCCACCAAACTACCTACTCAGAATGTACTGTGCACTCTCTATTTTGTGATATGAATTCAATTTTCTTCCACTGCAATGCAAATATCATTATCCCACAGGTTACAGGAACAGGTCTGTAAAGACTGAACTTTGTAGTGTACCAGTCTCTGTGGTGCTCAAGGATCAGTGTACCACTGACCTCCAATGACACATGGCCGCTACTTGAGGAACATTAATGGTCTCTCTTAATGTCCTTTTACACTTTGAATTGTGCTCTCCTCTGCAATACCCTCGGATATTTCACCAGGTTACTTAGAAAGCAGGGCCCTACCCTTTGCAAGTCAGAACTTGCTGAGACAACACACCCAAAGCACAGAGATGAAAAGAACCCAGCTTCAGCAGATCTTATCAAGGCACGGGATAATCATGAAGTGAAGGAGGAGCTGTCACTTATTTCCCCTTTTCTAGAGCTTCAAGGGAAAGCAAATCTCATTCCTGCCAGCCAGCCGTTTATGTAATGTCCTCATTGTCAAGAGCATGCCCAGTAGTGAGGAAGAGAATTGCTGCCCGGGGTTTTGGCATGACAGTGACCAAACACTAAAGTCCCTGCATTTCTTTATAAAGACACAAAACTCCAAGGCAAGGTGTCATACTTCAGACAACCTTCAACTGGTAATGATGTACATTCTTTGGAGAACTTAGGGAAAAGCAGAAGGCAGTGTTATGTTATTTTTTCCACATTTTGCTGCTGCATTAGTTTCAGAAAAACACCCCATATACAGATTACAGATTATAAAGGCAACATCTGTGCTCTCCCCAGAACCACATGTCGTTGGTTAACTCTTCCAGAGGAACTGACTGACTCAGACAACTTTATAAATGGCTGTAAAGATGCAGTTACACCTTTCCACACATCCCAACTGCAGCACCCCAGCTGTCTGGGACACAGCAGATCTCTTCAGCACTCTTTGGGCCAGATTCTCAACTCATAGTGAATTTGCCCTGCTTTTCTAAGCTGTAGACTCAAACTGGTATATCCTGTTTAACAGGAGATGGGGAATAGCATACTGTTCCCTAGATGAACATCACACTGGACAAAGAGCTTTAGGAATTACAGCTGTTAAGTTTTTGAAACTCAAAAAAACTATTGCCATATTTTTGATAGCAACATCAATTCTCAGTTTCTTTTAGATGAGAAAGAGTAATGGATCACTTCTACTCTCCTCACTTCAAATTCTAATTCAGCCTCATGATAATCACTGATTTTATACCAGGGCTAAATTTGCTCTGTCATAATGTGAGATGGCAGAGAGGCTGGAGAGGTATAACAGGTATTCTTGCTCAAAACAATCCACATCTGCCCTCCTTTTCTTGTTAATTAATATTTTATGAGATACTAATTCTTGGTCCAGATGACACATTGATATAACCACAAAGACTTGGAAGAATCGTTCGTGCTATAGAAGGACTGACTCAAGCGTTTTTCCTTGCTGAAATAATTTTCAAGCCCTCATTTCACAAAACCTGCAAAATGCTATTTCAATAATAGATCTTGTAGCTCTGCAGAAGAATGTGAGTGTGTTATAAATAAGCTATAGCTCTTTCCTGCTTTATAGCATGTGAAGATTAGCTTTTTCCAGATATTACTTACTGTGAAGTAAATATACTGGTGTCCTGCTGATAAGACCATTATTTCTTTATAGCTGCAAATAAAGCCTGGTCCCCCTTAGAGATACCTCTGACAAGCTCCTGAAAACATGCCTCACACAGACACTGCCAGTGAGTCACCTACAGTATTGCCACAAGTGTAGTTGAAGCCTCTGTACTTTCAGAAGTGTTCCCAGACTCAGCTCACCTCTGCTCTTTCCAGCCTGTACCTGAGGAATAAAAATTTTGATGGACAGTTCATAAACCTGGCCAGCTGTTGCCCAACACTGGGAAGGGACTTCCAAAGGTGTGTGGCCCCTCCCAAGAGAACCTTTCCCAACAATCCAATTTTAAATAAAATATCTCTGTGGATCACAACTATGAGGGCAGTTCATGCAATGTGTCCCTAGTCTGGAACCCTGGGGGAATGGCTGGTTCTGCTCCAGAGTTATGCACTTCAGCATGGACACAAGAAATTCTTTTTCATGGCCCCAGGTACAATGAGAAAGGAACAAAGTTTGCCAAGAGTGCAAGAAATGTCAAGACAGCAAGTGCTGCAGGTGGCTCCTGACAGCAATTCAGCAGGGGCGTCTCTGATTCAGGATCAGAGCTGCTACGTCTGGAATTTGTCAGCAGCCAGCGGACATATTCTGAAAGAAAAGTGGAATAGATATTTTCAAAGGTGAATGATGAAATTTATTTCACTTAATCAAGGGCTGCAAAAGCATTAAGCACACAGTGCCTAAAAGCCTGAGGTGTCTGCTGCAATGCTTGGGGGCTGGAAAGATCCTGTGATTTTGGCATGCAAAACCAGGACTCCAAAGAAGATGAGAAGTTTGCTGCATATACCAGTGGCCAGCTTGAGGCTCTTCTGCTAGCAGAGGAGTTGCCATGCAAGGCATGGAGCTGACCAGATAATCTAAATTCCTGGAAACAGCAGTAAGTAAACCCAAGGGGCTGCTGGAGCTCCATGGCCCATGGATATGTTGTGATCTGGCTGACCATCCTGGATGAGGATTCTGCAGGAGGGAGGTTCTGGTGCCTGGGGCTGCAGTCATCCAGGACTTCTGAAGTCCTGCTGTCTGATGGCTCTCAGGAGTGCAAACTACAGAGCTGGTGGAGCTCTGACGTAGGGGTGGGAGCATTTTAGCCATCCTAGCCATGTGAGCCTTCACTTGCCAGGCAGCCATTAACCACCTCTCTCACTGACATCAGCCATCCCTCAGCTTTCTCAGCACCTTCCAAATGGAATTTTTGACTCCAGCTCTTTGAGTAGTGTCCATATGCCAAAGGGAGAGGGAAGCTGCAAGTAAATGCAGTGATTTTTCACTTTTTCAACATGGAAAAGCATTGCATGCCAAGAAATGTCCTCTTTGTACTTGTTCAGACAAGTTGCTAATGTCTATATTGCAAGGTTCAAGAGATAAAATAATCTCCGTTCTGTGTGCACATGTGGGAAGGAGAAGGGCTAGCAGAATGTAAATTTTGACTCTGTTGAAAGCACAGCCCTGTGGGAACAACTCCCTACCATGCTCAGCTGCAATGAGGAAGCACTGCTGGAAAGAAGAAACAGGAGAATCTTCCTGAGTGCTGCCTTTTCCCCTCGGTGCCTGGTGGTATTTAGCAAGTCTTTCCCCACAGTCTTATTGGTGGAGCTGGGAGTGATCTGCTCTCCAAAGAAGTGGGAAAGGATGGCTCTTTATTTTAAACACATGGTGAAAATGCTGAATATAATGTTGGGAATTTGCAGCTGGGAACCGGATAGCAAAAAGGATACGAATTTAAAAAAAAAAAATCCCAACAATTAAATCACAGCTCAAAAAGAAGCAAGCAAAATCTTTGCAGCTGGAAGAGGGCAGGAAGAAAGAATGGATTTGCACATTCAGTTTATTTATTATTCCAAAATAAACTGAAAACCAGACTTAGAAGTACAAATGGGCAGCCCAGCATTGGAAGGGTGGGCAACGGCTGTACAGAACATTCTTTAAAGATTAGTCACTTTAATGTACCCATATGTATCTTCAAAAAATGGACCAGATTCTCTGTGGGTGTAAAAGGCAGAAGTTCATAGAACTCAATTATTTATACCAGCAGATACTCTAGATAATGTTTCTACTCCTGGCAAACACCAAAGTATGAAAACTTGACAAAAATACACACAGAGTAGCAAAGGGGGGAAGAGCAGACCTTGCAAAAAGTGCTTCTCTTCCTGCTAAAAATACACATTAGATTTGCCTTCTAGTTTGTAAAAGATTGTGCTCTAGAAGTCTACTTTCCCCAAGCTGTGCAGCTAATTTTAGTGGCTTCCACACGTTGCAACACTGAACAATTGTGCCAGCCTGCCCATTCCTAATGGGGTGTACTTATCTGTTTGCTTTCCAAGCAGTCACCGAGGTGAACCTGGTCTGACAATATTCAGCATACTGAGAAGAGAACACCTGCTCTGATGCCCATAGATCATCCTGGGTGCAACTTTTGGAGGGTAACCAACTCAGTCAGCTCCTGTTAAGAATATCTTTGAGAACTAAGTGTGTATTTGTAACCCCAGCTACCCTTGGGTTCCTGTGTCATCTGTGGTGGTTCTGGCCTTTTCTCTGTTTTGTGACCCCTCCCTTGTTAGAATGATAATTAATTATCATAGTCAGAAAAGAGACTTAGTCTAGGTTGCACTAAAAGCAAAAAATCAAAATGCCTCCCTATCAGACTGCAATTCTCTCTTTCATTTTCTCTGACAGTGGCAATGACATTTAATCAGAGAAGGGGAAGTTCAAAGTGAGGAGGGGTCATTGATGCAGAGCTGTGTGTAACTGGTGGGTAAAACTTTGGCATTATTCTTCACCATATGGAATTCCACATTCCTACTTTTAACCTGTTTAAAGATAACTGCAAATGTGAAACTCTAAGTACAATTCATTTATCTAGAGCTTTTTTAGCCCAGCTTACCATTTACCACTAATCCACCCGTCCTGGTATGAATCTTCTGCTCATCTACTTTTGGCATAACTCCCTATTTTTCTTCAGTATTTTTTTGAAAGAAGTTGAAAAGGTAAAGTAGTCATGTTATGCTTAATACACACAAGCTGTGACTAGAGTCTGACCCATTTTTCTTCTTTCGTGTCTTCCAACAGGGAATTTTTAATCAATAATTTGATCAAACACAAAACCATAGACTTTTCTCTTTTGTAACGCACCAATACAAAACTGGAATCATACAAAAGCTTGAGAAAACATTTCTCAAAAAAACCCATTGTAAAGGACAATTAACATTTTGCAGTGGTGGGAAGTAAACTTTTTACAGGTCTTAGACCTTTTGTGCCAATATTTACCAAACAAAGCATCACAAGCTGCACAATGACCCAAATTCACTTGCCATTTATAGCCAAGCAAATCCTTTTAACTATAAAGAACTATACTATTTCAAAGTAAATTTGGCCTTAAATAAAGATGTGAGATTATCATCCCACTCGAGAAATATACATTATAACCTGAGAGAAAGAATTCTTCTAAGCAACTCTGACATGGTATTTGGACAGCTGTTTAATAACAACATAAAATCCTGCTAGCTGAGTTCTATTATAGTTTCTCCTTGTACTTCCAGCTGGCCTCTGCCTGGTCTAAGGGGAACGGAGACCAGAGCCAAAGATACACATTGCTCTGTGCAAGAATCAGAGAAAGGAAAGGCTGGGAGCCAAATCAGCCCCTCTGCTGCTGGGTGCCTTGGGCTGGAATTCACACCAAGACTGGCCAGAACTGGCCTGGAATCCCATCAAGAAATGCAGACACAGATGTCACACTTCCACACATGTGGTCCAAGGCCACTGCAGTCTTTCCATGGCTTTTGGGTCTGACACCCTGACCAACCTCCTTCTGGGGATGAGGTTCTGACCCCTTTGGAAAACCCAGCTTTGCAAAACTGACTCTGGTGTCCCCATAGGAAACCTGGGCCCCGAGCCCATGACAGGGAAATGCTGTGATATGTAAGAGCTCATTCATGCTTAGATATGCCTAACGTCATCGGGGAGGGTGAAACCATCTGAAAAGGAAATGTCAATTCACACAGCCTGTTGGAAAACAGCACTGGAAGTGTGTTTTATCTGAATGTGCCAATCTATTGAAGTCAAAAACTGCGAGAATGCATGGTTTTTGTCTTCTTTTGTTTCAGAAGAAAGCAGAACAATAGTTAAAACATGTCACTACAAAAACGAAGCGATTTTGTGTTTGAAATACCAAACATTTTTTCTTCGTAAAGGATTCTGAAATGCTAGCATTTTGTTCCACTCCCCAGTGCGACCAGACACCAAAATTTATAAAACTTTCCCTGAAAGAAACTCTGGTTTTGCACAGCTCCAAAATTTAGATTGCCAGCTCCTAAAGCATTTTATGATCTGTGTCCTGCAACTATAATGGAGGAGAAACAAAGACCCTAAGAAAGCCTCACTAATTTCTTGTCCCAGTCTGGCAGCCTCTGGTGGCTTTCATCCCTAGTAACACTGCTTCCACACCACAGAATTCAGTGTCAGTGCAACCCCTCACTTCTTTTAGAAATATAAACCCCGCAGCACTGAGGATGCAGCGAGACAAGCAGCAGAGTCTTTGACTCCATCAGACCATACACATGTTGTAATGTCATGTGTTAGCAGTAATGTAAAAGCTCAGAGTTATTTTGCCCTAACCATGAAGCAGGGTCTGTGCAGACTAAGGATATCAAGCAGCTGATACAGGAGATCTGTACACGAAACTTTCCTTTTCCCATTGCACCCCCACTCCCCCATACTGATTTATTCACAATTCTGCCTGAATGCATTTGCCTGATGTGGAGCCTCTTCATGATGCCCTCATCTTTAATCAGTGTTCTACAGAACCTGCTTTCCTGTCTGGCCATCACCCAGAAACGGCTCTTGGGTAAAATGAGAAAACATGCCAAATAAGCATTTAATATATATCAGGTGGGATTTGATGTACTTCATATGGAAAGATCCTCCTTGATTTAAATATGTGTCCGATCAAGTGTCTTGAGTATTTTGCATCAGAAGCCAGGGAGCTGGGAATGAGTCCCTGAAGGTCCTGCCCCAGCTGCAAATGCTCAGGAGCAGCCCCTCCTGGAATCACTCTGGGTGAATTAACTCATGCTGGGCAATGCACACTTACCATAACTGTGTGCTTACTCCTCCAGCCCAATGTTTTATATAGAACTCTTTCTGTTCATTTGGAGGCACATTCAAAGTGAAATTTTGCTGAAGCAATTATTAGATTTGTCATGAGTCAGAAAGAAATCATGGTGGTTCTCATTTTTTGCTCCTTCGAAGATTTTTTGCTATTAATGGATGAATTTCCCAATCCACTCAATTGTTCCCATCAGCAATTTTTTACCTAACTAAACTGTTCCTAATATCTACATTTCAAAGTCCTGCTTTGCATATTTGCCTCAAGGTAGTGTAGATTAATGTTAGCACCAAAAACCTCGACAGAACTGGAGGTACCAGGCATACACAGCGATTGTTTCAATGTGTGTCGTGTTCTGTGGCAAAGACACCAAGAAACTCTCCAAGCTGGGATGCAGCAAAGATTCCTATCTAGTTGTCAGTCCAGCCATTCAGATGTAGCTGCAGGAAAATTCACTACAACTTCACAACTCCCTCCTGAATTTAGTTCATTCTAGTATATTAATATGTAATGTCCTGGATAGTAATTATATGACTAATTAATCATATTTCATTTTACCCTGTTAGCAACAAGGGAAAAAAAAACAAACCCCAAACTCAGTGCAACACCACCTGCAAGACTGAGAAACTGAAACTCACTTTCATTTCATTCAAGACAAAAATTCCCTTAGTTTTTCTGCAAAGCACCTTTGGTTTGCAGAGATCCCTATCACCCTGCAGCATAACTCCCTGCTGTTATGCAGTTGGAATTAAATATGGGAATCTAAATCTAATGCTTTTGTACTTTTAGAACACCTGCTTCCTGCATTTATCTGCACCTGAAGAAATGGACTTATTTCTCACATATACAAAAAAGAGAAATAAGAGAAAATAGAATTTTGGGCTAGATTTAAAGTGATACCATATGCATTTAAATTCCAGCAGTGGATGACTGCTAGCTTCCTCACTCAGTAGAAAGCAGTATTTAGGCCAGGAACCACCGGACAAAATCTATAGTGAATTAAGCAAGGCATCAGTTTAGAATATCCAAGAGGCTTTTGCCATCAAAACTCTCTTGGGTTGGAGTTCATAACTCCATCTAAACCTTCAATTTTCTGCTTACACTCAGCACCTTGCTTAATGCAGGGTAAGGTGGCACATTCAGGTGAGACCTTGTGGTTAAAAGGAAGAACATAATTGTGATAGTTTTGTGGTTTGCTTATACACAGGGTGGTGGTGGCACCTTTCTGACTACCAGTGTGAAATGTTAATTGTCCTTTACAATGGGTTTTTTTGAGAAATGTTTTCTCAAGCTTTTGTATGATTCCAGTTTTGTATTGGTGTGTTAGAAAAGAGAAAATGTATATTCTTATATGTAAGAAAACGTATGTATTCTACTATGAATACATAAGTAATAAATATTAATGATAACCATTTGAAAGATCACTGCCAGGCCTGGACTGCTTGTGGGATGGCTGTGATGTTTGCTGGGGAACAGAATGTGGTGCTCAGATGATGGAAAACTTAAATGAAGTGGCAGGATAGGGGTATGAACTAAAACAACTGAGCTAATGTAGAAAGAAGGAAGTTTGAAGTCAGTAAGAATAATGGATACCATGTGAGCTGATTGGTATGGTTATTTAATGAAATTACAATATCTAGGTAGGAGAGGAGGATTTCTACATCATCATGAGATGATGGGATGGTTAAGCCTGAAGGTCTGGGTGAATATCTGTTCCACATATCTCATATCTGAGCATCCCAGGTCACAGAATGACCTCTAAAACCTTGGAACCCATTCATATATTCGTGTCAGTACCAGAAGCCCAACAGTACAGGCTGAACTTCGGTTCTCTCTGCACAATGAGCAAAAGTTCTTGTGGGATAGAATCTTGTGCATTTTGGTATTTTTATCTTAAGGTATGCATTGAAATGCTGGGCAGACTCTTCAGATGACAAAGGGAGAAACCAGGAAACTCCTTAGGAGGCAACCCTATTTAGAAAGCTCATTTGTTCACTTGCCAATCTTTGGGCACAGGGAGTTATGAACTGGCCAGGAGAAATGAATCAGTCTCACAAGGAACTGCAGCAACTGGCTGAAAAGCAAGAGAAAATCACAGCTACAGGATAACAAGGTGGACTGAGAATCTTGTGGTTCTCCAAGGTCTGTGTAACTAACAGCCATGAAACTGTTTGCTTTGTCAGGGAGCATGGCTAGCCAGGAACTCACATTTAATTGAAAAGGAGACCCTCTGCACTCTTCTTTTTTTATAGCATCAGCAACATCATCTTGTTAAGCTGGTACCTGTGGAAAAATGCAACCCTAATTCTTGGCCTGTGTTTTTTTTTGCTATTTCACTCCAAAGAGAACTCAGCAGGCAAAATGTAACACTTCCCTGGTAATTTCACACCTCAAACAGGCAGTGATATTTTTCTAATACCATATATTTCTCTATTTGCACTTTACTCACCAAATGTTTCTGAGTTGAAGGCAGCAGATTCATATATGTGATAAACCCATTGCAGTAAAGAATATTCTGTGATTCTAAAGAACAAGAACATCCCTGAGACTGGAAAAGTGCAAAGACAAGCAACCCAACCCACCACAGAGACTGGTACTGAACTATTTGTGAGGATGCGAGGAACTGAAGGTGAAAAAGGCTAAAAAGCATCAGCAAATTCCAGTGGTGTTTAAAGCCTATTTTTGGAGCGTTTGAAAGAATACTAGAGCAAGACAGTTGATACTGAAATTACAACAGCAAACCTGACTGCAAGTTGGGCATTAATTGTTGCACCATTCCTTGCTGCCCTCGAACTGAGCTGCACCAGCACTTGCATTGACAAGAGTTACTACCAAAAAACCAAATCACACTAAATAAAGCAGTGTTGTTTAGTGAAATAGGAAAGCAAAGCATCTTGGCCTAAAACATGGGACTTGGGTGTAGTCTCCACACCATAGGTCCACATCCACACTTCAGCTGACAAAAGTAATCAATTTTGCTATTTATTAATGGTTTCTATAATTCAAAGCACTCTGGTACTCCAGTCACTTTTATTTTAGAAGACAGCATCTCTATTTTTTAGCAGATACTTTACTGGCTCTTGTCTCTCAATGCTTAAACAAATGCTTCATATTGTTTATCCTATACTACTCCATTTATTAATTTAAGCAGAAATGATTCAGGAGTTTTAAAACAGAATATATTAGTTTCTCTTTTCTTTGAGCTGCATTCTGCCTTTGAAATAATCTGAAGATCTCTTTTGATTGAAGGCATTCTGCCTTCATCAGACAGAACAAATTTATGTAGAACAGAAGGTGCTGAAGGTGGGTGTATTTGACTACTAAAGAAATTGGCAGTTAATAATGACATTCATGAAAGATTTGTCAAATTCAAGGTTGTACTTGTTAAAGTTTGTTGTTCCTGTGAAGCTTCTGGAATAACAGAATACCTGCTTGTCAAAAAATCCCCCAAAAAAACCCCTTTCTATTTAGATCCCTTGAAATCCAGAGAAAAAAGAACCAAAATGATTTTGCTTACAATTTTTTCTTTTCTACTTGTACCACAAAATTGCTTTTCCTTTTTAAGATAAGAAATCACAGTGGCTAATAATCAACACTGCTCAATTATTTACACCAAATAGTAACTTATTACTCTGACTCAATGAGAGGGTAATTTATGTTGTTTCATTACTGCCTCATGACTCTTCTTGACTTATATTGCTAATATGGCAGATAATGAATTTGCTCCATGTCATTAAAAAATTTTAACCTGTGACTGTATTTAGATCAGGATTTCACTTAATGCTTTTCTATCCAGGTTCAAAGAAGTAAAAGCAATAAATACAGAGAGAAATTGATTCTAGCCTGGTTGTGTTCACTGTATCCTGGGGTGTGCTTATATTAGATTTAAAACTGAAGCAGTGACAAAATAGCTGAAGCAGAGAAAAAAGAAATTCTCCATGTCTGTAGTTCAGGAAAGAACAGACAGCTGTCAGTATGAATTTATCATGTCTTTTATAAAATAATCAAAGGTTAGTTTCTGTGCTGGAAAGCAAAGGAAAAAAAGGGTTCAGACCAGGAAAATCTCTGACTGATATTTATCTATGGAGAGGAAGCTGAGAAGGTTGGATTTTCCTTACACTCTTGGGATTAGCAGTTTCTGGCCTGTCCTTAACTTCACATCTCTCTTCACTTAACTTCACATCTCTCCTCATTCCAATGCTGATGAGTTCCCTGTTTTCCCTTTGAAAGACAACCTCTCTGCTGGTCAGGGAAAGCTTTTAGGGACAGAGCACTAGAAAGGAATTTTAAAGTCTGTAGGAGAGCTGAGAGGAGTTTTTACCTGCTCCCAGGGCCAGCACCCAGGCTCCTGCCCCCAGGGACAGCCATCCCTACAGCACAGGCAAATGCTTCCCTTTGGGCTGCTACAACACACTTCTGACCTCCAGCAAAAGGCATCAGAGACAAAATACCTCAAGTGCTCCCACAGAGGTGGGAACCAGAGATTCCAAGGGCAGTGCCCATGTACCTACAATATCTCATGGTTGTTCTAAGGATTAAACTGGATTAAAAAAGCAAATTGAGCCAAAAAACCCATTAGTTAACATTTTCTACTAAATATCCTCCAATAGAGGGGAAAATTCACTTTTAAGAGTGAGTTAGCTGGTTGCTGTCTGCTTAAAGCTTGACCACCACTAAATTAAATGCTCTCTGTTCACTGACTTGTACCTCAGTGCCAGAACTGCTGGAGCAATGAAACTTTCCCAGAGTCAGGAGCTCCTTTAAGGAGCTCTTTGCACCCGCCATCCCTATCTGCTCAATTTATGAGCCCATTGGAAAAGCTCCTGCAAAACCCAGAGCATTCTCAATACTCAATTTGGAATACTCATAACTCAATCCAACGAAAACCAATTTTCTCCAGAGAGCTCAAAAACCTTTCTCCTTGGTGAGAGCAATTTCCAAGCCGTATTTCAAGTTTCAGATCCCATCGTTTTTGGCTGTAAAAGTGTTTAAAAAGAATCACTCTCTCCATAAAAATAAATACATATAAATATTACATTTATATTTTACTTCAGTATAGATATGTTTTAACCTCTCAATTTCGTCAGATACAGGAGCAGCTGAGTGCCCTTCACTCAGGAGCTTCCAGGCATACTAGTATTACCATAGGTTTCTGGAAGAGACAGGCTGAAATATTTAGGAATCAAAGGTGAAACTGCAGAAAAAAAAACTTGACAGAAATGGAAATCTTATAGTTGTTTGTCTTGTTTTCCATGGACCTCCAGGGTCCCCGGAAATCCTACACTGAGCTCAAGACTCCTTGTACTTGTCAGTCTGCAGGAAAACATGTATTGAGAAATAATTCTTCCTCAGTAACAAACTAAATATACACCATTAATGGCGAGAGAAGGAACTGAAATCGAAATCCCAATACACCACCCAGCTCTCATATAATTCAACAGTTCAGCCACAAATTAAACTCCAGCCTCCAGCCTAATTTTCCTATATTCTAAATCAATGTATTGCTGTTTCTCACTTGTTGTTTGTTTGCCTAGCAAAATTTCAGTTACTGCTAATACCCTACAGGCTTTGTTGTCAGAGATCTGATGCTTCCATATCTTAGTCCTTCCATATTTGCCTCCTCTCATTTCCAGTGTGCACTTGAATTGTTTCTATCCAGTAGGAACAGATTCAACCCCAGGCAGCCAAGATATTTAAAAACATCCCTTATTTCATTTCTGAAAAGGCTGAGAGCTCAACTCCATTGCTTCTCTTATTGGAATAAACTAGATGTGATGGAGATCCCACACAGATGAATCCTGGCTTTTATATATGGCATTAGAGTAGGAAGAGAAATAGTTTTGTTATCTCTGAACACGTCAGAAATATTGGTTTTCCCACTTCTTGTGTGTGCAGAACATTGGAAATCTCAAACTGTTACAAGCCAAACTCTCATGCACTTTCGGAATAATTTGATAATTTTCAGTTTGAATAAAACCACTGCAAACATATCACTGTTTTTCTAGCATTACCTAACATTTCAAAACTAGGACTTAATCAAATAATAAAATAACCATCTCATGTTATCTTTCATACTGGAGACTGCAAATATTTTTTTCTGATAAATTCAACATCTTCTGATTGCAAAAATTTTTCCCCTTATTCCATTCCCTTTTCCTCAGTTTTTGTTTCAACAAATTTCAACAGCATCCAACCCATTGTGCCCTCATGGTGCTGAGATTCTGCAATGCTGGTTCTCACCTCGCAGTTAAATTTTGATGCAACCTATATATCCTTGCTCTGCCATTTTAACAGATCCAACATATTATTTCAGTGGATTTTGGATCTGATAACCATTGCCACATGCAAACATGAAGTTCACAATTGAATCATGATTTTACATCTGCAAACCAATGGCAAGCATTCAGGAGTTAGATGCAATAAAGGTTGGGACAATATCAGAAGCCAAAGCTTGGTTCACTTAATACTAAAGTTTCCTACAGGAACTCTGGTCACTTTGACAGCTGATGAAATATTAGCCTAGCAAAACATATCAGCACTTGTATATGTTTGAGAAGAGTAATTTATCAGAAATACAATAAACGCCAGCTGGAATTCTCTCAGAGGTCATTAGAACTTGGAAGTTGAAATTCAGATTTTTTTTTTTATCACAAGGAAAATTTACATTGGATTGAATTAATTTTTGGTATGTCCATGAATCATTCAGTTTTAATGGAGTTTTATCAATTTATAGCAGCAAATGATTTATACCATTGGCATGAGGCCCTCACAGGTTTCAAAACTGCCAAAATTAAGTGTTGGAATATTCACTTTGGTTATTGTATCATTTTGAAACCTTGCAATGTGTCTGGATCTCTTGGACAGAAAACCACGCAGTAGCATTTCTTCCAGCCAGAAGCCTAGGATGGAGACAGACCCTGCTGAAAAACAGGTACCCCAGCTGAAATATCTGGCATTACAGCTGAGATGAGTGTTGCTCAAAGACCTACCTTTAGCACACAAAAACAAACAGAATCAGTGGTGATGTCTGAGATGGTATTGAAGGATTCATTGGATTAATTCCTCCAGTACAATACTTACCTGTTCTTACAAACTGCAATAAAACATTGCATAATAATAATACATTACACTGACAGCATTTTAGAGGCACTAACTTCCTAGAAAAAACTTCTAAAATACCTCACCAATTTTGTGCTTTTCAGCTCTGCTTTTATATCCCTGATTATTTCTCAAGTTTTCTGATGTTTTCACTTTAAAAACTTCTTCAGAACAGAATATATTCACTAAAATGTTACACAGACATGAAAATACTTTCTATACACTGCAGACAGTCAATTATGTATGATTCAGCTTGAGTGGAAAAGAAAAGGGATACTGTAAGCATGATGATTTCATGTTGCTTGCTAAAACTAAATCTTGCTGGTATTTTCATCTACAAACTTTGCTTCTTCTTCCCAAAAGTGGGCTAGAAAGTTTTCCCAAATACTACTGTGCAATATAGTTGATAAATATTTTTTTTAATTGTAACAATTCTATAGACAGGTGAGCTGGAGAATTATCCAGGGTGATGCTTTCATAGGCAGCTTTCATTCACCTTGATTAAACCACTTTAGGAAAGTTTCTGCTTTCATGCCTAAAAGACTGGGCAGCAAAGTTTTGAACCTTGATTTTATAGAGATAACTTCCTTTTGTTTCCAACATGTGGAGTTTTTCTGTCTACACACAAGCACCAATGATAGGGAATGCTCAGGTGAGTAAGAACTTCAGGTCTTCTTTTTAATTAAAAAAGCTGTGCTACACATACCACAAGACCCTCCCACAAATTCTATCTCAACTGGAACCTCACACTTGCACATAAAAATAACCATAAATCTACCTAAACAAGCATGACTCTATAAAGCAGTGGGAAAACATCTTGACCATTTCTAGATGTCTCTTGAAAATCTTTCCAAGGATTCCCAGGCAGGCCTTACCCATCTGATAGTGCCACTGATGATATCCTAAGTATAGGAATTGTATTTGCTGGCATAGCTCTTGTGCATTATCTGAACAGGGCTGTGTCTCTGCAGCAAATATTGCACAGACTGACCTCCCAGATCCTGCTAACTTGGAATCAATTGCAGCACACAGTTAGTGACAATTTACAGTAGGAACACAAGGTGTGCTCCTGCTTGATTTTGATGGGTGAATGTGTCTGGTATTTTCTGCAACTATTGACAGTAAGATGAGACTGACACCATTGGAAATGACATGCCTTTATATGCTTTGGAGTGTATTTCTCACCCAAGAGCACTTCCAGCTCTCAGAGTGCTCTCAAAGAGCGCTTGCAGCACGAGCCAGCTGCCTAGTGTAAATTGCAGGGGAGTTCTTACTGACCTAATCAATCCACACTGGTAGCAATAGGCAGGCCATGCTGAAAAAGCCTTCTCTCAGTGCACTCGTTGAGGAAAGATTAATGGGACTGACATCTGTGAGAGCAAAGATAAAGCTGAAAGCCAAGAGGAACAGATCAAAACATGCATCAGCAACCCAAAATATAACAAGTATTTTCTCCTATACTGCCTCATACTCTGTCCAGAACTTCAGACTTACATGAGATGTTACCTAAAACTCATAAACACAGGGAAAAAGCAGATCCTCTAACAAATACTTAGACTTTTTGGGTTCAGAGTTGGGACTTCCTGCTGGAAGAGACTGGAGAATAGAAAGAGTGGTACAGAAAGAGCAATTAAATTTCTCAGATTGAGTTTTGACACTCAAAACTGCTACTAACTTGTGGGTGACTGACAGCAAAGTGAGAACTGGCAGCATTTCTTTCAAAGAAATTCACTGCATAGCCTAGTAAAATATTATTTTAAGGTATGACTTCTCGTATTTGAAAAACAGGATTGAAAAATGCTATTTCTGTCCTGGACCCATTTTGAAGTGTTTCCACTTTTTAGCAGCAACTTCAGCTTCAATCAGAGTGCTTGCTGCTGGAAAACACAGGCAAGCCATGGCCTCAGGAGTATGGCTGCTATAGGCCCCCTCCCGTAAGCCAAATCCAAATATTTTTTACAGATAAATCTAAAACTGTTTTTGAGTTCACTAGGATACCTCACCTACATAAAGCTGGCATGCTGCAGATGCTTTTAGAACAAATACCTGCTCCCACTGAAGTCAGCAGCATCACCACTGACATCTGCAAGATCAGGCCTAGAAGTTCAAAATTTCCCTGTGGTGTAAGCACCTGCTTTTCTGTGCCTTGTAGGTTCTTAACTTAAATATCACTGAGCTGAAAAGAACAGAGAAGTGTTTTAAAAGCCTCTTTTCAAATGGGTGTCCTTGAATGGCAACAGCATTCTCTATCCGTTGCCCTTGTAACATCACAAAAAAGAGAAGTTCCACAAAAATACTAAATTATAAATCAGTTCTCTTTTGCTAACAGATTAGATGAATTAATTAAAAAACCCTTAGGCTTTCAAAAATGCTTATATATTTTGCATAATCTCCTTGGATATGTTTCAGCAAATTAATAAATGAAGGTTTATGATTTCCTTTCCCCTGTACTTCCCAACTAATGTGCTTATCTATAAAATTCAGCAGTAGGAAAGGATAATTATCCTTAATGGCTGTATGTGGAGAGCAAGACAGGCAGAGAAGCCAAATGTCTGTGTACAGACTCTTCTGCAGATGGAAGAAAGCTTGGTTTTCCTGAGCTACAAACCTGTCAGTCATAAACCACTTCCAGACTGGGAATGCCACAGTTCCCCAGAAATGCACAGCAAACAGTACCTGGAGGTTACTCACAGTAATCACAGCATGGCCAAAAGCCCAAGCACCAAGTGAGTCAACCTGGGTCTCTGCAGGCCTCAAAAATACAGCCTAGGCTTTCAAGGAGTCAGAGCAAATAACTGATCCAGGTCACCCAGATCCCCAACTCATGGCATGAGCCTCAGAACAATCTTACTTTATAGAGTTTAAAAGTTCACATCTCATTTGATTTTGGGTGGGTAAGAGCAGTACTTACAGCACTTGGAACTTCTGCTTAGTGCCACTTAGGAATTTACCATTACCCCAGGCTATTAAAAAGCATGATCCAGCAGGGAAGACTTGGGTTCCACTATCTTTTTATTTTCAATATTATTAATTTTTAATAGATGGCTTTTGAATACTGTAACAATCCATAAAAGAAAATCTTCCCTATTTTTAGTGTTTTTAAATTAAACTGTTGTATCTTGAGACCTCTGATCCTGTGCAAAGAGCTTTTAAGAGCAGTTTGTTTGGCTTAATGAAATTTCTGCTGAGGAATAAGCTGAGGGGTTCTTAATGTACTATTTTGCTTAATGGTCCTTTTTTAACACAAGAAGCAGCCAACTGGATTTCCCTTTGCTTTGGCAAGCTTTGAGCACCTACCCTTTCATCATTCTTTTATCTTGAACTCTTGCTAGCTCTCTCCCCATATCGTGCAACGCAAGCCTTTGATGTCCCCGAGCTGTGCCACGTCAGACACCACAGAGTTCTCACCACAAGCTCATTAACTCACTGGACAAACTGCACTGCTGTGCCATGCAAAAATATACAGAGTACTCCCATTTTTTAGTAGCATTGCCCAAAAGACTGTAAAAAGGCATCATTACAAATTGGGGTAGACATCTCAATGTTCCTTTTTAGTTTTATGTGGCTTTGGTTATCTTTGGTAGTTTCTCACATCCTTGTTAAAAACCATTAACACTGTGGATATATATATATATACACACACATGCATCTATGTTTTGTGAATACTTTTACTTTTTAGATGCAGCATATTGTATTTCTTAGTGTGGAATATCTTTAGCACAACAAGTCCTGCAGGACTTTAGAAACCACTTTGAAGATTGAATGTTGCATTTGCACAGCTCTGTCAGTAACAGCCTATGATTTATCTGACAGCTGTTTCATTTTGTTTGATAGGGAGAAATACATCCAAGATTATAGCTTACACTTATAGCAAGATATTTGTGTAAACTCCTGCATGTAGTGTCAGCACACTCCTGGCAGTCACCAGTACATCTGGCTATGCTTAGTGTGAACTAAGACCTCCACAGCCTCTCTCCTGTCAGAAAGCTCTGATTGTCTCACTCACAAGGGCATCACATGCCCTTACTGAAAGGTCCAATAACCAAAGAGTTGAGAAATCACAAGATTTGATTTTTATGTTTATGAACAGCCCCTCGAAACCTAGAAAGCATGACAATTCAGTAAATTACTGTACCTGGCAGATCACAGCATTAGCAGCAGACAGCAGCAGCTGGCTGATGCCAATAAATCCCTAAAGAATTCCTGCCATTCTCCAGGGAATGGTAGCATAAAAGCCTCAAATAGAGATTAGGCAAAAGAGCTGACCCCAACAACTGAAGATTCAACAATTAATTGAAAGCTGCGTATTTGCTGATGGATCCAGCACAGTTGAATTTGTCCCATGATATCCCACGGCTAACAAAAACATGAGGAGCCCAAAAGAAAAACTGAAAAGTATTTTGCTGGCAAATAAATGGTATAAAAAGAAACATGCTGGCAAAATCACTTACTGAGGAGGAGACAGCAAGCGTGCTGGCAGTACACTCTCACCAAAATAAAAATAAGACAATAGTTCCAAATTATTTTTAAAGGGAAAAAAAAAAAAAAATTTACCTGAATTTAATATTTTGAAAGATTCTAGAAAACTCTGTAAACAAATTCAAATCCTGGATTCTTCTGAGAACGCAACATATCCTGGGGGGATCAAGAAGCATATTTGTTTCTGATTTCCCTCCTATGCTGTGCTCCCTTTCTTTCCTGCTTAAGTGACAATGTTCCCAATGTTAATTCCAGTTAGTGGATCCTTAGTTGTTACATAGAATTCTTTGAATGTATTTGTTGCAGATTTTTAACGTAGCATAGTTTGAAATGTGAGAGTAAAAATAGTAAAAACCAATAAAATATGAAAGGCTGACTCTAGTGTGAAAGGGTGAGATAAATGGCAGATAGCTCCTCACTGCTAATTCTCTTTGCTGGCAGGATCTGACAGGGCCATCCCTAATCGTGTGCATTCCACACACCTGAACCAAGATGTTACAGTAGCCAGAACTTCATTTTTCCTCTGAAAATTCTTGGAAATTGATTTTTAGTCTTCTTTTTCAGGCTTCAGTGAATTCTTAAATTAATGGTCTCTGGGACTCTTAAAATACAACTATGGTAGCATTTATTGATAAGAGTCAGAGAAGTAATTTCTCTCTGTTACACTGTGAAACAATAATTACAACCATGTGCAGCAGACAAAACATTTTTCAGCTTTCTTAGTCTGGATGTAGACTTTTGAAGTCTTCTCATATCCTACAAACTAATGTTATGCCTATTAGTAATTATAAAAGAAATTTAAAGTAGGTTTTAATGGGATAGGGTTCTTGTTATTTCTTCTGTGGTCTTGTACACCTTTACAATGATTATAAATTTTAAAAGTTACTCAAAAAATATTTATGCCACATATGAGGCTTAATTTGTAACATCTAAATTTTTAAACACTTTAGTTGTTCTTATCTGCTAGTTATAACTTTACCAACTTTTAGACAAAATGACCTGGTTTCTAATAATTCAGTTGCTTTCAACATTCCTAAATGGTTTTAAAAGCAGGCTTATATTTTTATAGCCTTAACCAATTTAGAATGAACAGAAGTTTCTCGACCTCAATTTTATTAAATCTACCATTCACTATCATTCCAAATATAAAATACCATTGCTAACAACTGCACAGAAAAAGAGCTACAGCCTTACATAGTTTGTTATATGCGAACAAACAAAAAACGCATTCTTTACTTAATAGTCAACACGAGTTCTGAGGTTGCTGCTGCAGGCCACAGGAAAGTAGACAGGTAACATGCAATTTAGTCCATAAATGCTACCTAATATCTGGAGTTTAATTACAGAAAGAAAGCAGGATACAGTCCTGCCAATTTTCATCCCAATAGAGGTATTTTAAAACACAAGCAGGCAGTTCTAAAGTGACCCACAGACACATTATTGCATTCCAAAGATTGTTAGTTTTAATTGTGACGCACAAGGGAAATACAGGAGGATTGCATCTAGGCAGAAAATAGATCTGTAGCTACATCTCCTACCCTGACTGAAATGAAGGGCTCAGAGCAGGATTTAATCAGGAGAAGTCCTAATTAAAGGCAGCTGGACAAGACAACAACTTGTACAGACTCCTGACTGCCAGCCATGGCGCATCCATTGACTGTATTGAGAGCTGAAAACCAAAGTCTGTAAGTCACAAAATTATTTGAACTGGAAGCGACCTTAAAGCTTATCCAGTCCCCAGAAGTAAACCTCTATTACATTTTTAAAAAGATATTTTGATAGGACTTTCTAAGTGAGAAACTCTAGAGAACTTGCCATTGAAGTAACAAAACATTCAGAGAAGATTGAGAGAGCAAAGTATATGTAATAGCAAAACTGAAATGCTGGGTGTTTTTAAAATTAGAATTTAGAACTGAAAAAATGCTCAGATAATGGAAAGCCTACAGAAGGAACAGAAGCCTAAAAGATGCTTATGACTTTGTGCTACATTAATGGCCTTCCCAACCTAACAGTATTTTTGCCTTTAAAGATCTTGTGAGAACTTTTCAGTGCATTTTTGTTATAAGTTTTATATTATTCAGATCCTTTCCTTTCCATTTCACTTGGTGAAATAATTTCAAATCAAGGCAGGCAGGGATTTTGAATTGGAGCTGGAAGCACAAGAATCCATAATACTGAGAAAGTTTACTTAACTGAATTGGCCTTAGACACTGTAGTTCAATAAGAACTACATTTTTACAACAGAGCTCTGCCTCTGGAAAGATGTGGAAGGTAAAGACAAGATCTAAACTCACATGAAGGACAACTTTTCAGCTTATTTATGTTTTGTGAAGGATATGACTTCATCTCTTCCCATCATATATCTTCTAATCATGTTTGTGTAGTATAGGGTAGTACAAGCCCCCAGTGCTACATAAACAATGGATAATGACTGAATGCATGTAATCTGTCTCCAACAATTCTATTATTATTTCAGGAGTTACCTGGAAACCACCCTGAAGACATCTGCACAGAAATACAGTGGAAGAGAGTCACAGCAATTATATTTCCTTTTCTTCTAATTAGACCTATCAGAGCTCCATCTATTTTCCAGAACATAATGAAGTATCATTAGCTGGAGTGGGATCCTGTCTGACAGAACTGTTGAATTTCTTTTGATTTATAGCACAGACTGTCTGCTGCACTTATTGTGAGCCTGCCTGGTTTTGTCTGCCTGCCTTCAGAGCCAGGAGGAGCCCAGGAGGCTGGGCAAGCAGGGACAGCACTTCCAGTTGAGACACTTAAAGCACAGGAAGGAGCTCTCAGGACTCCCCGGAGCCTTCTCTTCTCCAGGATGAACCTCCCCAGCTCCCTCAGCCTTTCCTCATAGTAGAGAATCTCCAGCCCTGTGAGAATAAAAACATTCTGCCCTTCAACTCGCTCCAGCAGCTCCAACAGCAAACCTTGCCTGGTTTACAGAGGTGTTACTTTGAAGTGGCATTTCACAAGGCCAGATCCAACATCAAATTACCTGCTTTTATAACTGGATGTCAATTACCTAGTTTTTCAGTGCTCTGGCTAAAAGGCTGACTCAAACAACAGTTTAAATAAGCCCCAGATCACTGGAGGAGGAATCTGCAGCCAGGGAGCAGCACAGTGGTGTGATGCCCCTCTGTCAGGGAAATCTGGGTTGTCTGAGAACAGCAAGTCTCCGAGCAGCACAGCCACATGTTCAAGGAAAAAGCAGTGTGCCAAGTCATACTCATGTCACGTACTCATTGACATGGCCAAATCCTGTCAAAAAATCTGGCTTTCTGATCACTTTTAAAATTTGCCTGTCAGCCACAAACTGTCAAACACTTCCTCAGGGAAGCGGAGCTCCTGGAGACATGAGTGAAACATTCGTGCCTGTGGGTCATTCTGCCACAACATCCTGTGTGTTGCCATAGGAATCTCTCCCAGCTTGGGAGATTTCGGCACGTTTTCCCAAAGTCAGTAAGCATTCCAACAAATCTCCGTGGATCGAGTTACTTGAGGCCAAATGTGTACGTTTCACCGAAGCCCAAATAAAACGTGCAACTGGGAGCAGAGCGGGAAGCAGCGGTAGGAATATGAGGCAAATATTGGATTTCTACATGTCAGCCTGAGTCTAAGTTGATGCCAAAGTCCTTCTCCTGGAGGGAACTGATTGGGAATCACACCAGACACAAGGAATTCTCTGTGTGCTCCACAGGCATTGCTCTCCTCACATGAAGGATGGCGTGGCCATGGGGAGAGTAGCTCCTGGGCACCTTAGGAATGGCCCGGAGGTCAAACCACAAAACGCAGGTGCATAACCCTTGTTAAGGAAAAATATGACTCCAGGGGCAATAGTGGGTCACCAATACACTCCATACTTCCTTGGGTTTGGTTTAACCAATACACTCCATACTTCCTTGGGTGTGGTTTAGAGCTGCAGCAGGGAGTCCATAGCTCAGCTGTGACAGCATCATTCATGGAGGAAACAACTGGAGTGCTCTGCTTGTATTCATACAGCAGACCCAGCTTCATGTAACCTGCTCATTAAATCATGTAAAATTTCAGAAGTAGGGGAAAAGAACTCCATAGTATTTGGAAATAGACTTGAATACATTTTGAAGCTACTGTTCCCACTTGTATACAATATTGCTGAGAATAAAGCAGAGGCTCTGAGTTGCATATTATTCCTCTGTCTCTGTATAACATTTCAATCCAGCTACCCCCTAAACACAAGGACATTTAATTTCCAAACTGTTCATAGTGCTGCTCCCACAAAAGTTAACATTTTAAGGTAGCTCAGCACACATCCATCCAGAGTCCCATATTTACCAAAGGCTAAGATTTTAAAGCTCAATGTCCAAGTCCTGGACCCTACAAATATAATTACCTTCTGGTTTATTATATTAGTGGCACATGTGAAATTAGCCTTATAAGACAAGGATGAAACAAGCCCCCAGGATTTTTGTGGAGGTCTGAGAGGTAAAGACTGAACATATTTAGTTTGTGCTACTCTCTGTTGCCCTTGAGGAATATAAGACACACTGTCTCTATTACTATTGGTTTTGTTACTACTCCTTTTGGCTTTTGTGATCTTATTAGACTGTTCCTCCTTCATAAAGGCAAGTGTGTTTAGCAGAAAATGATGGCCTATAGTCAATTCACCTCCTAAACACCTGCTTTGGGTTAAATTGCTATTACTTATTGAGCTCAACATACTGAATTTACAGTGTAAGCAAATACAGCAGGAGATGGACAGACGGGCATATGAAACACAGGCAAAACAGTGGAGTTGTGTACTTATATTTGTTATGTCTGCTTTTATTTCCCTTCTTATTTCTTTCATTTCTGTCCCTGATACAGGCCTTGAATTGTGAGAAACACTGGACTTAATTTTTGATGTACAAAATCAGACAACTAAAAGATTAGCCAGTTGGGAAATGCCTCAACAGCATCCCTCTGCCTACCTAAGAAGCTTCCCCTCAGACTGCTGGGGATGGACTTCCTCCCTTGACACAGAATATCAAGCAAATGTACCATATTCAGAGCCACCCCTGTTATTGTGGCCCAGCATTGCTGTGAATAAGGACAGGTGGGTTATGTTACCTAGGCTGTTTTCCCAGGTATTCAGGAGCTCATTGGGTCTGAATGCAGAACAACAGCAGCCACTCTCCTGTAACTCCAAGAGCACAAAAGCACCAGGGCACCTTTTCTCTGCATGGGGACAGATCTCCCTTGTTTCTATAGAAAATGGAGGTAGCTCCCAATTTTATATAATCACTCATATCTCAAATGAAGCGACACTTCTCCTTTTCTGGTCTGTCGTTCCTGCTGCGTTCCAGCTCTGTAATCAGACTAGTCAGGCTGCTAAGAACTTTTCACAGAGCACAAATATTATTAATCCTTCTCTGGCTCCACTGCTAAGAGAGCCCAGCAGCTCTCAGCCTGCACAGGCCTCAGACACATAGCAAAGCACTGAACCTCCAAAAATGGCTCTGAAATGAGATGTGGCACAGCACAACTGGCCCTCTGAGGCTTTTAGCAGCAATCTCTGTATAATGCCAAGCTGTGTAAAATACAGTGTAATTCAGAGTGCTCCTTTACTACCAGAAAGAATAATTAATGCAAGCCAGTTATTATGGAAGAACACAGCCAACTTCATTTGCATCAGTGGTACTCTGCCAAATTCTTTACATTTGTGATAAATTGTGATTTCCAGGCCATTTTAGAGTCCCTTTGCATGAGCAGTGTGAAGGGCAGAAGAATAAATAAAAAATGAGAAAGCCTGAAATATAAATTCATTTTAATGGGAGGAGTTGGACATTTTTAGGTACATTAAGTTTCACATTGAGCATGAAAACACCAGAAGAACCCCTGAAATTTTGTTCTGGTTTGATTACTGTGTAAACCCTGTCTCAGTAAAGGTCTAAAAATAATTGATGCTGCAGCTACTGAAGATTTGTCCATAACATAATGAAAACCATTTCATGAACTTTCAGTTTCTCAGAGCTGTGTGATCAAAGTGAGCTAAATCATTAATCTGCTTTTGTAAAGAAATGTGTGAGACATCTGCTGGCAGCACATTCAAAAACCACAGATTTTTTTCCCTACTGGTTAAGGCAAGGGCAGAGACTAAAGTCTAGTTCAAAACCCAGAAAGATTAGTAGAGTCACTCCTGTTAGCTTCAGTGTTTTATTTTGGGTTTTTTTTTGTTTTTTTTTTTTTTTTAAATCTGATTGTACATGTCTATTTTAATTTGGGTTAGGATTCATAAATGTGTGTCTCGAAATTCTGTATCCATTAAACACTGAGACATNCTCTGATATAGAAAAAAAAAAAGATTCAGAAGACAGCAAGTATGCTTGTCCCTTTTTTGATTTTTTTTTCTCTTTTTTGGGGTAGCTATAACCTCCTGGCCTCCTTGCTCTGCAGTGCTGAAATGCAAATTGAAGACTTGTAGTGCTCCCAGAATGAGGATGATATAAACAGCTGAAGAACACAAAAACAAACAAAATTTTCCAAAGGCNATCTGATCTCTGATATAAAAAAAAAAAAGATTCAGAAGACAGCAAGTATGCTTGTCCCTTTTTTGATTTTTTTTTCTCTTTTTTGGGGTAGCTATAACCTCCTGGCCTCCTTGCTCTGCAGTGCTGAAATGCAAATTGAAGACTTGTAGTGCTCCCAGAATGAGGATGATATAAACAGCTGAAGAACACAAAAACAAACAAAATTTTCCAAAGGCACAAGCAAGAACTTGGAAAATAACTTTCCAGTATATATTTTAACTATCTTACTCTACAAAGCACAGAAGATGCACATTTGGGCAAGGGATACTGGCAATATTGACCCTTATGGATCACACATCATCAGGCTTCACCTAACAACCTTCAATTCTTGTGGCTTTCAAGTTTGTTTTGCTCTAACCCTCAGAAGCCATGTCAGTGGAAAACAGAGCTGATTCACTGCTACTGTAGGGGACCATTCAACTTGAAATAAAAGATTGCCCAATTCCTATCTGCTCTCTACATCCATGCTCGAGTGGAGTGATGCTGACATATCTAGATGGAAGTAGAGATAAATGGAAACAAACCACCCAGTTCTCCCCACACATTTCAGCTTTCTGGCATGCTAATTTGAAATTAATTACTGTTTGCATAATAACAAATGAAAGGTTTAATTAATTCTTTCAAAACCACATGAAATCAAACACCCTGTGTACAGTCTACATTCTATGTGTGAAAGGGATACACTGAGCTCATTGAACTGGGTAGAGGAGCTTAAGTCTACCAGGAACTAGTCACTGAAATGATGACCAGGTGTTTTACTGGAGCTGCCAGGTAAAAAGTCATAAAGAGAATTGCTTTCCTGCTGGCAAACAGCAGAAAACCTTTCATGCACCCACCTTGCACGAGCATCACCTGCCAGAAAACTTCACCCCGAAATATTTTCTCTTAGGGTTTCTCACTCCTTTTCCTCTGTCCTTAAGATATATTTGAGGCATATTTTCTCAGATTTATTAACAGTACAGCAAATAGATTAACTAAGTTTGAAAAGCTAAGGCTGACATAAGTGTTCTTGAAAGATAGAATCCAGGCATCTCTGTCAGCATTAAACCTGCGGTGTTTCTTTCACAATTTCACTGGCAACCCATCCTTCTTTCTAGAGAGATCCAATTCAGTATCAAAATCTCTTGGCAGCAGCAGAAGAGATTAAGTACTGACAGATCAAGATATGATAATAGTAACAAATGTGATGAATAAAAAGGAAAAATAAGGCTAATGATTCCCTATAACCTGAGTTTCTCTATTGAGTTGCCACATAGGCCTTGCCATTTGAAAGGTTGTCATTGTACTCTGCTTTTAAACTCAAGAGAAACAAGCAGTTCCTCCTCACCCTTAACATAATTCCCAATAAATATCCACAGTTAAGTAAGGTTTGAGAGGCAGTGACACAAAGAACACAATGAACTTCAACTCTTTCAAAGGCCTTTGTGCAGAAATGGCAATTTTTGAAAGCTGAGTCAAGGGTGCAGTTTTGACAGGGTGAACAAAATGCTCATGGAATATGATGCTGTGGAAAAGGCAACTTGCAAAGAGCCTCTGAGGAAAGAAACCACCTCAGCTCAGAAGAAAGCTACATTCCAGGCAGTAATTACAAGACCCTGACTTTTTAGTCATTCTAATTAACCCTACAGCTGGAAAATTCTGATTTGGTTTCTGTTCAGAAAATGATTAACTGGCTTCACTGGTGTGATTATACTGATGCCAGTGCCTTTGGCATCTGACTGTTCACTGTCTGCATTTGGTCCTGAGGGAGGTCTGGATTACATGGACCTCTGTTAGTCTTTTAAGCAGTGAAACCAGTTAATCATTTTCTGACCATAAATCCAAAAATGCTCACTTTCCCCACACTGAAAGCCATCACCACTGCCTCTCATGCATGCAGTGTCCACAGATAAGCATCTTCTCAGGCACGTAAAAATATCACTTTCAAAAAGAAAAAGAAAGTGTTATGAATGATGCATTTCCTATTTGAAAAATAAAACCTAACATAGGTAAGATAAGATTTTTTTCCACAGCTGCCTAATGTGTACAACTTAAGGGTAGGACTACCTGGTAGAGTTAAAAGTCAGTAGGGGATCAGGATGAACTACTTGAGACAGTTCATTTCAGTCCCAAACAAGCCCTACTGAAGAAAGCTGACAGAACTCTTTAATGTTACATAAAACAGAATATACACTGAGAACCTAAGTCAAACTCTTTCATATGTGACTCCAAAGTTTCACTTTTCCTTAATTTCCTGCTCCAATACCTACCTGTTTGTACAAAACACTACTGTTTGATAAGATGCTTGCTTAAAATACTTCAGTTGCATTTGAATACAAAATTCTGTATTTTGTGCCTAAATGGCAGCAGAGCTGTAAGCACAGGCCTTTCCCATTTCAATTAAGAGTACAAACCACAACACCAATGGAAGTGCCAATTGTTGCCAATGCAGTCACAAAGTTTCCTCTCAGCTCATTGCCTCTACTCTATTGTGCCTTTCATTTCTCACTACACATCTGTTGGAGCAGATCTTGCAGGCAGATACAATAATAAAGGATGATAAACCCTTTTAAGACAGGCTATCTTCATGGGTTTAAGGTATATGAACTGCTTTGGATCATGTTCACCCTGGAGCAGCACATGGTCATCATCATATCAAGTCTGAAACCATTACAGAAAGAACCATTCCAAATTCCCATACTTCAAACTCCTTCACAAAAGAAGACATAAAACTATGAGATTTGCCTCAGCTATTATTTCATGCTGTACACAATTCATGCTTTTTTTCTAATCTGCCCCTCTAATTAAAGAAATTACATTATCATGACTGTGAAGAACTTTTCCCACTTCAGCTAGATGTAGCAAATGACTAGGCAAGCAACAGTGTTTGAATTCCACAGGATGACTTCTCCAGGAGCCAGATATGCTTCAAGGACAGCAGAGTCCTCATGTTGGAGCCCTGCCTGCACACACCCTTTGTGTTTCACCCTGTGACTATTGTGCCAGCTCTCCTCACACTGAATACTTGAAAAGCCCTCCTGGATTTCACACAGCACAATAACAGCACCAGGAACAACTTCAAGTGGCTGTGCTGTAGACCGAGAACACTCCTATTAAGAAAGAAATTTGCCAGCAAACTCTGTGAGCACTTGAGTGGGCTGGTGAATAGAGGAGCTGAGCTGGGACTGACAAAGAGGTGTCCAGCTCTGCTGGCTGCTCTTTTACCTCAGCGCTGCAAGCAGTGACAGCGATGTTCGTGAGGCTTCAACTCTTGGCAAACTCATGGCTGCCTGCAAACAGGCCTCAAACTGCAACATAAGCAATTCTCACTTGTGCCTTCCTGCAAAGAGTCATCTAAAAGCACTGCATCCAGATGTTCCAATCAGTGTTTTCAATTTACTCCTGCTCATAAACCAAACGTGTCTCGGGGATGACTCGTACATGCCCTATATGCTTTTACATATGCCCTGCTCCACACACATTCCTATTGCGTGAGGAATGCTTTGCCAAGAAGGTTACTCTCAACATCAGAAATTAAAAACCACTATTCCAGGCCAATTTTGAACAACTTCTACCATAAAAACCCCATTTCCTAATTATTTTTTTATACACAGAGTGCTGAGAAAGCCTCAAAAGCAGGTTTCCCAGGACAGCATGCTGATAATTTGTTGCATTTTTGTTTTAGCAAGTCATCATCTTTTTTTCTCCACTGAGAAGTTGGGCCAGTTCTGTCTCCTGTCCTGTCCCAAGGCTTTGGTGCAGAGAAAGCTTCCCAGGTGAACCACCTGCCTTTTCCAGCCCAGACAATGATTTAACACAATTTATTTCGCACAGATTTCTTCTCTAAGTAAAATCAGTAGTTGTAGGTTTTAATTAAGAACGTCAAGTTTCACATGAGGCATTATAGAACTCATGACAACTAGTGATGGAGACTGAAAGTAGGAGATGAGAAACAAAAAGAAGAGATGAATTTGATTTTTCCTAAACTTGACAGCATCCTGACTTGTTTGAGAATGAATCTGTTCTCTAATTAAGGCTTGGGGATGCTCTGGGAAGATGGATTTTCCCAGAATCTTTGCTGACTAACAGAGACTAACCTCATCCCTCAGCTTTGACATGACACAAATTTTTGATGAGCTTTCCTGGTACACTCTGCCTTGTGCCAGACACATCTGACTATGCAAGTGGTGCTGGCTGCACACTGATGAACTCTGCTAGGCACTGAGGTAGCAGGGGAAGATTAAAGGCTCTAGGATGTGCCACTGGCATTTGGAAACCAACTCCAAGTCCAGAAAAACAAAGGGGATGGGACTGCATCCAGCCCAGCTGGGGAGCAGAGAGAAAACAAAGTCATTGTGTAAGAAATAACAATTTTCAGAAGCAGATCCTGTGTGCTAGGATCAAAGGGGCTGGTAAATTAAGGCCACTCCATAGCACTGGAATACATTAAGTGTCATAATGCAATGATATTTATGAAGCTTCCTGTGGCAGAAGATCTCTCTATGTCCCAAAACCGGAATGCCAATAATTGAGAATTGGTATTAATCATTCTTTTTCAGAGCTGCTGTTATGCTGCTGCAGGATTTTGGCACGTATATCAATAATCCTATTTCATCTGCATGGCCACAGACCTCTTACTGGGAGAAACACCAGTCATGTTTTTGGGTGCTGGGCAAGTCACAGCTTTCAGTAACATCCACAGTCTTCTCTGATGACAATTTGAGCTTTCCACACCTGAGATAAAGACAAAGGCAGGTTTATTTCTGTGGGAAGTCTCACTGATTTTTACCTAGACATGAAAATCCTCAGCTTCTTCAGGCTGAGAAGCCAGAGACGACCCACAATGGCTACCTTTCTCTTAGGAATAGGTGGAACATTCCTCCTTGAAGTCAAGTCAGAAGTGAGCTATCTTTCTCAAGCTTCATAATTCCTACCTCAACACTGCTCAGCCCTACAGGGCTGAAACCATACAGCCTGATAAACTGCTAAGATTGCCAAGGATTTCATGCAGTCAAACAAAACACTACCAGGGATGCAGTTGCTACAAATACTCTGTACTTTTTGGCTTTTCATCTTGAACTGGGATTGTTTCCTCTTTCAAACTCTAACAGTTCAACACCAGGTACAACCTCATGTGGATCTAATTATCACAAATAGGCAATCAAGCTTATTATCTAAAACAAGGAAGCAGCTGCCAGGTTCCCCTTTCCCCCCCCCTTTCCTAAACAGGTTTTCTCTACCAAAGCATTGCCTGGAAACATTGCCAACTTTTGAGTGCTTTGTGTATTATTAGGGATATGAACACTGACTAAAGAGAAGAGAAGAAAGCAATAAACTATTTAGCCAATTTATGAGCTTTACATGACTCAACTTCATTGGCACCGTTCCTGAGTTTTCTTCTCTTGAAGGATGAATTGTATTCACTTTCTCTCACTTCAGTTACTTAATATAAATTGAAGAGGAATAAAAAGTTGAATTAAAAGGTTATTCCAACAGCCTTTGAACTGAAGGGGTAGAAAAATGAAGTCCCATTTTCTTTTGTGTGCTTGAATCAGAGTTGCTAACGAGGCACACTGATATTGGCAAACCCGTATATTGTGTTTTTATTTCATCAGCTCCCCACACACACATTCTGGACACCCTTGTTCAGTATTTTATATGTGCAAATCCAGAGATATGGCATGAATGTTGAAGTACCAGTAGGGCCTGGTCTCAGAGACCAGAGCAGTAAAGCTGTGCTAAGTCAAAGCAATAGCTTAAACCAGCAGCTAAGTTTGCTCAGTCTCACCTTTCTATCACATGCATTTATGAGATTTGGTAGTAAAACACCAGGGATAAAAATCAAATACCTCCTACTCCTGACAGGGATGTGGCTGTGCCCCTTACAAGGTTTAAACCAACTACATTTTGGGAAGGAAGCACAACATATCTGGTGTTACCTTGGGAAATTCCAGCTAAACCATAAGGCTCCAAAGTGCCACATACTTGAAGCACTTGAGGAATGGGATGCCATTTTTTCTTCCAACAGATTTCAGAAGCAGCTTGTATTTGATGAGCAGATGTCTATTTTCTTTCACTTTCAGCCCTGCAATTTTGATTCCTGTTACACAGCTGCCACCTTTAATTCACTTCTTGTACCTGACAGAGCTGCTCTGAGGTCAGTGATGCATTGCCTATGGTTCTGCCAACTCTTCCAGCAGCAAACAAGGAACTGGCCATGCCTCTTTCCTGTCATGGGAAGCTAAAGGAAAGGGAACTTGAAATGGGCTGCAGTTGGTATTGGTTTTCAGAGTCAAGCTAAGAAGAGACAAGACCCCTCTCTCACCAATTCACTACAGGCAGAGTGTGTAAAACCATGCAGACACAAGAAGAAATAATTACAAACTGATCCTTGATAAGTTTAGGCTGGAAATTAGGAAATCTGAAATCATTCAAGACATGAAATTTTGTATTAAATTTTCACAAAGTCATCCGACTTCAGAGGACAAAGCTGACAGCCAGTTCAGGTACAGGTAAAAATATAATAATCTTCTAATAAAAGTATTCTGAGGATCGTCCACAGAGTTCAGCATTTTTCTTAATCCCTTAGCTACTAAATGGAATAGCGGTAAGGGTATTTTATCAACTTGATCATTACATGACTTGATATGTCTAATAGGAAAAAAGAATTGCATGAAGAAATTGCATTTTGGTGAATAAATAAGATTTAAATAGCACATTTCCCAATGAACATTCCCTTTCCATTTCAAAAGCCCCCCGATTCCCCAGTAGGGTAACGAAGGAAGGTCACGATGCTTTGCCTCGGTCCGTGTTGCCCGAGTGCCGCCTTGTGGGCACTCCCTGCAGGTGCACCCGGGTCGGCGCTACGGCCTTGCGCTCAAAAGCGGGGGCAGAAAGGGAAAACACACAGTTCCGCCCATTTCTCGTCCTCAGGAGAACAAAATGGCATTGTGAAACTTGACGGGGAACGTGGGAGTCCCTCCGAGACCTTATATCAACTTCTGCACCCGTGCCAGCACCTGTAACGTCCAGCTTTCACCCCAATGACATGAAAGCTCACACTCACCTCACTGCTTGATCTCCTTATGACATGAAAACTACATGATGTACTTGGTCAAAACGAGCTGCTGCACATTTTGACACAAAGTCTTAGCTACATCTCCTCAGTAATCCGAGAGCCTGCACACAGGATTTGAGAAATAAAGCTCTCCTTGAGTTTTGCAGGACTGACTCAGGACGTGCCCACAGTGACCCTTCCTTTGCCTTTTCTGTGACTCTGAACAGCTGTGATGGCTACACACAAATTATACAGGTTTTTTTCATCTTTTACAAGACTGACTGCCCAAGAATAGAAATTACATAACTTGTACCCTGCATTGCAAATAAAAATATTTACATCACTAGATCTCAATAAATTTCCTTTGAAATAAATATTAAATGAGGAAAACTTGGATTGTCTGTGGTCTCCCATTTCCCCATCAAAACACCTGCTCACTGTAACATGATATGTCCTGGCGAAGGGACAAGGTACTTGGCAGCTGATTGTCTGCTAGAACCTGACAGCTTTCACAAAATAAGTGATGGCAGCAGCCCATATTTGTTTCTTAGCCTCCTCTTCTTAAGCTTTTATATTATTTCAGGCTATCAAAGATACTTACCAAATACAAAATATCCTCAGTTCTGCTTTCTAGAGCTGAACTCAAATCTTTGACAGGAAATTCAATAATCATAAAAAGCATGTAAGATGTGCAATCAAAGAAGACTCTTAGAAATAGTAGATTTTTTTCATGGCAACATATTCCTACAAGAGTATTAGGTACTCACTCTGACAAGAATAATTTGCAGGCTTTAATCATCTATTTCAGTAGGGTTTGGCTCAATAACTGTAGAACACTGACATCTTCAGGTGGAAGAGCTATTGAAGTACATAAATAAGAGGACAGACTGAATATAAACCACTCAAATATGAAATAATTCTTGAAACAGGTTTTCCTTCCAAGATTTACTAATTTGGCTCTTTTCTCTTTTACACATGGCTCCAGAGACAGTTCCAAAATGTTAGCATAGACATGAAAATCCCTGCAGCCTTTCCAATATGTGATTTGAGTAATGCTTGAAAGGTGTCAAAAGATATGAGAAGTCCTCACAAAATATCCTATTATGTGCCAATAAAATCTACAGTTCTTTATGGAGACGTTTTCCCAAGGATTTACCTATTATGGCAGAGCCAACAATTCCTAATCCATTTATAGTCTTGGTACAAGGGAGCAAAACACATCTTTCTTTTAGTTTCTCTATTTCTTTCTAGCAGCTCTTTTTCATCACATGCACTCTCAATATTTGGATTAATTTGACTCAAAGCAAGTAAACTAGTTCGGAATTCATAATCATGACAAAAAGCACAGAAAATTTGTGGTCCTGTTGCTAACTTCACTATATCCATGGAACAGTTAATCTACTTTTAGCACTTCTCAGCACACAGATACTCAAATGACATTTCAAGCAGGTGTTGTTAAAGAAAATTGATTTGTCTTAATAAGGGCTTTTGCTGATTTTTATTCTGGATTTGAAGGCTATAATTTTATAGCATAGTAAGTGATGGTGGTTCTCAGATGTCTCAGTAATAGGTGATTCAAGAAATGTTAATCTATTTGAGAAATTAACTACCATGTCAAAGCCTCTTATCAAGTCCTTATAATTTTTACTTAATCTGTTTATCTCCAAGTGGAAGTATTAGCACAAACAATTTTTATTGAAAAAACTCATTGAGCGAGTGCTCATTTTATTTTCTGAATAAAACCACCCCAACCCAAACACAGGAACATAAGGACACAGATATTGCACCTCCCTGGTTAAACAGAACAGGAGCTCTGTTAAACACTCTCCCTATCTTCAATCAGTTAAGCTGAAATTATATTTTTACTCATCATGAATGAGAGAAAAGGAATAAAAAGGCAGAATTTTTTTTAAAAAAAGCAATAAAAAGCACATACATGTAACCAGTGCTCCTACTGTAAAATGAAGGAGTTGAAACAAGCATGTTAAAGACTGAGGAGGAACTTCAATATAAACATTCCTGATCCTCTGTGCAATGCAGCAGCTCCTACTCCTGGGCATTCTGCACAAATGGATCCTTCTTAAACCCCAAGATTGCTAGAAAGACTGGCATGTTATTAAATGACACCTGCACTTAGATGGGAATGGCTACTATGAGTTGCAACTTGACCAAGATCGGGTATTTACTGACAAGAGAGTACATTTTAGTCATATGTGATGATGGGTTTCAAACACCAGGGCAGGTTATCTAGAATCCAAACTCCTGGATAATCACTATATCAAGGAAAATTATTACCTATGGGCTCAGACACTTCCATATTTAGAAAACAACAAATTTCGTATAAACCCATGAACTTCAAAAGCCAGGTTTCCACAAGAAGACTCAACTCTTATGTAAGCACAAAGCCTTTGAGCACCTGTGGATTTCTTACAGGGACACTCCCGTGCATGCTGGCCCAGCGCCGCAGGAGCACGGGACAGCAAAGAATGACCATTTACTACCTTGGCTCTCTAGAGGTCCTCCACGAGCTGCAAATGCCTCAGCCGCAGGTTCTGCAGGTTCCCTGCTGCTGAGCGGCACCGGGACCTGCAGCTTGGGTTCCCTAAATACCTAAGGTGAATGCACCACGTCTCTGTGCATTCACCCCAACAGCTGCTCCCACTGCATTTAAATCAGTGGCAGCTGTAAGAATATGGTGGCAGTGACTGTCACAGGCATGTCCCAAACTAGCAGTTGTCACTGATACAGAAGAGTTAATTAAGCTTGAACAGTGAGAAGTGCTTTCTGGCCCTGCCATGCATCTTCATTTTTGGCAATGACAGCACAAAGCAGCCTCTGCTTGTATCAGCCTGAAAGCACAACTCAGAGCCAGGGTGCCCGTGGAAACCACTGAATGCAGATTGTGATGCTACCTTACATCTACTGAGGGAGGGAAAAAACACGTTAGCATGGAAGTTTTAGTCAATTTCAGCAGGACTACTCAAGAGTACATGCAGAAAAGACAAAGGATAAAGTCTGCAGTAGGGAAGATTATTCTTCCAAGGAAGTCTGTAAAACAGAAAATGGGAAATGCCTCCAAGATATCACCAGGTAACTGCACTTATTTGATTATCAGCAGATGACAAATCCCTTTTCTACCACTAAAACACAAGAAGAACAGTACCATGGGCATGCTACAGTAGCCTTCTTTTCAACTTCCTTGGCTTTGTTGCAGACCTCTTTCTATAAGTAGAAATGAATAATCATTATAAATGCAACTCCATTAGCTTATGTCTGCTGATTTAAAAAGGTCATGTATCCAAAAAGATGAGAAAAAATTAAGTGTGGGAAAGGCTTTATGTACATGGACATTCCTGAACAGTACTAATTTAAAGCAGCATTTTCCACTCTAATTCTCTGGAGTTCTAATTGAAGTTCCAACCTCAAAGTGCTCTTCCTTCCTCACTGAAAGACTTGCCTCTCTCCCAGCTGCATGGCAGGAGTCCCACTGCAGACCTTTGAGTGCCACTCCTGAGCTGCCATCAGAGCTCCTGTCCAGCAGTACAACACTTCCTACCTGGGAGTCACGATCCGGCATCTCCTCCCTGACATCTGCTTGAGAAACAGGAATTTTGGAGGAGCAACAAACTCTTCCTTGGCCAGCTGGTGGCCTTTGCATCAGGCCCTGCTTGGTGGGTGGTGGGACAGACCTTGCTGGGCCTGTGTTTGCCAACACTGCTGATAATTGCAGGCTTGGCACCAGGGTAGCCCAGCTTGACGGTGCTGTCAATTACCCTTATCCTCCATCTCACCTTCCCCACCTGCAGTGCATCATTGGCAATTAGCTGGGAGGTACCTGAAGGCAGGGAGCAGCTCTCTCATGCACATGAGCCTGCACACCAGGGTCCAGGGACCATTTGTGGGTGTCACTGCAACACAAATGATTACCTTGGCTTCTGATGACTCTACAAAACACGGCCCCTGCTTAAGAGATGTTAATGAAATGCTTTTTACTGCATGTCTAAGCATGTTCATACAAAGAGCTTGATTTTTTTTTTTAAGCAGATTACTATCAGATTCCCACAGCTTTTTACTTTCAAGGGATACATCAACTATTTAATGGAGGACTGAAAGTGATAAAATATTATTCAAATAATAGAAATTATTTCCTGATCTTCTTTCCTTTTCTACTCAATTACTTATATATCCTCCACTGTCACACTAGAAGATTCTAGTCATAAGAACAATTGCTACAAGACAGTTCAGCATAGTCTAAAATGCCAAATGCCTTAATGAACATGTCCACAAGGACTCAGTTCTGTGTTGCATCCTTACTACAACGTTTCTCCAAGAGCCTTAGCCCAGTTTACCTGTGTTAACTGTTCTCCCCTCCCTATTTGTGGATCCCCCTAAAGAACACCACCACAGAACAAACACAATTCCAGAAACAAAAGCCAGGATTGTTTTCACATCATTCATTTGAGATTTCTTTCCCTTTTCTTGGCCATCTGGTTCACTTCCAGATCGATGAGGAGAATTAGCTGAGCTGTGTTTTTCTGAAGCAGTTGTATTGACAAGAGCACCAATGTATATTCAAATGCACCTGTAAGTACACAAGTGTCTATAAAATAAATACACCAAGTGTTGACTGCAGCATGCAAAAGCACAGTAATTCAGATGACAGCATTGATAGATTGAAAGATTAGACCCCATAAATGCTGCAGTGTGTGAATGCCATGTTTTATGTTGTCTCCAACAAGCTTTTCTGACTGGTTGGCCCACACTGCTCTGAGCTGCAGTATTCTGTAACAGCAGATTGGGAGGTACTTACCCTAAACAAACACTGGGAAACCTCTCAACTGTCCAGCATATTCAGTCTCTACCTAAAAGCAACTCTGACAAAGCATTCTGATCTGTTTTTCACTCGTGCTCTCATGAGAGCTTCACTTGCACTCAGAGTTAACCTCAAGGACACACCTCTCTTACCTAATCAGCCTACAAAGGAGCCAGAACCTCATTCTATACTCCTTTGAAGTTAATTGTCCCTACTACTTCTAAGAACAAAACTTTAGTTTACTAGAAGTCTTTCGTTATCCTCAAGTATTTCGACTAGCTCAATTATTTCTGAATTACAGAATACCTAATACATTCCAAGAAACAGATGGTAAGACAGAACCAGTTCTCCTCACAAAGAACCATTTTTTTTCTGTAGCACGGGGGCGTAGAATATTTGTGATGTTGACATTTGTGACTTGGTAAATACCAGAATGTATACTTTGTACCACACTAGCCTACTCAGCAAGAACTCATACATACCTGACTGTTCACAGGGAGCTGTAAAAGGAGCTATCCCATGTCAGAACTGAAAACTGTAATCAGGGCAGGGCAGCTGAATCCAGATCTTCATGAGTAACCTGAGTAATGGGGTTGTACAAGAGCGCTGTAAAAATAACAATAACATAGGACAATTAGAAGTGATTTTCCATTAATTACAGATGAGGACTTGGATTTTACATAGGGATTTTAATACCAGAAAACAAAGTGCTCCAAAACATTGGCTTACACATGTCAAGCATTTAAACAGTTCTGATAAACTGACCAATCAAAACTTGTATTATTTAAAAGCCTGTCCAGAAGTTATAGTAAGGAAAAACCTAATATTTGCAAGAACATAAATATTCCTTTTAGTCCAGAACTTATCCCATGTCTAAAATGGTATAATTATACCCATTGTCCCAGATAATCTGGGAAATTGCATCTTCATGTATTAAAGGAGCACAAAGACTTCTATATTTGTTTCTTCACAGTGAAATCAGTAAGGAGAGAAGCGGTCAAGCTACTAAATCAACATGATTTTTGTTTTAACTCCAAAAGTCACGTCTGAGGAGTGCTTGTGCATTTGAGACAACACTCACATGCTCTTGGATGTAAGGCAGAGTGGTGCTTCAACCAAATCCACAGATGTCTGAGGTTTCTGTTCAAGCCCATTCTTAAATACTGTGTAAACTGGCATACATTCAACAGTGTTACTAGAGATTAACATGATAGCCATACATTCCTCTTTCTGGAAATACAGGAAAAAGAATTCAAAGTAAGCACTTAAATATATGAAAAGGAAAACACTAGATAAAACCAGTTTCTGCATGTTTTCAGGATTTGTCATTAACAGCTCAGGATCTAATCTGCCTTTGCCAGTGGTGGGTTCAGGAATGACTGTTCCCTGACACATAGGTCCAGGCCAGAATCTTTCCCCCTACATATAATGCTTTTGGGCTGGTTTATTACCAATTTTGTAACACTCATGTGGATCGTGTCGCTGCATTGGCTCCTTGTACCCTTCTCCCACGTGTACATAAATCAACACCTTTATTCATGGGTGGACACAGAGTTGTCCCCATTCCCTCAGGCTGCTCCATGACACATGGTCTTCTGCTCTGACATCTGCAAACACCCAAGATCTTCTGATACCTCACCCATGACTTGTTGGTCTGCATCACCTGAGCACACCCATGGAGCACGTACACATTTCTGGCACTTCCAGCAGCTTTCTTCCAAAAGGAAAAAGCACCCAGGTTAAATGTGCATTGGAAGGTCTCTTAGTCAAGAACATATAGAACATTAAACACACAATAATTTGTTTTGGTGAGTTAGTAACATTTTTGAGGCGTGTCATTCCTTTTCTATGACACCATTCAGATAAGGGAATTTGGGAGGGCTTGAGGATCCCGGATGCTGGATGCACACCCTGAGAGCATCCTGACTTGGTGTTGTAATCTGACCTCATAATTTATTCTGTGCTGGGCAAAACAAACAAATGAACAGCTCTCCAGACATGCAAGATAATGGAAGAAACAACCCTTGGAGGTAAGTGTGAGATCTGGATGAGCTGGGAACTGGAACGTGGGGGTTTGCCACAGAGTGCCCCTGTGGACAAAGGCTGATGCACTCTAACCTCTTTCAAGAGCCACTCAACACTGCAGGTTGCAGCCCATAAAAAAAGAAATTAAAAGATTGAGAGCACCAGTGCTATTACATGATGATTTTAATTCTTATGTGGATGTTGATCATGGATTACAGCTGGGTTGGATTCAGCCACTCCCTACTTACATCTAAAGGTATTGCTTGGCATTTCCAGAAGTGTTTGCAGTAAAACTGACATCCCAGCCAGGAGGGACAGCATGCCAAATCACTAACTGGTGTTTTACTGCAACCCACTGCTTGCTCTTGTGTCAGCACACTTGTACTTACTTTCTTAATATGCATTTTAATATGGGGCTTGCTATGCAAGTTGCATGTTTTTTTTCATGAAACAGCAGAACCAGCTGATGATCTTACTGACTGGTGAGCTAAGTGATACAAGATGCTAAAGATCAGAACAAATACTTGATTTTCATATTGTATTTGTTCCCATTATAACTAGTTTAAGCAGCTGTCTCAGAACCCACACCAAACCACTGCTACTCAAGCCTTGGCCCTTGTTTGAAAATGCAGGAGAGTATCAGAGTATCTATCAATGATAGAACAGAAACCACAATTTAGTATGACACTACTGGGTCCTTGGTGTCACTAGTCAGGGTCCCTAAACAAATAATGAACATCAAGTACCTTTTCTTTCTGCCTCTATTTCCTGTGGGTTTTTAAGGCACAGGCAACCTCAGTCTGGGGACATAAGTAATAAACTCGGTAAGCAGGCTTGTAAATGAAAGCAGAGGACAAACACCACCAGCTCCATGTCACCCAGCCACGGTGACAGCAAAGGTTATTTCCAGCAATGCAGGAACTGTGCAGCTGCAGGAACAAACTGCTCTATCTCACCATGGTGAGGTATGCAGAGGCAGGTGTCCTTTCCACTTGTGAAAGGACTGGATATGCACAGACTGCCAAGATTAAGATTTTCCCAGGGAAATAGACAGGAATATTTATCTCCTTCCCTTTGCCTCTCAGCGCCCCCCCACCCCCCATTTACCCATTTCAGCTCCCCTGCTGTGCTTATCACTTGATTTCTTAATTCTCTAATCTTTGAGAAGCAAATGGAATCTAATAAAAATCTTCATTAAATCAGTGGTTCAGAATATTCCACCCTGCTGACAGAAGAACAACTTATCACATTATGCAAACAACAAAGCAACATAGAAGGACTAAGAAAAATCAAAACAAATCCTCAGATGACCATGTGGCCTACACACATTTTTTTGAGTTCATTTGCTCCACTCTGGACACTAGCAGAGAGTTGTTTTCCAGAACACCCACTCATTTTTTTTTGTATGGTGGAACGAAACAATTCGCTCAACCTCCACCATATTTAACGTTTGTTTTAGTAAGCAGAAGAAGCCTTTCACAAATGGTTACTACTGACTAACATGGAGCTTCCCTTCTACATCTACAGTCAATACTTCTTCTTTCTTCCTCTCTCTTCCCCCTTTTTTATTTCCAAGTTAATACAAATGCCTTCAGCATGCTTGCTGCAATAGGCAGCTGTTTCTGGCTACTATAGCTACTAAAGGGCATTTTGAACTACACCAGAGAACACTGCCCAAAACTTGTGACTTATGGATCAGAAAGTCTGTCAAGATACCAAAGAGCATACATGTTCATGGTCTTAAAGGAAACTATCAAGTACTGAAGAGAAAAAACACTCCCTTCATAAAAGCAAAACTGCCTGATTACGCAAGTTGTCTCCAACGCAGACATTGTGTATTCTTTGGAGGGTAAGGCAGCAGGGGTTGTCCACCTACATTCCTCTGAAAGCCCACTCCCACTGTCTGGGAGGGAATGTGTGTTGCTAGGACATTCTTCAGGCTTCTGAGAGTCAGCATCATCTGCAGCCCACTGCAATGGACTGCAGAAGAATGACAAGCATCTCAGTAGAAGCCTCTGTGTGTGTGTGTACACACACCTGAGTCTGGAAATGCCAGTGTGGTCAGCCCAATGGTACTGGAGATCCTGGCCAGAGCTCCCAAAACATTCAGGACCCATTTCTTTTGCCTGGGGATAGAATGATACATGGCATGGAAGCAGAAAGAACAGAGAAAATAATTTCTGTACATCCACAGTCAGCTGATTACAGTCTCAAATAGGTCATGGGAGCCTAAATTCAAAGACTGGGTTTTTCTGCAGAAATAGAAACCCACTTCACAGCAAGAATAATTTCAACACCTTTCCCCAAAGGTATTTCATTTGGTAATTATGTTATTGAGAGCACTAACCAAGTTCCAGAACTAGAACCACACGTGACTGTTTAGATTCTGTGGCAGCCCTGCAGAACCGAACGTGCCGCGGGACCTCGGAGCTGTTTATACCGCGAGCCCCGCACGGGCGATCCCTGTCATTTCGCATTAAGGGCGAGCGCTGCTTTGTGCTCAAGGAAATGCTTTCTGCAGAAAGAGGACAGGAGTGCAATGTAAACGCCACAGAGTCCCGTCCTTTACACAACAAGCCTTCTCCAGAACGGGTGGAAACAGATAACACACCAACAGAAAATCAAAGATCGCTCCCAAGCACTTCATTTACATCCCAGCAGGATCAGAGTGCTTCGGCTACCCCATGAGCACCCGGTAACAAAGCAAATCGTGCCACCCCCGTTCTGAGCGGGCAGGGTCTCCTTGCCGCTGCTCAGTGACCCGCGCCGTGGAACACCCCTACAGCAAGGGTGATTCCAGCAGGCTTTTGTCACAAGCCCAGGCACCCTCTCGGGACAGCAGCCCCGACTACTGCTGCAAATGACAGGATCTGATCCACAGAGGGCATCAAGTGTATCAGCACCTTTGCGTTCGACTCCCCTGCTCACATTGGTTTTGGCTAAGCATCACGGGGAGTGTGAATCACCGACTTGTCGCAATTGTCGATCACAGTTAATGAGCTGGGAAGAAAAAAACTTGCAACAAATCTCTTTGCTGAACGCAGCACCCTTTCATGATCCGAGACAGCTCTGACGGCTCAGACTGACAATAAAATTACAGGACACAGAAAGCCGCCCTGCATTTTTGCTTGGCCTAAGCACATGAACACAACTTAGCTGCAGCCTTGCCAACCGATCTTTGTGTTTATCCCTTGCCCATGTTTTCTCACCTCCGTGCTGGTTTTGACGCACAAACTTACAACATACAAACTTCTGGAGTTTCATCATCATCAATTCTGGCACTGTACTTTACATTTCGTAAAATTCTCTGCAAACAGGGCACGCTGCAAGAAGCAAGAAGGATTTCAAGCTGAGCAATGAACAAGCTCATCATCATTTACACTCTCCCCGTAAATGGCTTAAGGCTGGAACAGGGCATATTCATATAACCCATGGCAGCTATTTCTCTTAAATTCAAGTAGCTAGCAAACTTGCTTTTTTAAAAAAATCAAAGCTTCTTAGGGCATAACTAGCATTCCACAATAATTAAAAATCAAGCAAATGACACACAAGGCTTAAGGACCATACATGCAACTGCTTTTTATACAACATACTCCTGCATGATGGGCTTTTCATCATCTTTTCAGTGTCTACAGTAGCTAACAAATCACCCCAAACCCTTGTTGCAAAGCTGATGAGTTATCAAGGACAAATGCCATAGCTCCCATCTCACATGACTGTACCGTAGAGTGCTGAGAACTTGGATCACTACAGAGAAACAGGAAGGGCTATCTTCAAGTCTTATCCCCACTTCAGGTTGGGAATCCAGCAGATCTCCTTGCTGGGATGTGATTTCCCAGCCCACATGATAGGCACAGGTCGGTGTGGAGGTGCATGACGCAGAACTTCCTTGGCAAATTCCCTCACCATGACATCAATGGGGGCAGCAACTGAAACTCCGCAACAGGGTTTGATGACAATCAAGTCTAAACACTCATGTGCTGCAGCAACAGCAACCACAAGGTTTGACTTGTCCTAGCCAGAGTATTCAGACACTGCTGGACTATCTGGCACACATGGCAGCAAGAGCAGTGCGGTAAGCGCGATACCCTGTGATAAGCGACATGTCATAGCTCAATAAGCTCGTGGCTCACTCAGGAGTGCTGTTCACCTAACATCAAATGAATCTGTGGCTTAAAAAAACACCCAGCTACCACATCCCTAGCTGTGACACACACACCCAAAATCAGGCACATCAGCTTGGCTGCAGCATTACAAACAGAAGAATTGTGATCTGCCCACCTGTAAATGCCAATCCCTGGTTCATTTTCCCCATTCACACACCCCCTCCAATGTACATTTCAATATTCTCTTAGCCATTCCCAGTCGTGGGGAGAATTCCCTCTTTCAGTCACTGACAGCTGCTGTTCAGAGCATGAGAGGCAGCACACTCGGGTTGTTCTGCATTGCTGAGGGTAGGCCAGCAGCCCAGCCCCCGTGTTCTCCACACCCTGCTCTCAAGGGGCGGACTGTGGCAGTGCTCGACTGCTCTGACTGCCATCCGTAGCTCGGCAGCAGCTCTTGCGTTTCCCAGATCTCCCTCGCTGATACACAAGGAGCGGTCACAGATTTGCATAATGCATTCCAGCAAGTTCAACGGGATACAATAGTGTAACAGAACACCATGGGGGGTGGTAATACAGGGACACAGAAGAGCCACATAATGCTCAGAGGAACAATTCCAATTCTTTTCGTAGCTTAAAAAAATTAAAAATTGTGTATATATGTTTCCAGGTGATGACTGCATAAAGCTAACACTGTCAGTGTCAATGTAAAGATGTGTCCTGCACTACCTTTATCCACCACTCCACTACTCTGACCTACAGATTTCATTCTTGTGTCCTTGGGAATGTCTTACAGCATTTCTTATGCTTGCCCAAGTCATTACACCATTTTTTGTCTTGTTTTTAATAAAATTGTCTTTAATTCAAAGGCAATCAAAGTAACTCAAGAGGCCATATTTCCTACACTATAATTCCAGATAAGCATAGCTGGAAACTCAGTTTTCCATGCTAAGTGCACACCCAAGTTGTGGACGTGGCTAACTCCCTACGGCTCCTTAATTCTTATCTAATTTTCAATTCTTCCTGTCCCTACTTGTCATTCATGTGTCAGGAGCAAAGGTACAGTATAACATCCCAAATGTTACATAAAATCGCTTACAGGAACACCACACTACTTTTGTATTGTATCCATTGACACAAACACAAATTTCATAAGAAAAAAAAAATCCTCCATTAGTATTTCAGTGGTAAACTTGAGCCACAGTTAAAAATACAGCACTTCATTCATAGCTGGAATTCCTAACATTCCAAATTGAGTTTTGTCTCGTGAAACCATGGTGGCATACAATTACTGTGCTTAGATGACAAATGTTTGGAGGATCCTCATGATTTCAAGGAAATTACTTTCTGTTCATTGTACCAACTTTGGAACACAAAGTCCCCAGGTAGTTAATACAGACAAATCTTAAACCTTGTATATTCAGGAACTTGACTTGTTATTGGATTAGTTGGGATTTGGAACATTGCAGCACACAGGCCTGTAGGGAACAGCACCAGAGCTGCAGGCAGGGCAGCAGCAACAAGAACAATCATCAAGTGTCACCCATTATATGCTGTGACACACCCTATAGAGAAGATTTTCCTTAGTTAAACCTTGTGTAATAAAACCCTCTACTCAGAAGCAGTGGCAAATCCCTGGGACAGGCTCGCCCCATAATTACTGTCTTGTTTCTCCATTTGGAAGAGAAAGCTTTTGGCACTGGTTTCCTGATGATAATTGTGCCAATTCATCAGTAAGAAAAGGAACAACACTGATAATAACAGGGAAATATCTCAGCCCCTTCAAGTGCTTCTATCTGTTTTTTTCCCCACCAGCTCCCTTATTTTCTTGGAATCACTTTCCTCAGTATACTAGTGAGAGAGCAGAACAGGTACCTACCTGAGAGCAAACAAGTATTAGTGCCACAAACTAGTTAAAGCCATGTCTTACAAAGCCAAAGATGGATAATAGAGCAGTGAAGTTCATTTTGTCCCCTCATATGCATATGGCACAGCAGAGTCTTCGTTTACAGGCAGAAACTGATTCCAGGTGATCTCTGTTCCAGAAACAATCAGTGCCACAATCACCTCTGCCTATCAAGGGATCCAATTGCAGGAAAGGGTTTCTTAGAGACTGCAGTCCTGGGTGTAGTGAATACAGCACCCAGTCCTCGCAGAATTTAGCATCCACACTCTCCAAGTCTCTACTTGGGCACTTTTACATCTACAGAGCAAAACATCTGTCAAATTGGACATATATACGTATATTTTCTCATTAAACTATTCCACTAACAAACACCAAATTCATGCCTTCAAGAACAGAGGTAGTAAAGCTTGACTGATTCTCAACATTTTATACTTGCGCTTCGGCAAAGCAGGGTATTTTTCCTTATCCCTCTTTTCAAGTGGCCTACATATCATAGCCCAAATCGTATCATTACAATTCTAGAAAAGCATGGAAAAAAACCCTCAATTCAAGCTCAAGAGAGAAAATACTATGACATGCTGTAAGAGAGGATTTTAGAATGAAAGCAGTTATAACAACAGATGGCACTACCACTTTCTTCTGTAATTAATACTTCTGATCTATGTATATTTGTGATAACATTATTCAGGACAAAAATATTTAGATTTAGATACACTTAGAGCAGTTTTCTTGCTACACAAAACACCTGCAGCATCTTCGATAAAGGATTACAGAGTTTCTTAAACGTAGATTAAGAAAACAATTTTATGAAGCAATTCTTTTAAAAATCAACTTGTGCTGAACAGTATAAACCAGCCTCAGAGAGAAAACACAACAGAACATTTCTCAACAGCCAAGCAAGGGGAAGGCAAAAACACAGTCAAAACATTTAATGTTGGACTGATATTGAACTGAAAAGGAGCTTAAGTTACAGCATTCACCTAAGTGATCAAGCAGCCGTCCTGGCACAAGCCCAAAGCGAAGGAAGACCCACCTGACCCGGAGCTGGAAGGCTTTGCCTCTCCTCATTAAAGACTCACATTTCTTGTTCTACTGAAAGCAGCACCCAGAAGTGCATTCCTCAGTGCTGATGTTAGAGATAGGAGCTGGCATCGCTTTGGTGAACATCCCGAAAAATAGAAATCTAACTGACACGTTAAAGTACGAGGAAGAATTGCAAGTTGCAGAAGCTATTTTGGGAAATAAACTGCCAAGCACCAGAGAGCACTGCCCAGTGACAGGACAGAATGGCAGAGCATGGAGGAGATCCATACAGGTCACAGGTTTGCAGTGGGTATAACACAGGTGCCAATAACCAGACAAAGTCATGCTTGATTCCAGACCAAATTCACAAAAGCCATCAAGAATTCAAAAATACCCTTGAACACACTTCTTTTTTTCATTGCTCCTTAAGAACAAAATAAATGCACACTTCTCATTCCCTAAAAAGCCACCACCCTGATTCTCACCCACTTTACCTGATGTAATTTCACAGAAAATTTCTTTCATTTCTCCTGCTTGTGCATTTTTAACAATTCCTGATGTATCTTGTTATTGGGTCCTTTTTCTCTAAAACTGTGATTGTGCTAGTGTGAATTTGAAAAAAAGAAGAATTCATCAGAAGACAAATGCTTTGATAACTTCCTTCTGAATGATTTTAAAATGCACCTGTATTCCTACAGAACCATAGTGGCTCCATTGCACCTCTGCTCTCCAGGGGCAAGCTGTAGCTCATGAGCTAGTTGGCAAGTCTGAAAGCAGCCCACATGCACGGCACAAGTGCTCTTGGAACCCAATGATGAGACATCATTCTATGAAGTAAGAAATGCTCATTACAAAAAGTCTCAGATCCCCATGAACTGTAAAGCCAAGTGTAGGTGGAAGTGCCTCTAACTCCTCTTTCAAACAATTCAGTATTTCTTTATAAGCAAACCTATCATCAGCCTTCTTATATTTATGCTCCCCTGCTGCTTTGGGGTCATCCTGACTAGGTAACATCTGCCCTGAGATGGGAGGCAGCAGGCATTTTGCCTACCTACCAAAGCTATTCCTCTTCTCATGTTCTTCCCATTTTGTAATGAAAACTACTTCCTGAGTTGGCTGCTCCCACTGGGGCCCTGCCAGTTCTGTCCCAGGCATAAGGGACTCTCCATATGCAGGTGTGTCCAAGGTAGGGCTCAACAGACCCAAGGGAGGTGTCCCTAAGCTGTTTCCAATGGCAAGCGAGTGAGAACTGTTCTGTCAGCCATAACAGAGGTCAGTCACCAGGTTAGGAGCATCCTACCATCACTACTGTTACCACTTAACCTTTCCCTTCTCACTGCACACTCAGAACAGGTTCTAGAAGCTCACAGCTTCAAACTGATTTCCCTGCTCTGTCAAATCAAATCCATCAGTGATCTTTAAACTCTACAAACCCTTTCATTCTCCAAGCTGAATTTTTTTTGTCCTTCCCCTGTTGGCCTCTTGAAGCCTTTTCCCCAATATTTGCAGTGTAAAAACAGCAGAAACCAAAGGGTCACATGATACATGTGTCTACTGCATTTCCCAGGGCAAAAGAGCACTAGGAAATCTACTCCAGTATACAGTTTGACCTTGAACCAAATGTTGATAATCTTAATGAAAAATTAGCTCTAACAAGAGCAAAGGAACCAGCCAGGAGAGGTGAACTAATTCACCCCAATGTTATATCATCAGCTGGAGTTACCCCATTTCTACGTCACTGACACACACTACAGAAGTTACAAAAAGCACAGCCTTTCTTGAAAATTACTCTGCAAACAGAACTAGCAAGTTACCATCATCTTGATTCTTTTTTTTCCTATTACCGGGTATCAAAAGCTCCATAATGTCGCAGCACCAAGCCTACTGGCTGCAAGTTCAAACCTGCTTTCTGTCTGTGCTCACAGCTGGAAAAAAACATCAGCTGTGCACCTTCACCTATGCCAAATATCTTTTGTAAGCAAGCCAGACAAAATGCAAGACACAGCCATGATAGTCTGGTAGCCTAATTGCTAGAGCCATCTCTTATTGTGCCTCACTGCAGAAAAAAAAGAAATTAAAAAAATCCAACCAGTAGAGCCACATAAACTACACTGGTCCCTGTGACAGTGGCTTAGAGTTCTGTGAAAATTACTTAGGGGATGCACAGGAATGCATAGAGATGTAGCAAAAGAAATGTCTCAAAGTGCTGTAATAAAATAAGGGGGGGAAAACTTCAAGGTAATCTTAAAGCTCTTCAAGAATTAAGAAAAATAAGTTTGCATTACCTAGTCCTTGAACTCAGATTAAAAAGCCTAAACTTAACCTTCGCCCATTCAAGTAAATGTAGTTATTGGCTGGGAAATTTAAAATATGTTACCCTAAGAGAGCAGAACAGCAGCAATAAATACCAGCAACTCATCTGTGCCATTGGCTCATTTCTTGATAGAAACTGGGCTTCAGTCACAGACATCACATTCACCACTTGGTGCCCATTAGCAACATAACACAGTACGAGCATAAAGCAATAATTTAATCTCAGTTCACAGTTCTCTCTGCCTCTCATGAATACACCCAAGAAAGAAGAATGTACTACAGCAACAGGCACTTAAGTAACTCATAACTTGTGTGACTGATGCCTAAATAACAAATAATACTTCTGTCCTCCTTGCATCAACTCCACTGCTTCAAGCCTGATTTACAGACTTAATCCCGTTAGGAAAAGAGTAGCAAACAAATGCAGACTGTCAGGGGAGAAAAAGCTACCCAGTGCCACAAAGCTGTGCTAGAGCTTACACCAGAGGGAAGGAAGTAATTCCACTAGAATGGGACATGCCCAACTACTTCAAATTGTTTAGATAAATACTATTAATACACAAGTTTAGTTTAATTACAGTATCCTAAGTGTTCCGCAGCTTTTAGTGCTTTCAAGGACTGCAAAGAAAGGAACTATAAGAAAAGAAGTCTTTTTGGAGATGAGTTGCACTGTTTTTAACAACTAACAAGAAAATGTTTGGTGTAGGGGAACAGCACAAGAAGTTCATCCATCTGCAGGGTTAGGTACACACCTCACTGATCTATAGTACTGCATTCCCCACTTCCCACGTCAGCAGTGCTCCTTTTCCCATCTATAACAAACAGCACACTGGTAAACCCCATTTGAGGCAAACTCAAGTGCTTCTTATAGCCTGGATTTCATATGTGAAGCATACAGACAACACAAGCACACAAGCAGTAGGAACGGATACTGTGCTTACTCACCACAGCTTACTGAGAGACAGATGATCATAATACAGAAAGGAAGTTGCATCCACCTCTGCTCCACTGTTATGCACATTCATTGCCTGTCACTCAGGAATTGTCCAAAATACATGTTTACCTGTCAAACTTGCACTGTGTTCCTAAAGAAGCACTACATATCAGCGCTACCTCTCATTGTATTGCAAAACTTGAATCCCAGAACTGCTTTCACCTGCAACAAAGAGATCCCATGAAACACTTGGTTAGCTTCTGGCTTTTTCTTCCTATACTTAAGTTCACCTGATTTGCAGCAGCTTACAAGTGAAAAGGCTTTCAATCAAACTGCTCTGGAAAACAGCTGTAGGTGAAATTCAACGCATGGGCTCAGACCAGAAAGGGATTTAAGAGGATCAGCTTCTGAGATGTAAGCTGTCATGCTTTTATTTGCAGTGATGAATGACATCTGAACTGGATTGTGTACTGCTCCAGTTGCCATAGGGAAGGGACCTACTCACACATAGCTTCAAGTTTTATTTACAACACACCAAGCAGAGCATACAACACAAACAAAAATGCAGCCATGACAATAAAAAAGAAAGCAAAGTTGGAAAGAGAAATGGAAAGAATAAAATAAAACAATGCTGTATCATTTTATGTTCAATCTGTTTTTCCCCTTCAGTGGAGGGCTTGGATCTTGGTGCTATTTTAATGCTCAGCCACCGTTTTCCAAGAGCACTTGAATGAACGCTGAAGGACAAAGGTGTTGTTCTGGAAGATGCAGCTTTTTGCAGCGCTGTAGCCCTGAGATGTTGATTCTGTTGATTCAGTGTCTCTTCAGCTCAGATGAGTGATAGGAAATCCATCTGTCAGCAACTCTGACTTCATCTGTACTGCCAAAGCAAAGAGGGAGGTCGACAGCATCTGAGTGGAACCCATGGACAGCCCATATCCTCATTACTGAGGACACAACCAGAACAGGATACACTATTAAACGAGCTAAAAACCTCTCATACCCAAATTCACAGGCTGAAGTCTGCTTCAACTTGCTAAATTTTGCTTTTGAAGGAAAACTAGAGGCTGGCTTCCAGCTGCTTTATTGTTTAGATGACCCAGATTGTGTTTTTAAACACATTTGCTAAGCTGAGCCATGAACTGGTTTCTTTGGGGAACAAGAATTATGCAGAGCATTAAGACCGATTATGAGACACCTCCTTTCATTTCAGAATTCAGAGAAGTCCCGCAATGTTAAGCAAAACTGGTCATGAAGATCAAAGGAGAAGGGAAGGCAATTAACAGATTGTTTCTTTTGAAGAGGGATAAGTGCCAGCTTCCCAGCTTTTGTTGATAAGAACAAGCAACAGCCATGTTTTAAGGGGCTCTTAGGAAACCTCTGCAAATCACAGGGACATCAGTTTGAGGCTTGTGAAAAATTTCTGCATACTTAAAAATCTGAATTTGTGGGAAATATTTGCCTAATACAGTGAGGCAAAAAACTCAATATTCTCATGAACAGAGAACGCAAAAACGTCAAAGAAGGGACAGTGTAGTCTGCACAGAGTAAGTTTGGAAGGCTGACACTAAAGGAAGGACATAGTAGGTGATGATTGCTACTTTTCACTGAAACCCAAGAAAACCAAACACAGTGAATCCTGTACCCAGCCCATCTTGCTTGCAGTACAGAAAAGTAAGTTTGATATTGAAGGTTCCACTTATGCCTGAAGGTGCAAATGGCAATGAGCCAGACAAGGAGGGCTTACCTGATGTTATATATTCTATAGAGCAACAAAAGCTCTCCCTTCATCATTGGAAAAGAGAAGACTGCAAAGGCATGTTCTGACTAAACACAGGTATTACAGAGTGATAAACCAGGACAAGATGCACAACCAGAAACAGCTGATAAAAAAGTCTTGTTTGGGACATCAAACACCAAGTAGTGGCCAAGTGTATTGGGTGGTAAAGCACAGCAAGGCATGACTGGGTACCCCACAGGGGAGTTTTCTGGGTGCAGGAAATCCCAGCTAACCAGGAACAAGACAGTTGTAGCTTGTGCTGTTTCTGCACTCTCTCCTCAGCACCATCAGATGAATGACACCACAGAAAGGAGGAAATCTTGGCTGAGTTTTGGGCTATACTCCAAGGATTTAAAAATGTATTCAGCCAAGCTAAAATACAGCTGATTCTGTAAGACAATATGCAAGCTGAAGCAGAAATGCAACTACCCCTTACTAGCTAAATGTTCTGTCTTCAAATAAATGGACAGAAATTAAGTTCCTAATTATACTTTTGAGTTTTGTCTCCAAGAAGAAACTTGTGAATATACTGCATCAACAAAGAGTAAGAAAATAGGTGAATTCATTATGCAGGAATGGAAAAGGCAATGTGGAATACAAAGATGAAGCTGTCATTTGCTGTCTCAAGCACTGAAAAACATCACACATTAGAGAGGACTTCTGGATTTCAGTTAAACACAGATCTATGTAACAGAAAAGCAGAAAATAGAATTTGTGATACTATGTGGGATAGAGAAGAGTACTAACTTCTGAAAAATGTTATCAACACAAGGCTGGAGTTAATAGATGTCAGCTCCTAACTTTCAAAGTAACAAACTCACCTGTAACTAAAGCTCAAAAAAAGCAGATCACAAGGGCTGTGGGAGATGCACTGCAAGTGTTTTATCCAGGGCTTCTCAAAAAGGAACCCAAACAAACAGTCAAAAAACTCCAAATCGCACATCCCAAAAATTCAACTTGCTACCCAACACAAGAACTCACTACAAAAAAGCCCCAAACCAACACAATCAGTCCAATTTCAGTCACATTGCTATTTAGTCCATGAAGCTGTTAATCAGGGCATAGTCCTTCCTTATTTATTTGCATGGACTTCTAAGGTACCCTGAAGAAAGGCAGCTTTTCCATCAGGTCACCAGGGCAGAGCAGCTTGTGCTGTGACATGACAAAAAGCACTGCTGCACCCACAAGGGTGACAGGTAACCATTGTGATCCCAGATGATCTGTGTAATGCAAAGAGCAGCACCAACACCAAACCAGGGGCTCATACAACAGAGTAACTACTGTGGGACAGGTGAGGTTCCAGGGCCAGGGTTTTGACTTCAATTTGTGAGAATGGAAAGGGAAAAAGAGAGGCTGTTTATTTTGATGTCTTTACCTTAGCAATGGCCTGCAGCCTTTGCAGCAGAAAATTACATGCAAGGGTAGAAAAGGGCCAGTCACTGATTCTGACTACTCGAGTGGCCTTCAAGCTGCTGTTCTCTTCATTCCCACTCTTCCCCCAAACTGTCACAGTTCTGTCAAAAACATCTGAGGTACAAATATGTACATTTTTTATTTAATATAAAAAGTGACACAGGCTTGATTTGGGGAAACTATCCTGTCACCAAAAAAAAAAAAAAAACAAAATCATGTAACTTGTTCCCAGCAGTTCTTCTCTCCTCTGGCACACACAATAACTGTAGAAAGCATACAGGGACATAAATCAAGGACTGTTCCAATTTGGCACAGCAGACTCACAACACAAGCACATTATCCCATAGCATTGAAAGCAAGGAGGTGATGTTCCAGGGAGTTTGAACGTGAAATCCATCATCTGTATCATGTTTCACTCAAGTAACTCCACCAAAACACCTCAACCACATTACTGGTAACCATGAACAGCACTTGCATCGTGTTGCTTTGAAGCAGTAATAGCAACATGGCTGAAAATGCACCTAAAATTCCCAGTTTGTGGAAAACACATAAGGTCTCTAACTCCTGGCCTATTCTAGACGAAGTGCAATTGACATGGGAAATCCAAATAAATATATTTATGGACAACTGGCCAACATGCAACTGTTAATGCAGCTTCAGTTCAGGTGTTACCTTCTCATCACGAATGAATTCAGAGCAACTTCAGGTTTGGAGGCCCACACTAGAACTGCCCAGATATGAAAGCTACAATACGTACTAAAAAATTTAGCACCCCACTTATGTTGTAGGGCCTGCACACCTACAGGATCCATATAATTTGCATCTGTTGCTGAAAGTGGTCTTTTCAGTTTAGGTATCTGGTTTAAGGATCAGTAGACAATTAACAATTGATGAGCAGCTCAAATAGCTCACTTGATATCTCTGTCTCTGAGCACGCTCCCACACTGTCTCAGTTCTCTCTCTCAGCTACACTGAACAATAACTCCAAATCAAAACAGAGGCAGCTGCACTAACAATGTCAACAAGAAAACTGCTTCAGTGCTGCCTTAAAAAATACAATCAAATAAATCAGCATTTATTGGCTACATTTCCATTAACCTTGAAACCTTAACACATTCTCTTATAAACAAGTTATTAGCAGTAGATGGTGTTCTGCAATGCTTGTGAATTGCTGCTTAACTGCATTTTAATAATTGAGAATGGAAAATTTTGTCACTGCATACTTGAACTTGTCAGGAAGAAATTCTGGGCAGCCAAAATTTGCTTTAGTTTGGTGTTTTATTTTAGAATGAGAAAGAATTCTGGCCCTTTAGTTTCTTCTAATTGAATTATTTAAACTGTCTAATAGGCTTTTTAATTTTTTAAGGGCAGCACACAAGGTAAGCAACTTGTCAAAAAAAGGCCAAGTCAGTTGCCACATAAATTACATCAGGGACAAATCCAAAGGCAACGTGTGCATTCATCAGAGTCACAGCTCAGGAAACAGCAGACTGCAGCGTGCCAAGCAGCTTGGAGGCCATGGCATCTCCTGCATGCACCTCTTCCCTCCTCCACAGGGGAATCAGTGTGTCTCACTAAAAGGATGCAGCTTTGTGGAACCTCAGGATCATGTTTCTAGAGGAGAGGTTCAGAACCAGCTCTCCCAATGGACAGTGGTAAAGCACACAAACTGCCCCAGCTGTAGAACTTTTCTCTCTTCACCCATCATCATAAAATAAAATTAAAATGCAAATATATTGATGTCAGTGATCAAAAAGAATAAGAAAAAACAATTGAAAATTACAACCTGCTCTGATAATTAAAATTCTTCTAAACACAATCCCATTTTGCATCTCCCATTTGTTTTCCCTTCTGCAAGCAACAGACATTTCCCCTATGAGTCTTCCTGTTTGACAAGGCAAGAGTCATCCCTTTTCGGAAATAAATTAGAAATAAGAAAGGCTTGGATTAACCAGGCCTTAGTGACCTTCCTTCATGAATAAACAATGAGCTTTTCCAGAACTGTGAGAGAAATGCATTCCATAAAATGAATGTGCTCCTTTGTCGTCAGACAAAAAAAAAAATCCAGCACAGAACCAAAGCACTTTGTTCTAGGCTACTTGCACTTAGCATGGGTTTTAAATCCTGAACTTCTGGAGACAGGAATTAACCCTGCCACACAAAGGAGCCTCAACACTCATCACACCTACCTAGGTTTTGAGTCTCAAAAATTACATGGAAATCAATTACATGGAGCCAATTTGCCTTGCTCAAACTCCTGACATGGAGTGGATTTAACCAAAACATAAGTACACTTATTTTTCTCCTCTTAGCTTTGGAGCTTATCAAGAAAGCTCAGAGCCTTTTGCCTTTTCTTTTTTTCCCCATCTGAATTAAAGTGGGAAGGTGTTAAAAGTAAAGAAACCAATTATATTCAGAGTTTAGGACCCTGCAAGCAATGCAAAACCCAGTAAAAAGAAAACAAGAGTGTTTAGAACTCTTCTGTCATTAATAGGTTTCATGAAATTTCCTAATGTAAATGAAGTTGCTTATTGATTCTTTATTCTCCCCTAGAGTATTTAGAAAAAAAAAATTATTGAAACAAACTTCTCACATAACTGCAAACAAAAATTGTTCTGTGAAGATTTCTGTGTTTCAAAATAAAACTGTGGTAGAGAGGCACCACCTTCTCTGAAACAAAAAAGCTGCTTAGCAGAGGGTGCTTTTCACAAAGTAGTGAAACAAGGAGTGCTCAACTCTTCCTGTATCAGGTCCTATGGCTACAAACCAGCTGTGATTCATGCAGCAACTCTGACTTCCAGTGAGGACTTACTCCCAAAGGACACAAGAAGGCCCACCCCAGGACACCCAGCAGGATATATAGGAACATACTCCAGGGTTAGTCAATAGTACTGCTTCCATAGCCTCACCCTCTACCCCCATGCTTGACATGGATTTTGAGGAGTCCTTTTTGAGGAGGCCTAGTCAGGGGGTGGCAGGGGGAGGAATGAAGAAATATCATCCTGTTCTACCAGCACCTCTTGTTACTCAGATGTTCCCATCATCTCCTAAGGAGCAGAAACCAAAAGCCCAGCCTATACTTAGTGCTTGAATCACAAGCACACTCAAATGATTAGACAGAGAGAACTGCATCAGGGAATATCGGGATGGACCAGCTTCTTGCAGAATTCATCTCCTATTTAATTCATATTATTCAGAGCTTGACACATTTTTACTCCTAAGTAGTACTGCTGACATGCCACGCTTCATGAAACTCTTCTTCCATAATTACATGGTTGTGATAAATACAACAGGGAAAAAAGACCAACTGATTTTGTATCAGTAATTTGAAATGTATTCATAAGCAGTGCTGTAAAAAATAGATTCTGCAAGTTCCAGGCACTAAGTACATCATTCTATACATAACAGTTCTTCAGCTAATAAGCTATTTTTGGACTATGTTGGTCAAAGTTACAACAGGAATAAAAGGCAGAAAAGGACCATCTACTGAGATATGATTGATTAGAGATCTGTTTGTCAAATCAGAGCAGAATGACAGCCAGCACGTGTGCCAGAAAAGCCATGCACCAGAAAGCCTACCTCTGGTACCCCCCCATAAATAACAGCAAATCTAACTCCCAGTTTATAGTGGGACAAACACACAGCTTTCCTTTCCCACTTGTACCTGCAGGTTCTCTTTTCCAGGGCCATTCACTACACAAGTTTCATCTTAGGACCCCAATTTTCTCTTGACTGACCACGAACCCTGAAGGACAATTCTTGGGTCCTGGCCACCGACCATCTTGAAGTGCACAGTCAAAAACAGCAGTGGCAAAACATCATGACCTGTGGTTACAGCTGAGAACATTTAACTGCCCATTACACACAGGGGCATCTATCAGCAACAGGCTGAGACTCTGGCTAGGAATTCTGGACTGATGCTGAGCACACAGGAACTGGGTTCAGTGCTTGCTTATGGGATAATGGCATTGTTTCCAGAAGACACTTGCACAATTTCAGCTGTTGCTATGGCCTCTACACAATTAGTAAGAGACCATGAATTAGCTTGGATTGAATATGAGTCAGAAGAGCACAAGTGGGCTTGCATTACAGCTCAAGTAACTTATCAATTCAAGAAATAAATATTGCATAATTTTATCTATGGTTGTCTGTTTTTAAATGAGTGAAGCCCAGCAGATTATGCTTTTCCTTACAGAAATAGAAGCTTTCCATCTTCATTCCCATCTTAGTTTCCTTTTAGAACCTACATACCATGTTCTATACTATAAATTGTTATCGCTAATATTTTGTCTACACAGAAATATTTGTATATAGAATATTACCAACACAGCTCCTTTGGAATGACAGTCATTTTCCTACCCAAGAGGCAAAGCAGTAAAAATGACAAGCTGTTATTTTTAACTACAATGCTAACTCCTATTCCTCAGCAGCAATGAGTTAGGCTGGAACAGATTGGAGCTTAAAAACATAGCTAAGGCACGTTTTCTGTGGAGCACTAACTGTGGTGCAAGTTCTTTGGGCCTCCTTTACTTGCTGAATATTCCACTGCCAGAAGAGAAGGCAGACAATAAAGAGCAGCACTTTGTATCAGCATGTCAGACATTGTGTTTAACAGCAAAAAAACCTGAGAAGATGCCACTTTTTCCCAGTTTCACAGCCATCTAATTTTCAGTTGGACATCCCCACAGGGATTGAGAGTTATGGGAACAAAATTTGCACGGGAGCGCACAGCAGTATTAGCTCTGCAATGAACACATTTTTCAGAAATAAGAACTGTAGCTGCTATTACTGCAATGATAACATTAATAAGATGCAAGCCTATGAAACATGCTGCAGAAAATAAACCAAACAGCTAGTAAAAATAATAATTTTTTTTAACATTTACATTGATCAAGTACTTTGTGTACTAACAACTTGATCATATTGCTTCAAGTCTTCCAAATGTGAACTAAGTATGCTTATTCCTCAAATAACATCTTTTGCAGAAAAATGAAATGAAGACAAACATCATACCTTTGCTTCTTTAAAACTGATTAGTTATTTAGTCAAATGAGTCAGTTATTGCTCTCATCTGCATTTTCAGACACTCCCAGAACCCAGATACTGCTTTGCTAAGATACAAAAACACAGTCGAGAAGAAATGCTTCTATTTTAGGGTTCAAACTCTACTTAGTAGTGTAATACTGGCTATTTAATTACAGGAAAAACAATTTCCATTTAATTGTTACATTGCGACATTAGAAGTCCTTAATACCACATAATTGCAGAAATAATTAAATGCAATTATGTCAGTGATTGTTGCTGATAGATACAAATCACGCATTAATCACGATCTTGACCTACCCCAGGTACCTCACACTGGACACCATGGCAAAGTTGTAATTAAAAGAGAAAATCCAATTGCAGAAAGGCAGCCCAGAGGCGGGATAGAGCAACTTGAGGTCCTTGGAATCACGGAATGGTTTGGGTTGGAAGGTGCCTTTAAAGATCATCTCATTCCAACCCCCTGTTGTGTGCAGGGAAATCTTTCACTCAATCAAGCTGCCCCAAGCCCCATCCAACATGGGCACTCCCAATGATGGGGCACTGGCAGTTTCTCTAGGCAACCTGTCTCATCACCTTCATAACAAAAAATTCTTCCTCATATCCCACCTAAAACTATTCTCTTATCAGTTTAAAACCATTGCTCCTCCTCCCCCTTTTCACGGCCAGCCTCTGTCTGCCCTGGAAGCACTGATACACACTCCAAGGAAGAAGGAAGAATTCAATTTTCTGTGCAAACAGTTTTTCTGAAAACTAATAAGTTTCCCAATTGCTATTAATACAGACAATACAGAAAAGCTTGCATACACATCATAACTTGTTGGAAGAAAAAGCCCATCTACACCAAATGGTGCTGTGGGACCTTGAGGAGTGACCTCAAGGCTGCTGCAATGCTGTGAGCAATTGTGCTACTCAGGCTGTTCAAATTAGGCTCTTCTTGCTGTGACAGCAGTTCCCAGTGCATGCCTGACTGAGCTTTCAGAAGGGATGTATTTGTTGTTTCAGTGTGGACCCTTTAGAAACAACCAGGAGTTCCAAATCCAAAGCACATCATTTTTCTTTTTCCACTATCCTGCACATTACTGCTGCTGCTTAGAGTCAGAGCAGCCATACCTATAATTTCCTAGTAACTTGACCTACACTGGTTTTATAGTAACTCTGCAATAGTAAGAAAAATTTCTGCACCATAATTTAAGGACCACAGTTCAGAAGTTGGCCAACTCACAACAGAGGGAAAATAAGGCATTTTTTAGTATTTCTATCTGGGATCAGACAACAATTTCCCACATATGATATTTAATATATTCCACAGAAAGCTCTTCTCTCTTTATTTCCCCAAACTAACCAGTAATAAAATTCAGTGCACCACACACAGGGTGTACATTCTGTGATGCAATTGCCTAGATCTGTCATGTTCCTCAGGCTACTCTTCCAAACAAGAACTAACACCTGCCTCCCTTTGTACCAACACAAGTAATATTTGTATATGAAACAGTGGCCTCTGTCACTATGAACTAAATTCTGGTTGGAGACTGGGGTTACCTAAAACTGAACATGCTAGACAGCTGTGTCTGTAGAAGAAGAATATAACATTTCTGTACAATTATTTTGCCGTTCAGAAACCTGAATGATGAACACAGAAATAACTAAGCTGATCAATACAATTACAAGTCTAGTATCAGATCAGAGACTCAGAGCTGCCACACAGAAAACAAGGAGCTGTATTTTGGCTTTTAACTGATAGATTAATCTCTGCTGATAACTGTAAAGTGTACAATAAGTCACCCATTAAAATGAGATCTTACATCTCAGGTGTTATAACATCTCTACTCAATTTCTAAGCACTAACATTGCTGGGAAAGCAAACATCCCAAACTCAGCAAGTACTAGAAAAAAAATATCCAACATTAAACTAACAAAGTAGAAACAGTTTAGTTTTGTCACAGTGAGTCACCTTTAGGGTTATCTTGCCGTTTTTCTTACCCTTACACCTCCCAAAAGCACCCCACCCAGTTCCCCAAACCCTAAAGAAGAAGTTGACAATTAAATCGATGCAGTTCATCGAACATATAAAATGCTTTCCTATAGCTGTACAGCCCACGTGCCTGAGGCACTGCATCACTAAAACCCATCGCTTTGTGCCCTGTGCTTGTAACCTTGATTTTTTCCTCCCATGATCATAAAATTTGGCTGCAATTAAGCTAAATAAACGGCTTCCCTTATGGAATAAAATCCCTTTTAGGAAGGGGCTGGTTTTGATCTGCTGATAGCAGGGGTGCAGCAGCGGTGCCTCCAAACATCTCGAGAGTCTCACGCCTGTTCCTCCCCGGCTGTGGGACTCCCTGGGCAGCTCGGAGGCCCTCGGCACACCGCCTGCCCGGGGCTAGCAGCGTGCCCTCAGCTGGTGCCGGCAGCTCAGGCAGACGCAGGAACTCCCCGGGCCGCAGTTCCCGTGCCCTGGAGCCCCGGGTAACACTCACCGCTCCATACAGAGAGCAGAGTCCATTACAAGCCCCATTTGCTCACGTATAAGAAATGAAGCTGGATTTTTCTTTCCTCAGCTTCACCTTCTGCACTGTTGTACCTTTGGAATCAGGGAAAGCCAAGCTTAATATAACAATATTCTGACAATTACCAGTTTTAAAAGCAGGTTGTGGTCCCAGGAGGGGTCACCACTGTTTTAAGGACAGACCCTATTCACAGGAGATAAACACAAATCCGATAGCCCTTCATGGAAAGGCAAAGGTAGGAGTTGATTGTGATCCCTGCTTAATTTCTCATTTAATTCTGCATCTCTGTTTCCCACAAAACGATGCCTAAAAGGGGTACTTTCCAGCAGCTTGGGACTCCCAGCAAGCCATTAGCACCTCCTTGGCCACTGTGGGACTTGCACAGAGGGGACATACTTATGCTTCCCGACAAAAATAGTAGACAAGGAAATTACTTCTATTGCATAAACAGTACTTTCTGTTTGCATGGGGAAAACATGTGAAGTGGAAGTACATTGTTCAAAAGAGTCCTATGTTTAAGTGGAGCTTATTCTACTAGATGTGACTGCCCAGCTCATCAGAGCAACACTTTTGAAAAAAATCTTTTCAGGACCACATCAAAGAACAACAAGTTAAAAATATTATTGGTAGTTACAGGTCTAACAGCAAAACAGTTCAAGCCAAGAGCACATTAAACTTTTCTGCTTAACCATATTGAAATCTAAGACAATCTGTATTACATTAATTTACTTCATAGCAAAGCAGGAACACAGGAAGGCTCTGTGCCACTAACTTGGGGCAACGTGTTTTTAACAACGTGTGTGGATCTCACATCATCTTTTTGTTACCAATATCTACATTCCCATCTTTAAAGCAGATATCGAGATGGCACTATGTCACATAGCCCCCAGGACTAGACCTGAAAAAGGAAATCTGTGCAGCAAAAAGCTGAAGTATAGTTTAAGAATGAAATGCAAGAGCTAAGAGAACATCCCCATTGGACTTACACAGCTGTGTAGTGGACAACACCCAGCAAAGTGCAGTTTATGAATAGTAAAATTCAGGTCATACCTTTGAAACCAAAACCACAGTTTGATGTGCTTCCCTCCAACAGCTAAATCCTGGGCAGGGAAGGCTGAGCTTGTCAGAGGCTTGCATTAAAACCAATGGTGTCCTCAAACCACTAATACTTACAGAGAGTTTTAGAAGCCTTGCTGAGGTGAACAGATATGGCTTTTTTTTTTTTTGGGATGGAGGAATGGAGCTTTCCCAACAGCCTAGCTGACCATCAGATGCCAGGAGTTGTGAACGCTAAGTGTCCTTAAACAGTCAAATTGTCTGAGCAGGTGAGACAATTCAGCATCATTTTATTCTAAGCCGCATTTTAGTAATTTTAAAATAAGATCTTTTTAACCATTGGGACAACTCCTCACCACATCTAAATATATTCCCAGGTTGGTATTTTTACTTCCAACTTACTATACCACAAGCCTGTTACTCTTTTAAGAGGTATGTGGGCATGTTACCAAACTTTTCCCTGAACATTTGTGATACTTGAATTACAAGGTGACATGATCATAAAGACCTCACATAAGAAATCAATTTGCTGGGGAGAAATAGATGTTTCTTATTTTTAAACTCACCTGACAACTATTTTGAAATTTAACAGTCATTTTGTTACAAAAGTGATTGTACTAATTTTCCTTTAGTGGATCCAGTGTATTTGAGACTACAGTACTGACATCTGTATCTATAGAGAGAGAGAAAACCTTAATATCAACATTCTTCAAAGCTTCTCCATACATCAAAATTAACAACAATATTTAATGAAAGGCCAGAGACACAGAGCTGTGAAAAATCACACAGCTTAGGCCTAAAGAAACCAAGATCTTCAAGATGATTTAATACCTTTCCCTTTGATGCTTTGCTGCTAAAACCAGTGCTTCAACTGTGTCTAGACCAAATGTGCTTGTGGTCTTGAGGGTGCTGAGTATCAGTAAACTAAAACCAGGTAGGCTGCTACTAAATATCCTGAAAGGGGAATTCATTGTAATAAGGAAAACAGATAAAAAAAAAAGGATTCCAGTTTTGCTGTCAAACTTTTCATAGAAATGATTTCCCCACAGCATAGCTAACAAGTCATGACTACCAAAGCAGCCAGTGGTTTAAGTTGCTTGACTCTCACAGCCATCATTCACTTCAGTTTGCACTGGAATCCTCCTGGCAAGCTCAGAAACAAGGAGAAACTAAAAACTTCAAGTACTTAATCTCTGTTTTAATTGCTCATCCTCCCACTAAGTGTGCCTTTCCAATAGAATAAATTGAGGAAGCTGCTAAATATCTCATCTGTATTTACATTCATTTGGAAGTCTTCAGGGCTGCTACTTCACAACTGTTACACAGAAAAATTTCATTAGATCAGCTGAATGACTTCCCACTAATAATTTCCTAAGGTCGAAAAAACAGAAAAGAAATCCCCTTTTTCCCATGATATCTGGATGACATAGTGCTATATAGCCTCTCCTTTGCAGAAGAGATTAAATCACCATCAGTTTGTAATCTGTGCAAGTATGAAGCACTCCTGTAAACAATGTGCAAATAACGTTCTTGGACTTCCCAAATTTTTAGCACGTAACAGAGAAATCTACTACATAAGAAGCAATATGAGAATGAAATCATGAAGCCAGGCACCTAAGGCAGCACTACCACAATACTCCTCAGACAATAAATGCCCTAAGAAAAACTAAAGAATCATCTTCATTAGCTACAAACAACCTGACTAAATAGCCCATTCTGGGGGTTTTCTGATCAGAACAACAATATGTATTATTTCCCATTATTTTGCATTATTAATACATATTATTTCCTATGTTCACAAACATACTCAAGGTGGTAGTCTTTACAACCTGTCCCTTGCCAGGCACAAACACCACAGACTGATCTGTAGGGCCATAGCTAAGGTAAATTCAAGGTTTCCCAGAGTCCTGCTTAGGAGAAGTAGTGCTAGGGAAATGGCAAGTGGGCTTTTAATGGCTCAGACTGGTTAATGAGTGACATTAAAACACATCTGTTGTTTGGAAAACCTTGAGCAGCACTATTTCCTTCTATCTAGTAAGGAATGCAGTGTTCAACAACATAGTGAAGTCAGAGACAAGACAGATACAACAAAAGCCTTTCAAACTAAACTAGAAAAAACCCATTGAGTAGAAAAAAATAAAATAGTATAACACAGGTGGGTTTTTAGATTTTGATTGCACATCGGATTATTAAACTGTTACAATTATTCTTCATAGGCCTAAAGACTGCATACAATTTATAGCAGCAAGTAGAACAGGTTAGAACTCCCACAAGTTAATGAAAAGCTTGCAGACCTCCAGACAGAAGTTCCTTGGATTCCCCTGACATCAGCCCTCTTCACCCAAAAGGATTTCATTTTTTGTGTGATAAACATCATTAGAAGTGTTTTTCCATAAATATACAACGTAACTGGCTGACAGATTCACAGAAGTGAGGCAACTTAACCAGACATTCCCAGCCCTAGTACCATTTTAGCTATGGGTAGTGGCTAGGTCATGCTTTCCTACACTAATGCATCTATTTAGTAGAGCTAGGGCAGAGACTCAGAGCTCAAACCTTCAGAGCATAACTGATTTGGTCCTGTGATGCCCCTGTTCATGAATCATTAACATCATCACAGGCTGAGGTTGGAAGGGAACTCCTCAAGTTACACTCTGATGCCTTTGGAGGGTACTTCGTGCTGTCCCAGGCTTGCTCTCATATCTGGCTGTGACTCAGTGGATGCATGCCTCTCTGGCCAACCTCCACTGGTGCTCAATCACCCTCACTGCAAAAAAATGTTCCCTGATGTTCAGGGGATAACTCCCCTGTTTCATTTTGTGTCCAGTGGCTCTGATTCTGGCACCAGGCAGCAAAGGTGGCCAAGTTCTGTCTCCTCTGTACCCTCCTAAATACCTACAGCTATTTATCCACTGACAAGATGCCCCTGAGCCTTCTTAGGTGAGCTGAAGAACCACAGAGCTCCCAGCCATCCCCTGCAGACAGGATGGTGCTTTTCCTTGAACACCTTCCTGGCCCTTAGCTGAGAACTTCCCAGTACCTCCATGTCTCTCCTGAGCTGAGCAGCCCCCATCATTCAAGGCATGGTCCTACCAGTGCTTAACACCTTGGGAAAAAAAACCAAACTGCTACAAGGTCAGGAACAGCTCCGCACAGGAAGTGTGTAAAGCTAAGTCAACTCTTCTTAAAGCATGCCAGCACACAGCTGGTTTCTTGATACCAAAGACTACCATTGTCTGACTCAGCTTTAACATTTTTGACCACATTCCTGACCCAAATTAAAAAAAAAACCCTACCCTTAACATTCTAGTTCAACAGACAAAATCTAAGACAATATTTTATCATCAAGTTGCTTTCCAATAAAATAAGTTTGAAAACACCCTGGATTCTTAGTTTTGTCCACCTTATGTTTTAAACAAATGCCATTCAGCACTGAAAATATGAAGTTATTACATATCTAGAATAATCTCCTAATGTTGAAAGCAGACCTCCAGATGGTCTATTCCATAAAGTTTACATAGCCTTTGATTGTCTGGGGATGTCTTCCTGTTGCACAGCAAGAAAAATAACTACGCAATACACAGATGATGATACAATCTCTACTTTTGGCATTTGTCGCCTCAGTAACTTTTCTGAATGACACCACAAAGTTAACAGCAACCCTTCCCAATCCTACTAAGGAGAACATCTGAAATTAGTAATTATCTTTTATGCCTCAACAATGGCTGGAAAAAGCTTAGGGAAGAAATAAGTGGGTTTACATTAATTTCCAAGGCAATAAATTGAGACAGGCAAAGATAAGTAATCTGGATGAGTCATAAAAATTTGGCAAAGGAAGAAATCAGAACTTTATTTCCTGAGTTATGACCTGGAGCCTTTTGAACTCAAGCTACAAGCTTGTTGATTTTACCATTTGTATACCAAAGGCAACATAGACAGAAGCACATGGAGTCAGCAATTTGAATGATGCATGATAACCTAGCTTCTACCACAAGTACATTAATGCTTTCCTAGGCTGTGATTGTACTGCAGCAGCACATCAGGCTTCTGCTCTAAGTCCTCACCGGGCTTTGGCACACAGACAAATGGCTCCCAGAGCTGACCTGTGAAGGCAGAGGTCCAGACACAGGCACTCATGCATGGCCCTCCCCCTGCTGCTGCTTGAGCTGGGATGTGAATCCAGCAGGGATGCCTGTGGGTGCACTGACACGCCCACACCCATCTGGGGCAGAGCCCAGCCCGGCCACTGTGGCCAGGCTGGCACTCATGGCCAAGGCAATCGCCAGGCTATGGCACAACCCAGGAGTCCTGCCTAAGAGGAGGCACGTCAAGCGTGACGATGAAGAGAACTGTGTTTAGCATGCTTCTGTTCCCATACCATAAATAAAGGAAGCTGAAATATTTGTCCAGAACTTGCTTGGGATTCACAGTGAGCTCCCCTGGCAGACTAGGTGACAGTTATTGAAAAGCCAGAGCAACTCATTGGTATTAATTAACCACTGGTCTGTGGTACCCAGTGCCTGATGTCCCGGAACATGGATTGTACAGGCAATCTGAATGCTCAGCATGGCTCACAGGAGCCTGTTGCTGCAGTATTCCTCACACAGTGTCACATATCAACCCTTGCCTTCCCCTGCAGAGTCTGAGAGATATTTAAAACAATGGATTACAACAGGAAATTTGCCTCTGTGCCAAACAAGAGTTAAGCCCACATTTAACCCTCACTGAAGTCCTTGCAGGATCTCACAAAAAAGTCACCATCAATTACAGGATTCTGTGTTTAAATTCCCATCCTAATTTCACTCACCACAAGGTTTCAGAATGAAGGGAGAAAAACACTGAACACTGGCATCCAGATAATCTTTCTATATATAGACATATACTGATTCTTACACATATATTTATCATTTGTAACTGACAGAGAAATCATAAACAAGTTAAAATGGAAGCAATAGCAAGATGGGTTGAGCTGGAAGAAGAATACAACACCAAGTAAAAAACAAGTGGCACAGAGATACCTTACCTTATAATAAAGGGGTATCTTTATTACCACAGAGTATAATAACAAGAGGAATTGCATAGGAATGGAGAAACCCCATGGATAATGCTTCACACTTTTCACAGCATTTCCCTTAGGGAGAACAAGAACAGATGAAGATATTTCTTATTTACAACAAGATCTTACCAACAACTCTGACTGGAGAGATTCTGAGAAAGAAGAAGGAAAACCACAAAACTTGCAAAGTTTTTCCTTGTAAAGAAAAGCTTTGTTTTTCTTTAGTACATTTAAAAACATGTGAGACCATGAGATACTAAAAACAATGACCATGGACCTACAGCTTACCTGGAGAATTACATACTGGAAACTCTTGCACTATTAAATCCATTTTAAAGTTCTGTTCCTGAAATTACCGTAAGGAGCAAAGGGCATTCCCTAAAAATCAAACCAGTTTATCCTGCCCCAAATCCTTTGGTTGAACCTAATAAAACTTCCATGTTAACTTTCATGCTCTTCTTAATTGCCATGACCTTGTAAGGCAGTGCCTCAGACAGCTAATGGGATCTTTGCAGTGAGATGTGCAGATACATGTCCCAAAAGCTGTGCCAATCAAAGACTTCCACAATAAACTGAGACAGTGATTCCATAGCTGTTGTGAATCTAAGAGAGATCAGGCTCGTAGGGACAGGTAGTCTGGTTAGGCAAGCTCTTGGGCACACAGTCACAGAGACTCAGTGAAAGGTCACCTTTGTGAACTCACACAGGCTGAAAAACACCAGAATAAGATGACTGAGCATGCAAACATTTCTTGCCCAATGTCAAACTTAATAATGGGACCACATGTGAGCTCTGCCTTGTATGTAAAAAGGAGTATTCACATCCCATCAGCATTGCAATAACACTACAGACTCCTATATGTAGATGTTCTGGAAGCTGGAAAATGAAACCCTTTGCATACAATGACACACATGCAAGATATCATCTATCTGATGAGGCTGTTGGGTACAAAACCTGAAACTGCTTCAGGAGCCTACAAGTCAGAAAATGATACTTACCAATTAACTTCTCATGGCACAAACGCTGCTTTCTTGCTGCTCACATATGTTTTCAGTACATTACATGGCAGATAGCTCCAAGGTATTTCTAGAGATTCATCCATTTTTGAAGAGAAATGTATAGATATATTGCATGACTGTACTTGGAAATATCAATATAGGCACTTTTTATGTCAGTCTGAAGACAACCACCACTAATACCACATTTGGGAAGCAAGTTTTACATCTGGTATCTTTGGTGGTTGTTTTTTTGTTTGTTAGGGGTTTTTTGTTTAATTGATAGTGGGTGATTCTGGTGTGGTTTTTTTTTTTATTTGGTTGATTGTTTTGGACTTTTTTTTTTTGTGATGTTTGGGTTTGTTGATTTATGGGTTGTTTGGGTCTTTTGTTTCTAAGATTTGGATTTGGGGTTTTTTTTGTTTGGAGTTTTTGTGTGTGCATGGTATACCAAGAGCAGAATACCAGCACAATACCAGCAGAGATCCTTGGTTTTCAAGGCTTACCTGCACTGCTCCAGGCCCCAAATGTTCTCAAACTTGACCAGGTAAATATAACCTGTCTACAACAGGAAGTTCCAAGCATGAACTGTAGCTTCCCACCTCATATAGATGGTATCTAAAACAATTCCTTTTCTCACACATAATTTGATATTGCTTCACTACATGACCCTTTCCTTAATGCAAATTGAATCCCATTATACCTTCCAACTTTTAGCATTCATTTCTTTCTAGCTGTGTCACTGTTTACAAAACGCTTCATCTACTGCCATGTTGCAATTTTGGAATAGGAGTTGGTAACTTTTATTTTGGCAAGGCTCACATACTTAAATTTCACTTACCTCAGCGACGCTCTAAGCGTGAAGCATTTCCAAAATTTGCCCACTGTCCTTCCTGTTCCAGTCTGTAGATTTTCTCTTTCTGTGTTTTCTTCTGGGCATATACTGTCACAATATGGAATAAAACAGGATGTAATTTACACTGCTAATGCCATGCATTAAGTGGTGGCACTTCTATGCACTGCATACACAAAAAAAATACTTGTGTTTCACCTTCATTACCAGTCTATAGTCATTCCCTTTACAGTCAAAACAGTTGGTCCCTCTTGCTTATTAAGTGTATTTTTGAAGCTAAGCTATCTGCTTAAAAACCCTCTCAGCTCTGCTGTAACCAACAGCTCCATAGGGAAGCATAATTCTGACAAGCAGCTTTTTTTCTTTCCTTTCTGATTGTTGATGTTACCACAAACCTCATATCAGCTGGTTGAAAACTGAATGAAGTTAGGCTGAAAATACTGCTACAATTATCTTGGCAGTTACGGGTCATTTTCATGGGCCAAAACCCACAGGATTTCAAATCTCTTTCTATTTAAAGATGCTCAAACTCAGATTTTGCTCTCCAAAAGCTCAAACAAGCAGGTTGTATCGCCCTACAGGACGACTCTTTTATGATCAATCTGTCAAGATGCCACCCTTACATATTCACATATTTACTGGGCATCAGTAAACACTTTTTCCTTGATATTTCTCAGGAAATTCAAGATGCCTCTGCTGCTCTGTAATATGGGGACACTCAAAAGGGCATGTAGTGTTAATCTGGGAGGGAGAGAGAAATTTTCCAAAAGAGATTTTCCCATTATTAATCACACAAAGGGTTTGATCCAGGCAAGACAGCAAGGTGTGACACCATCTGCCCATCACTGTGGTTGTCAATGGCAGTGAAATTTACTTGTTTATGAACATTCCTTCTGTTTTCTAGAATGAAATATTACTCATTTTACAGCACTGCATGTATTTGTGTTTTGTTCAGTGACCAGAACAAATAAGTTATTGGCACAATGACATCCATCCTGTTAAACCCAGGCTGTCATATGGGCACAACACAGCAACTACTGCCAGCACTGTCACAAACACGTGCAAGTGACTTCACAAATTCTTTGATGACTTGTCCTGACTTCTCAAGGGACTCTTCACACATCAGCACTGTTGTATTCAGCTGCTTTTGATTCACATTCATCTTCTCCACAGTTTATCATTCCTTCAGTTCCTTAATTTCTGGCTCCTGGTCACTTCCATCCCTGTATCCCATGGTGTTTGCTTGCTCTGCAAGAGGTGGCAGAAGCTGTCTCTGTCTCTCTGCAGCTTCCTTGTTTCACATCTTGCTTAAGCATGCTCTCATTGTTCCTTGAATGCCACCCTTCTTGCTGCAGAGAGGGCAACATCCTTACATCTTAGTGCTTGGCTGTACCCAAAATTTGCATAAACCCCTTGGGAAAAAACCCCCAACAGCTGGCAAAACAGCAGCTCTCCTCCACCTACCCCTCCTGCAGACTCACCTCTGCCTCTAGAACAAACCACAGTGCAGTACCACCTGTTTCTCTAATACAGCAATCATCTTTTATACTCATCAATGATCACTTCTTGGAGATCAACCCATTTGACTTAAGCTCCTGCCAAAGAACTTTTTAAAAAAGGCATGACAGAGGTGGGGGGATGCAGCCCAAATTTTTCCAAATGTGAACTAGGCTGGGAGACAATCTGGAGAAATGCTCTTGAGCCTTCTTTTTTGCAAAGACAAAACAAGAGACAGACTTACCCCAGAAAAAAGCAACACAGCCTATTCCTTAATGAGCTTGTACCACTAGATGGTGCTTTCAAGAGAACCATCAATTCAAGTCAAAGCAGCATACAAGGTCAACGTACCAGAATGGAGAGAAAAAAGCACAACAAACCAAACTAAAAACATGCCCTCATGTTAATGAGCTTGTGTTCCAGGCCACGCTGTGGTTCCCTGGCAGTTCTCTGCCAGGGAGCCTTCACACACCCTGTCACCACATCAGGGACGTGACGAGCAGTGACGCGGTAATAAATATTCCGAGCTCTCAACTGCTTCCAGCAAAGGATTCCAGGGCATGGAGAGAAGAAAATAGACTCGAGCACCCTCTGGGCAAGCAGATGTCATTTTCAGAAAAGAGATGAATTACACTCAAAGTGACCTGAAGCCATCTCACTTACCACCTGTCACAGTCCCTCCAAGCGTAAGACTGGATCACTGGGCTCAGTGGTTTGGGAAAAAGAGGAAAAAAGTTGGCATTTGTCCTTATGAATAGGCATGAATTGAGAACTTTTCCAGTAATTTCCACCGTGCAGAAGCTGGTTAAACAAACCATAAGAAAAGCTTGGCAACCGCCTTGTTAATCATGTTTTAAAACACATGTGATATTGCTGTACAGATACACAGCTCAGCCAGCTGGAAGCTTCAAGATGTTTTGTTTTGCCTCATGCTCTAATCAGGTAATGAATAGAACATGGCACAGAACAAATATATACATTTTAATTTCAGTCTTTGCACTGTTTTATTGTTTGTTTAAGCCAGCCCAACTGAGACTCCTTGCACTATACGCCCCTGGTTGCATTCCATTGGAAACAAAGGCATATTTGAGGGAAGTACCTCTCACAAAGAGGTATTGATGAACCAGAAATCAGAGTCTGGACAAATGACCATTTTTCTATAAACACAGCTCTATTGTTTCAGCTGTTCTTCTCCAAGGGAATAGATATTTCATTATTCAAAGCAGTGGCTGAAAAAGCAGAACAACTCCTCCCCCTTCAACCAATAATCTTCCCCTCTCCACTCCAGAAAAACCAAACTCCATGGTATCCACGATACCTCTCTTGCAATATTTGTATTAATTTTTTCACTCTTAACTTGTCCACAAACACATTACTGTGATGTTAAAAAGAGAAAGGCTGACCCAATTAAGGCAGCAATGTCTGCAATCCCTTGCCCACCACGGTCATTCCAACTTGCTCTTTCCATCTGCACCACCTATATAACTCTTGATTTTGCTACCACCAGTGGCCACATTCTCATTAATCCTGTCTTTTTTTCTGGCTTTGTTCCATCTGTCAAGCTGCCTCCTCTGCAATGAGTTCCTTCCCAAGTGTGTTCTCAGCCATTTCACAGATACAATATCAAAGGGGGGAACCAATTCTGCCTTCCCTCTGGCCCTAGGAGATTTCAAGATCTAATCCCAATAAGGAACACTTTCTTTCTGGGAATCACTGCTTCTGATCCACGTGAACCCCACAGCGCCTGAGTTACAAACAAGCCAAGATTGCAGTAGGTGTGGAGGGATATTTCCACACTCTCACTCAAAATGCACACCCTGGCAAGAAGGAAGGAGCGCAGGTGAATAGATTCTCTAGTGTCCTGTACCTCAAGAGAGCTGAGGGGAGAGCCCATGACTGTCCTCAGCTGTCCAGTGGGACTGGATAAAAGAACAGCGAGGCTTTTTTGGAGTGCTCAGTGACAGCACGAAAGGCAGTGGACACAAAGGCCAAGGAGAGCTGCCTAGATGCTTGAAAAAACCAACATTGCTGTCAAGCACTGAGAAGGGTTGCCCAGATAGGCTGTGGAACCCTGGTACTCAAATGTTCCAGACTGAAGTAGCCCGGCCCTAAGCACCCAAAACTAGTATGATCAACTCATGGCTGGGGTGGGATTAGACTTCCAGACATAGCTTCCAACCTGGATTATTTTAGGATTCCCATGCTCAAGGACACCTGTATCCGGAGTAACTGTAGCTAGTAACCATCTCCAAAACTGTTCTAAAACTTCTACAAGGGCAACATGAAGCAGCAGACTTGTACAGAAGCAAGATGGATTAAGGCTCCCAAATATTCAAATCTACATATGATAGTTCTGTAATGGATTTCAGTACATTGCTCCTTTCACAGCACACAAAATCAAAACTCTAAGTCAGTTAATAATCACGTATAGAAAAATTTCTAAAACCCCCCATCCCTCAACCACAACAAAAGGAAAAAGTTGCATTAACTGCAAACTGATCAAGCTGTACCATGCCTTATCAATAAAAGGCCCAACCTTCCAAAACTGCTGGTAAAACGACAGCACAGGAGGAGAGGTTAATCACTAAATGGCAGATTTTCACTTCCCTAAACATACACTTTGATCAGCTGCAGTTCAGTTACCACAGCTAGAGTAATAGGATAATGGGACAAAGGCAAGTGTAACAGTTCACTGCTCCAAACATTTTCTGGCTCTTGCATATGTTTAACACACTCTTGATATGAAATAAGATCCAGATTCCCTTAGCAAATCATCCAATGCATTATTCAGTGTTCCTAGGAGGGCTTTAACGTGGATGTACTCATCTAGGGACAGCAGCTTCAATTCAATCACTGAGGGCTGAGTAAAGGACGAGGTCCTGCCGAGGAAGATCACTGATGCAGGAGACAAACACAGGAAGCACATCATTATGTGATGATATCAGCCCCGGGCTGCAGGGAGATGGAAGAGTTCTGTGCTGGGAAACAGCGTCTGCTCTGCCCCACGCCACAAGCTGGGGCTCACACATCCATCTGCAAGGATGTTATTCCTAGCCAATTTTGGTGTACCTGCTGCATTGTAAGCACAGATAACCACAGATACAAGACACAAGCTAGTTAGCTCAGTTTACACACAACTGTTTGAGAAGGTAGTAATGAAAAAACAAAGCAAAGAAAATAAACATAAGATTAATGCAAGGCAAATTTGTCCTCCAAGAAAAGAAGAAAAGATTCCTAGAAAATAAAAGCAGACAACATGCTCATTTGAAAAGGAGAAAACAGATTTCCAATAATACAAAATATTAGTTTCTTTTTTCTGCACTTATTTAAAACTGACTTCCTAGAGCTCTTATAAATCATGTTGCTGATATTCTGTACAAACTTGCTATTTGCTTAAAGATATTCCCCTTGTTCCATTTAGTACTGTTACTTGAATGCAGCCTTTAACATGACATCATTCAGAACTACATCAAAATGGTTAAGTGCACTAAAAGTTCAAAAGTTACAACATAAGAAACTCATGAAGAACTTGGACAAATATACATATAAAGACTCATTTGAGACCTTTGACTTGAAAGAAACAAGTATGTCACCAGGGGTATGACATGGCACACCAATAGATTCCTAATATCTACATATACAATTAACAATTTCTTTTTAGCTTGTTGGAGCTCTAATTTGTTAAGGCTATTATTTTCCCTAGTTTTGGGAGGAATGGAAATGGGTTCCTGACATTCTTAGAAATATCTTTCTCATCCTCCTCTTGGTATTTAGTTCATCTTCTAAAAAAAAGGGAAGAAGAAAGGCTAGACTGGGAACTAAATTAACAAGAGCAGTTTGGAGAGAAAATGACTTTCAATTTGTTCTCTCTTCCAAAGCCGATCGCCTGCCCTAAATGATTCATTCTGCACTTCAGGCCTCCAAGCTCTCTGGTTGCCTTAAGCACAAGGACAGCATGAAATAATTGAAACCAACAACAAGGAAAAACTCGACATTGTAGGAAATGGTACTGGACACGCTCTTTAAAAACAGATAAACCAGTAACAAATGGTAAGGCCACAAAAGGGACAACGCAAAATGAGCCAGCAGGTATTCTGAAAGGTGCAGCTATAAAATCAACACAATCCCAGCTGCAAAAGGCTGTGGCCTCAAACAGACTTTGGTGGTGGGATTGCACAGTAGGGATACATTTCTTAGATCTGAGCAGAAGTGACACGTACACAAAAAAGGCTTCTGCAGCATTCAGAAAACAGCTTGACAGAAAGCTTTTATTACTAGGGCTACTTAAAAGCACAGAAGAGGGGGGAAAAACTTGTAAAGCAGACAGGAGCGCATGAAGATGAAAGTCTACTACTGTAAAGATTGAGGAGAAAACCAGAACAAATTCCTGGGAAGCCTGCTTCTCCATCTGAAGCACAAAGAGTTCCTCTGATATTGGAAGCAGTGATTTCAATATGACAGTCTCTGATCTTATCAGACTGCTTGCAAAATGAAACACAGACACACAAGTGAGGAACTTGTTTGGAAGATCTGGCATGAGGATGTGGTGGTGGCTACCCAAACATTGGGAAACAACTTCTTGGCATGTGGTAGGTACATAGAGTGACTTTGGCATGCTTCCCCATCACCCCCAACAGCAGAGCTACAACAAGATGAACCAGCACTGCTGGTGAAGGCCCACAGCTGCATGATAAGTTCAGTACCAGAACTTCCTGGCTTCCCAAAGCACTGCAGAGCTGAGATATGCCTGTGGCACCTGGAATGCCATACTCTCTCCTCTCTCTGGACTCACATCAGTGGCCATGCTCGATTCCCATCACAGACTGGATTCAGCAGACTTGGGTTATTCTGCTTTGTACCTGTTGCTGAAAGTCACTGTCCCCGACCCCTCCCAGCTTTGTATCTAGGTGTACATCTATCAGTCACCTGGAACTGGAGCTTAAACTCAGGATCTCTGCCCTGCTCCCAAACACCCCAAAAAGAAGCCTGGAGAGCCCTGTCCTGGTTTTGAATTTCTCACTGCTCATAAATATCTGATCAGCAATTCAGGATTGAAAGGGACCTCCTGGGCAGGGACTATTAGCTCATATAGAACCCAGTCCTTCAATGGCTTTTACAGACCCATCAAATTCATCCTAAAATCAGAGAAGCTTTCTGACAAAGGAACTGGTACAACAGGTACAGGTTAGGGTTTACCAAGTAGAGCTGAGCACTACCCGAGGAGACAAAACACATCCAATGAAGGAAGGACATGATGTCTTTTTGGTAGACCCTTAATATTGTCTAAAAAGTATTTCCAGACTGCTGATTACTGTCATCTTTGACTAAAAAGACTCCAAAATGCAAAGCCCAGTAGGGCTTGACAAAAGGAGGAGGAAAAAGAAAAAAGAAAACAGAAGGAAACAGAGAAAAGGAGACAACTGCATGAGACACAAAGGAAATGCAGAACTTTATTTAAAGAGTTTCAAAACTCATCTTTTGTCAAGCTTTTACCATGCTACAGCCAAGGCTATAAAGCCTGCCCTATAACAATTTATGAAACAGCAAACCAAATAACACACCATACCACACCCCAATCACCTGTGTCACTATGGGATTACCAAGCAGATCTCAGTTCATTTACCTTTTTCCTTGAAGCCCTTTTGAGGTGCTGCCCTCTCCCTCTGTTCCTTACTGCCCAGATGGGCTAAGGAGAACAAATAAGATGCACAGAGCTTCGGCATTTGGTGTTTTCTTAATAGGTGTAGCAAGAGCTCTTTTATCAATGAGAAATGGTTCAAGAAGCAAACACAATACACTACTGCTGGAGCAATACATTTGTTTGTTTTACTGCTCTTTTTTTCCTTGCAGTCAAACAGCAACACCTTTCAGCAGAGTATCCAGGCACTATTAATTATTGTACTTATTACCTACAAACTAACCTTTTCTGCTTACACAGGAAAGATACCCACACTGTTGCTCATTATCGTGGCCAACTTAAGTTAGAACCACAGATGCAAAACGAAGCAGTGCTTCCTGAAGCCACTCACAAGGCAGTGTGAAAACAGAGCACAATCAAGCATCTTGTTAGATTGGCTCGCTCTCTCTGCGGCCAGGTTTTGAACTCAGTACTCGTTAAAAGATGCTCACAATGTCAGTGGGGATCTCAAAAAGCCTCTTGCAGAAGCTAGGTATAAAATTGGTACTAGCTCCAAGCTAGGGTATTTTAGAAGCTTTTCTGCCTTCTAAAATAAAACTATTGCAATAGCTTTTTGTAATTACTTCTTCCTGTCTAATGAACTAATTAGAACAAGCAACCCCCACCAGGTAAGAGACTTGGAACACCTTTTGGTATTTCAAGCTGAAAAAAGACCACCACCAATACCTGCTTCATGTTGTTTTCCTCAAATTTAAAGAGATCAAGTCCTAGTGCCTCTCTTTGAAGGGGGATGAGGAGAGCTGTACATGTTAGTTATTTGCTAAGCTAAAACCCTGTAAAATAGCAAACCACATGTGCAAACATTGTTAACTGCAACTAAGAGAATGTTGTCTTCACATACAAGGTTTTTACACACGTAATAACTAATTCTATGAAATTGAATTTAAAACAACTTTAACCAAAGTGTGAACAGAAACTTTAGTCTATTTCTATACTGCTTTTTAAAAGCACACTGAGGAATATGTTACCACACAATTCAAGAAGTGACTAAGCAATCGGAGAAGAACAATATTCAAACACAGGACTGAAACAGGGAGTGTCACAGGTTCTGAACCTCCTTCATTAAATCACCATTAAGCATAGAAAAAAACCCAAGTGAACAAAAAGTCACTAGAACAGACAAAATAAACAACTCTATTCAGCTAAGAAGCATCTACACCATACCTAACACTTCCTGCTTACTTGTGTTTCAGCACTATCCTAGAACTTGAAAATACTCAGGGATAAACAAAGCCTAAGTTTCTAGAAACAACTTCTATAAAAACATATTAACTCCACTTACTAACAGGAAAACCACTCAAATAGTTCTGCAATTTTCTGACTACATTTTCACATTCAGAACTCTGCTTAAAGCAGTAAAAAAAAAATCAGAAAAACATAACTTAAAGAGTGTCTCCACTCCCTAAACTACAGTTCTCAACACAAAAAATACACTGAAGACTAACAAAGCTCTTCTAGGCCACTATTCAGTGTCTAACAGTGGGCAAAAAAAAGACTCCTGAGAGACAGCACAACCCCTTTTGCTAACCATCTCCCTTATTACTCACTCACAATGCCCAGTTATTGCATTTGCACAGAGACAGGGCCAACACAAACCCCCTGAGCTGACACAGAGCAGCCCCAAAGCTGCTCACTCCATGACTAACCTTACTCCACCAGCCTGCCTTTTTAACTTCTCGGGGTAATAAAGGAAATCAAGGCCAGCTGCTTGTCATGAAAAGCTTCCTCTCCTCTTTTCAACCTGCTTTGGTGTTCCCTGCAGTTACTCTCACTTGTTCTTGAGTCACAGCTTCTAGTGATAAGCAGCTGTGTAGCTGTCATCTCTACCCCGTCCATGGTTTTGCAGATCTTGACCAAATCCTCTCCCATCTATTCCCTTTCCACACAGAAGAGTTCCAGCTTCTTCAGTCTTTCCTCATAGGAGAGCTGCTTGGTCTGCTCAAAGGCTTTAAGTGCTCCTCCCTGTGCCTTCTCTAACCACAGAACATCCCTTACAGCAAGGCACAGCGAAGGGGGATTTATGGTTTTAGCACCTTTCTACATTAAAGTGTCCTGGTCCCGGGGTCAACAAACCTCCTCAGAAACTTCCAGTACTGCCAGACGAGGAACAAATAAGACATGAGATCTCACCTAAATTTGTCCATAAAGGATTCCTTTTTCCTTTGTAAAAATTTTTGTCCCAGGAATTAGAACGTTGTGTTTTGTAATTACACAGGCTGCACTGAAAGAACAACTGCAGGCGCATCACGGATTTCTCACCTAGGAGAAAAACTGTCTGCTGCTACCCAAATTACATCAGCTAACTAGAAATTACCATTTCACACCTCCACGAGCCACAAAGCATGGGGTGGTCACTTCAGTTCTCTGTTGGGAGCCACCATTTACAGCTGTAGCACACCGTTCCAGGGCTCACCCCCTCGGGTGGAATTAACTGGTGTGTTAGTGTCACTTGTGGGACGCAGTAAGGCCAACAGTTGCCTGCTGCAAAGGCAGACTCGTTTGTACATCCTTCTTGCTTTTGTAGGGCACCTGTGAGCAGGTTCCAAAGACATGCCAGGCAGATCCAGAAGTGCTGGTTGTCTGGTGACACTGCAGTTAAATTGGGTACTATACATTACAGATGATTAATTCCTTCTGCAATATTGGAAGGGCTAAAGAACTACAAACCCTATTTAAATGAATTAGTTTGGCTGCTTATGGCTGCATATCCATTAGGAAGCAAAGGCAGCTAACCCTGCCTTGGAATCTGAGTTATAAGGAAGGTGATAGTTGTACTTTGCTCTGCAAAAACTCTTGAGGTGTGTGCATGTATAGCCAAAACAATCGAGGCTGAGGACAAAACACTTGAAGAACTCAATGTGTGTCATCATGATCCAGAAATCTACTGGAGAAATTCCTTCCTCTGTGGCCAGACCTGTGCAAATCAGTAGAAATGCACAAGGGACATAATCTTCAATATAACTTACACATATTGTGCAGCTCAGTTAACTGGACTTGCAGAATCACAAATCTGGAATTAACAGTGTAGTACTTCTTGATTCTTATGAGCATGATAAAAACTCCCCTGGGATGAAAACACGACAGGGAGCCATTGTCTTCCTCCAACACAATCAAATTCTAACTTCATTCTGTTGGATGAAGGCACTCTACAATCTCAGAGGAATATGTCATGTCGAGAGGCATTTCTTGTTCCTCAGCCAGTAAAAATAACTTTGATGACATCACTGTCCAAATTAAAAGAAAATTAATTAAATTCGTCCCTTGAAAAATAATGTGAAGGTGTCCCTTTGGACAGCAATGGAAGGTTCTTCAAAAGTGCTTTGAAGTGTTTATTAACTGCAAAACTTTAACAAAAATTAAGAATGCTTCATATTTATAGCATTTTATGAATTTTCATTATTTTATTTGAATCTGATCTCCTTATCACAATTTTGGATTCCAAGACTCCAAAGCTTTTGCAACACAGAATTTCTTTGTTAGGTCTGGAACATACTGGAGAACAAAAAATCCCTGTTTCAGTATTTTGCTATATACCTTACATGCCTTAGAGTTATAATCACAGCTTAGCGAACAATGAATGCCTCGTATTTACTTTAAAAGAAACACAAAACTGTTAAATACAAAATTATACACGTACCTGGAGTTTGAAATAAAATCAATTTGGCAATAGCATGGAACCTTAACAGGCAAAGACAGGACAATATGATGGGCATGTACCTACAGTTGATGGAAACTCAAGGAAAGTTGCCATTACAAGGCAAGGAAAGATGCCATTACAATAAGTGTAGGATGTTATGAGAAAATCATTAGCTCTTGAACACAGTAATTTTCAATAAAATGTTGTGTCTGACCTATCCTCATCTGCTCAAGAGAGGGAACTGTGAAGGCAGAACAGTGCCAAAATCAAGCAAGTCTGATGTGCTGACAGGAGAGTGGGTGGGGAATAATACAAAAGCTTTTAGAAGCAACATTGACTCCTGAGCTAGTATTAAACAGCAGGCAGTAATTAAATGCAAAGTGCCACCACGACTGTGAGAATCTTCAGTATAACATTCCATGAAGAAACCTTTATTTTTTTTACCAAGGTCTGGTAAATAACTGTAATAGAATTCCCCAGGTACCTGCACTGATTGCCACTTTTAGAGGCTTGAGAAACTTTAACGATTTGTTCTATATGTGAGAAACAGAAGAGCTCTTAAAAAGCTCTGTAAGGAATACAAAGGAAAACTGTATGCCCCAAATAAATTGGATTAATTAGAACGAAAGTTGAGTTTCATTTTCTTTTGCAAGCCATCCTGACCAAAATGGAAATCAATTCAAAGCCTACATTCATTTTTCTTATCATGCTATTTCATTAACCTATCATGCCAATTTCATTAACTTTTTTGTTTTGTCTGATGAAACTTAAACCTTCTCTTTTATTAAAGGAGTAACTTGATCTGTCAAATCAGGAAGACAGTCTGTCACTTCTTGCCCTTTAAAGCTCATTGCAAAAACTCCAGGGAGCATGTAAGTTAAAGGAAGTAGGGAAAGTGTGGATTTTAGAGTGTGTGAGAGGTGAGGGGCAAATCTTGTTGTTTCAAAGAACTTTACTGTATGTCAGCTATGAGATTACAGTTTTATTATATTTTGATACACCATTATTAGATAATAAGCAAATAACACGAGAAAAAACCCCCACCTCCATCCAAACCACACACACGCACAAGATCAGCTGGATAATTAGCTGTATTTAAAGCCGTCGGGTGAGAAAGATCATGATAACTACGTTGTTTAGGTGCTGCTTAACTAGCCAAGCAACTGGACGTGCCTTGGAGCGACCTGGTCCGGGAGAAGGTATCTCTGCCCACGGCAAAGGGCTGGAACCGAAAAGCCGCCGCACCGGGGCTGATTGGTGCAGGCGGCCCCGGTCCCGCCCGCCAGAGGCGGGCACAGGGGACCTGCCCTGTGCCGGGAGCTGCCCGCCGTCCCGGCAGCGGGGCAGTGCATGGGGCGGGAGGGCAGCCGAGCCTTTCCCCGGACGCGGGGGCGAGCGGCAGCGCCGGTGCATGCGGTGGGGCGGAGCGGGGGCAGCCCGGAGTGATGCGAAGTTGAGGGAGGACGGAGCGAGGGAGCCTCCTCTGCTCGCAGGGCAGCCCAGCCCCGCAGCAGGTGCAGCAGAGCCCGGGCGGAGGCACCGGCGGGCCCGGCGCTCTCGGCGCCGCAGCAGCGCCGCAGCCCGGGCCGGGCGGACCCGGCTGAAGGACAAGAGCCCCGAGCGGAGCTGCGGTCGTCGGCTCCTTACCAGA
>VZRH01002098.1:765590-824990 GCA_013397555.1 Urocynchramus pylzowi
GCGCGCGCGCGGGGCTCGGCGCGCGCGGGGCGCTGAGGGCGGGAGCGGTGGCGGCGCGGGGGGGGGAGACGCGGGAAGGCGCCGCTTTTCGGGACACGGAATTCTGGCTGGTCTCGGCCGGTCCCCGTTTATCATTTGGCCTCGCCGTGAGGGGCTGTCGCCGACAGCCGCGCCCCGCGGTGGTTTCAGCGGGGGTAGCACCGCGGCGTGTGGGCGCGGAGCCCCCCTAGTTGGGTTGGCAACCGGCTGCCGGCTTAGGGACGCGGTGTGAGGGACATCGGAGACCTGGGATGGCTCCCAGAGCGCCTGGGATGCGGTGCCCTCGCTGGATATTCCCTCAGTTTCCATCCCAGCCGCCTCTGAAGGAGCAGCGTTGCGTAATTGCTGCTGCGCCGCCAGGTTGGGCTCAAAAAGGAGGAAAACGGTGAAGCGTGAACTTTTCGGGCGACACATCGCTGAAGTTGCGGTATTTAAGCGGGTATCGAGTGGCATCTTGTCTCTTGTTCTCTAAATAACCTACTGGTTTGAGCCCTGGCCGTGGAACAGCAGGGAATTTTTGGGAATTGCGCAGCCCGTTTTGTGTGATCGTCAGAGTTCCCTGGGGATGGACAGCAGGGAGCAACTCTAGTAGTAGGCATCCTTGAAGGTCTTCTCCCCCAAGGCAAACACCTTGAAATGAATATTTTTTTTGTTTCTTTTTTGTGTTACGACCAAATTACTTAGTTTTAGGAATAATTCACATGATATTACTTACTTCCAGACTTTCATTGCCAACATTTTCTTGGTTAACCTTTCCGGTCTGAAGCTGCCTGCTTTTCCAAGCAATTATCACACAAGGTCATTTAGATTTTTAGCTGAGCTAGTTTTAAAGCACGGACAGTTCATAGTGTGCAATTAACCTTTGCTTCACGTTTCCTTGTTTTTGTTCCTTTGTTTCAGTCATTGATCCAGGCCAAACACTGGATACTGCAGTGGCTTTTCTTTCCCAAAAGACCAACCAGTTTGTTCTGGAGTCTTGTGCTCTGAGACAGCCTTCATGCTGTGGAGAAAATATTTCAGTTGAAATACAGGGAAATGAGTATTTAGCACAAAATGCTTGTGATTTATGTTTCCTTTTTTTGTGTGTTTCCTGTTAACAGAAGTTCTTTATAGAACACGAAAAAAGAAAACATTTGTGATGTGTCTGGTAAATATTGACACTAAGAGGTGAGAATCATGTCAGTGTTTAGTAAACAGTAGATTTAATTTTCTTAGGGTGCTTCTAAACAGTTGGGTTGTTCTAAAGCAGGATTTGGGTGGAGAAACCCATGGGATTAACGAGGCCTGGAGAAGAGGACGTCTGAAATGATCCTGCATCCTTCTTCTGTGCAGGTGATGTCACCTGAGCCCTGAGTCCTCTCCTTGCCGGTGTGAGTGGATTGGAGGGAAGTGACTTGCTGAGTAAGTGCTCATGGAGCAGTGGGCTGGTTTTGGTGGATGGAATCGGTGGCAATTGCAGCTGGGTGTGTGGCTACTGTGCCTCGCCGTCATGGCTTTGTGTGTGGCCTTCTCTGCACCTGTTGAGACCTGCACAGAGGACGTGGTTGGCTGGAATACTCTTCCTACTACTTGAAAAGTGTTGTAATTAAAAGTGTAACAATGTCTGTCCTGACTTGGTTATTTTCTAATTGATGCTCTTGAGCATGAGATACATTAGTTTTGGTTTAAACTGCCGAGTGTTTATTGCCCATGCCCGCTTTTCCTGCTGTTATCCACTTTGGGCTCTTTTAAGTGCTTTTGGCCCACATTGCTGTTTCAGCTAGGTTGCTCCCTTCAGAATAGTACAGGAATTTGCCTTGGTTTATTCCTTATTGGTCAAATCTCTTGTCTTTTACTCACAAGAGAAATTCCACTGCAGCACTAAAGCCTTTTGGGCTGTTTGTGGTGAGATCAAATTCGTGGGATTATTAGCAAATGAAATTATTTTTTTCCTCCAGCTCTAGACTTTCAACAAATATTTTTATTTCTGTTCGATTATTACAAAGTCATATTTGTGAAGAGAACAGAAGTGTGTTTGAGAAATGCTGACACATGAGAAGCATTTGACATCATTCACCTCCTTTGTTGGTATTTCTAGTCCTCAGAAAAATTTCAGTGTGGATTGACTTCTTATTGTTGTTTTAGAAAGTATCTTTGGGCTGAAAACTGACTTTCTGATTCAGCTCCAAGTGTTTGTGAATAGGTATTGTAGAGGGCTCTTCTCCCTGTTTTCCAGGAAGTAAAATACACTGGAAGCATTTAATGGAATTCTCTGTCCTTCCCCCAGGACAGCTTTGCTTTTTTTCCAAGACTTGTGACATGATGTTTCTCAAACCCTTTGATGAATTATTTTTCATCTTTTATGACACTTGGATGTACGTATGTTAAATGCTCAGGGTGTGAGCTCCTGATATTCCATGTAAGAAGCATTTAAATGGTTTGTAGCCCAAACTGTGCCTATAAACTGGTTTGTCATGCCCATAATTTTATTTGTATAGGGAAACAAGCATAGCTTTCTTCTTTGCTCTGTGCTGTTCTTCCCTACTATGAATGGATGGTTCAGCTTCACAAAAAATAAGCAACTTAGGACTATTTTCCCTTCTTACTCAGTAACTAAAGGGAGAGTTAATGGGAAATCTTGAGTCAGCTTCTGATTCTGAGCTGAGCTGGATCAAAGCCTTGATGCCCTGCAGAAACAGCATGCTTTAAAAAAAAATTCAAATATTAAGGCTGTGTCTCAGTGTACTTAGAGGGAGGTAACTTAGTGAAGGTAGAAGCTGGAGGACCTTCCAAGTTTCTTAGTTCAAGACTATATTTCATTAGAGAAATTATTTTCACCACCAGTCTGGAGGAAGTTATTTATTTTTTATAACTGAAGATGGAGTGCATAAGTGTAACAAAAACTTCAAACATTAATTTTATACATCCAGGATTTTAGATTAAAATGCAGTTAGATGTCTTGTATTTTATTTATTTTAGGATTTTTCTGCAGCCACCGTCTGATTTGGAAGTTATTTGGCTTAAGTCAAATGAATAAGGTGCTCTAATGCCAGGAGTACCAATTCATGAAATACACTTTTTAAGAAGTATTGCAAATAATTTGAACAAAAATTAAGTACTAGCTTTAAAAAAAAAAAAATCACAAAAACACTAGCACAAAGCAACAAGAAGAGAAACAAAAAGGCTTCAAGAAAACACGGGGCTGGTACTTGTGTGCTCTTACTTGCTCTTAGCTTTATTTTCAGGACATTATTGCTGTCCTCCCAATTTAATGTTTCAACTGAGAAATACTCAAATTTGAGGCAAAGTGAGGTCTGCTTGATGCTGCAAAGTGAGGTTTTTCTGGCTGACACTGCAAGTGAGATGAAAAGAGCATCCCTCTCTGAATGCAGTCTGGGTTAGGAGCAGGAGTTGTGCCCAGGCTACTGCTGTCAACAGGAGAAGCACAGCTTGCCTGTGAGGTGAGGTGGGAAGTGTGGCAGCAGAGCCTGCTGCCATGGGCAAGCCCAGCAGCTGTGCTAGTACTTCATGTAGGATCTGCCTCAGATTTCTAACTGCTAGGGATTTTTGGGATGAGAGAGTTGTTAGAGAGTGTCAGGCTGTTTGTAAGGAGCTAAATGTTCTTTTTTTGTAGGTTTGCTTGGGAAGCCACTTGTGCCAATTGGTCATAATGCAAACATCTGCTCAGAAGTACTTCTTTTTAACAGCATGGTGTGCTGAGGTGGCCCTTGCAGCATTATCCTGCTCACAGGAGTGCTCTTGGCTAGAAGGTTGCTACCCCTGGAGAGCTGGGTTTGGCCTGGTCCAAAGTCACCATAGCTCACTTCAAACCTGTGCATCAATGCATTGTGAATGCCAGCAAAGCTTTGCTGCAGAATTACACCCCTGATGAAGCCTTGCTGGTGCTTAGAAGAACATGATTTCCTGAAACTGAGCTTTGAGGGGTGTGTGGTGATGTGTATGGTGTTTGGTCCCTGGGAACAAAACTTTGTCACTTAAAACTTCACACAAGCATTTTAAGCTTGATTAGTCCACACACATTTTGCTTCCCAGCAGCACAGTGTGGAAAATTCCACGTGTGTCATTTCAGAAACATGTCTGGATAGGCCAGTCTAGTGCTTGGGGCATCCATGACTCGTGGGGCTGAAAGTAAATGGGAGCTGCTGGTGTCAGTCTTGTGAGGACTTGTGTGGAAACTTGCCCAAGGATTGTTGATGATTATCTGAGGGCTTTTTTTTTTTCAAGTTGAGAATCTTGAAAAACAGACCTGAGTGTGTAAAATATAGGAGTGAAGCTGTCATATTACTTTAACCACTCCTAATGATAAATCATTAATTACTGTGCTTTGTGACACTTTGGTAATTATTTTGCTTGTTTATCAATCAGCTTTATTTTCATGGAAGTGCACTTGAGGATGGGAGTATTCCAAATCATTTTATCTCAGACTATACTTTTATTAGACAATCAGTCTTGCTGTCTTGCCTTAAATTGCTTATTAGTGAAATAATTACGGATTTAGGCTATAAAGTTATTTCTGTTTTAAACCCCCATCAGGTATTTTTTGTTATGTAGTGTTCATGTTGAGAAAGTTTTAGTTGCTTTCCAAAAGTGGAGGACTACCCAGGAAGTGCCATTTTGGTGAGTAGGAACAGACACGTGCATGTGTAGAACCACTTGGTGGGGGGTGCCTGGATGGGTTGTTGTTCATTAGTTTTGGTTTTACACCCAGATCATTCTGGGAATTAGTCTTGGAGATGGGAACCATCTTTGTCTTGACCCCTTGTAACCTTTGGATTTATTTTCTCTTTTCCCTAATGTTTGTGAATTAACAGATTGTACTTAAATCTCAGACTGTCTTTCAAAATCTACAAATCCTGTCTTGAGACCATTCCTTTCTTGAATACTCTAGTCTTACTCAGCTACTGGTGCTACAAAGGAAGCTTACGTGTGTTTAAAAATTTTTGTACAGCTACCAAAAAAAAAAAAAGGCAAAAAAAAAAAGCCCCAACCCTTACTGGAGTGTATTTTGCACCTTTTAGAAGATTCCCAAGTTGATTTCTATCCCCTGTAGCTCTGGTAAGTGATGTGCTCTTGCTTTTAAAATCAGAATCTCAGGACTAAACTATACAGGAAAGCTGTTAGACTACTTTTATCCTTACTCTAGGCCCAGATTCTACTAGGAGATAGTTCAAAGCAGGCACTCAAAATACAAATCTGAAAGCAACAGGCAAAAACTGAATTTGAAGAAAACCAACCTGTGAATTTCAAAACAGAAGCTATTAATTAACAGACTAAATAAGCTAAATGTTTTTGGCACGTGTGGTGTTGCTGCAATTATTTTAATGGAGCTGAACAAGAGCAAAACATGATGAAACCAAGTGGTTTTGCTTTATTCCAGGTTGTATTTCCCAGTGCTGAAACAAACCTGTGATAGTTTCCTTTGTGATTGTGTTTGTGAGGCTTGTTAAAATGTGCTTATTTGCTATAGGATGAAGTCAGAAACGGAACAAAGAAATTCATTGAGTGCTTCTGGGTGTCATGTGATGGCGTGACCAGGGAGAGCTTGTACCAAGCTGAAGCCAGCTGGAGTGAAAAGCAAAGCCATCCCCCCCAATAATTATTGAAGTTAAGTGAAAATCCCAGTAAAATGGGTTTCAGCTTAAAACTAATGTTGTCTCAGGCCCTGAGGCTTGTTCATGAGCCAAAATTCATGCTTGGGTGATGGTAGCACATAACTACAGGCACCAATGAATTAGGCTCTCAGCAAAGTGCACTGCAATTTCTTCCAGCCCCTTCTTCTGAGGGTCATTATAGCAAAGGAGATCCAGTCATTAATTCAAGTGTTGAAAATCAGAGTCAGGTTTTTTCTTTTTTTTTCCCTTTTTCTATCTTTTTAGCACTTAATTCAGCCACTATTTCAACCTGCCTTTTGATGCCAGTGTGAGACCAAAGACTTCATGGGCAGCTTTGACCCTTCAGTGGAGGCATCTTTGTCTCCATCAGCTCCTGTGGCACTTATGCCTCATCCTCTCCACAGGTAGAGAGTTTCCTTTGATTTTCAGCACTTTGTCCTGTGGTGAGTTATTCTTTTCCTGGGCTCTTCAGGGCACGGTGGTCACACAGCAGGAGCAGGGCTGGTAAAAAACATCTTTACCAGCACAGGTGTCCCCTGGAAATGTGGAATAACCTGTTGGCTTCTCTCTGTTGATACCCCCAGCCCTGATGTCACAGCAATATTTCTGGGTATTTCTGGTTCTTTCTGGTGCAAAGTGGCTGTAGCAGGTCAAGAAACTTATGGTTTCAGGTCTGGGTACTTGGAGGGAAAGTCTCCGGGAGCTGAGGAGACTTTGGCAAGGGATGTTGTTCCCAAAACACCGTGTCGTGAGCGAGTTCCCGGTAGCTGCGAAGGAAGAGGCGTAATTAGTCAGGAAAGGCTCTCCTGTCGTGTTGGATGAGGCAGACAAATCTCTCCACCAGGAGTGTGCGTGTCTCACTTGCAAACAGATGGCTCTTGGCTGTGTGCAGGCAGCAGTTGTCTTTGCAAGGTGCCAGGGGTGGGATGAGCACGGGCAGCAAGGAGCGGAGCCGCGGGATGGAGAGCGCCAATGCGGAGAAATCCGAGCCGCTGGCACACCCAGTCAGGTTGCCCTCGGTGGATGGCTGAGTGCTTGGCTTTGCTAATCCTCACTGTGTAAAGTGGTACAAATTGTAGGGGTCTTGAAATGCCCCGTTTGAAATGCCCAGTGCAAAACAGGACAAAAAGGTCTGGCTGTTCTTGCTCTATTTGCTTTTATTTGGGTTATTAAAATGACTCAAGAATGTCTTTTGATTTGTTTTGATTACGCTACCTGGTAGGTCTACAGAGGTTAATGTTTCACAGGTTTTAAAATCTTGATTAAACTCAATTCCATGCAGTTAGTTGGGCTGAACTTGGGAAATGGATGCTCGTGCAATACTGACCTTGAGTAAAGTTCATAATTTTTACTGTGTATTGTTTGCTCAGCTTTAGTGCATGGAGTGTTAAGGAATGTAGGTCATGTGGAGTGAAAGATGCTTTGGCCCTCTTGGAACTTAGTTCACCTTATGAAAATATTTAATTAGACTTGAATCCTTTACTCTCAGGGAAATCAGGTTTTGGCTGATACAGTCACTAGTGCAGCATTATGACCCCAAAGCATGCAGGTTTGTAAGGGACTTGATTAGAAGATCAAATTATTGCTATTAATAGATTTGGAAATCCTGAGTCGATTTAGAACATAACCACTTCACAAAGATAATACTTGTAAGCATTTAATCTTTCTAGATATGATCAGTCTTTTCAGAAGTTTGGGGCAGTTTTCCGTAACCGTGAAGATTCAGAGAGCGCTTCTTTCCAAAAGCCGGTGGTGAAGTGTTACCAGGAGTGTTATACTTTGGCCACTTGCTATAAAGTTATTTTAATAGGATAGAATGCCTTGCATAAGAGTTGTATTCCCATGTAACTTCTGAAAGATTCACCTACTAGCAAGCTTATTGAAAATATTTTGTGTCATAAATAATAATGAACTGTAGAACCTGTATTTTAAAGAAGTGCTTTTTCTGCCATGCTACCTGTGAAGTCAGGATTTCTAAAATCCTGTTTCTACCACGGTTGAGTACAGAAGCTTAGGTAAAACCCTTCTGTGTTTGATAAAGCCTGTTGCACCTACAGTAAGTGGTTATTAAAAGTGGTTTCATGAATTGCATATCCTTTTGACTCCCACTTGATAGCTCTTTTGCTGTTTGCATAGTGACAGAGTAAGTCTGACAGAGGATTGTAATGCCTATAAATCTTCCTCTTTTGTCTGTGGATGAGATGTCCCTGTACCCCTTGAAATGCTTCAGTCATTGGATAGAGGAAGGTGTTTGGGAGACTGTACAAACAAATGCAAAAGCCTGCTCTTGTTGATACACGTGTCTTACTAATTTCTTAATTTATTCATTTAGTTGAAAAAAGGAGCCTGTGGTTGAAAGCCAAATCACATCGCTCATCTAAAACATTGCAACACAGAATAGCAATCACAGCACACACTGTGCCTCAGCAATTAGTAACAGGATGTGTGCTAAAGAAAACTTAAGGACAATAACCCAAAGGCTGTACAATACCTGGTACCAGAGTCTCTTCCCAGATGATTTCCTGATCTGTTGCTCCGGGACTCTGCACGTTTCTGCATTTCTGGTGCTTTTTTTCTGCTTTTCAGCATGCAGGTCACTTAGTACCAAGGGCTTCCTAATCTTAAACTGCACTTTGCTGCCTCAAGTCAGCTTGTGGGCCTGGTTTACTGTAATGCTCCTAAAGGATTGGGGTATTTTGGATTGCCTGTGGAATATGTACAGCACAGCAAACAGTATTATGGGCCAAGAACATGCTTTACATTTCCCAGCTTAAAGGAATGGTTAGGAGGCAAGTTTTAGCTTGAAGATCATGGTCTTCCTTACTGTCATCTGTTATGCCACTAATTAAAATCTTCCTGTCTTCATGATAAAATTATTTTCTGAGGTTTGCTGTCAGAAATAATTTGGTCAGTGCATTTCCTCACATAGGTAGCATTTCTGGGTGCTTGGCGAAAAAATGCTGTTTAAATGTTTGGGGGGAATGTGAAAAACTAGAGATCTTGAAGGACATGTGAAAGGGAAGAGTTTTTCTTTTCTCTGGTCACTCCTTTGGTTTGGAATCAATGCACTTCATGCATATTTGTGTGTATGTGTATTTGTGTTTTATCTTTATTATCAACTGCATGTATTTGGCTGGCACAGCTAAGCTTTGGGTTGAGTACGTATATTTTTAGCATAGAATCATCCTGTACTCAGTATTAGTGAAACCTTCTCTTTGCCTTGAAGTATTTTATTTGTCTTTCAGCATTATACCTAACTGCAAGTGCCTTCTGTTAGTCATTCCTGGCTATCTGGGGCTTGATAAAAGGCTTTGCTTACAGGGCCTTTGGTCGTGCAACCTGGATTGTAGGGCTTGGCTCTGTGTTTGTATAACTGAGGTGTTCACAAGCCTCTGGAGGATGGGTATCATGTTTTACCTGTAAAACTGTTTTTAATAGCAGCTAAAGCAAACAGAACTGCACACCAAGTAGGTTCATGTCAATGGGGTTTGGAGTAGGCAGGGCTGGAGTGGCAGTGAATTGGGTAATGTCAGGAAACAGTCTGAGATCAGTGGTCATTTCTTTCCCTGTTTTAATGCTTCCTTTCTATTGAGATCAGTAGTAAAACGTAGTCAGCAGCTGCTTATGTTGGCTTTTTGGTTTTTTTTTTCCCAGAGGCAGTTTGTAGTGCCTTCCATGACCAGTTCTTCTGCAGCTTCCCTCAGCATTTCTCTTGCTATGCTTTCAACCACGTGTCTCTTCCTACAGCTACGGTACATCTGATCTTGAGAGGAATAAACATGTTTATGTTTATCTGTGGTGAGGGCTGCAGTTGGGTGTGGTAGGGTGGGATTGGCTCCTGGGGTGATACTGCCCTGCTCATGGTTCCAGTTTTTTGACCTCAGGTGGGATAACTGAGGTCAAATATGTCTTAGTGGGAGAAAAGCAGCTGGCTCTGGAGCCTGGCATGGGTGGTTGCTGTATGTAACTGAAAACTGGTCAAAGTCTCTCTACCTGTGTGGAAACTGCATCAGATCTGCAGCTTTTAATGTAAGTTTAGTTGCTGATTAAATACATTTTCTTTTGGAAAAAAGATAAAATTAACATAGGGTGTTTCTGGATTTTTGTTCCAATTGGCTCAGACAGTAATGTGAAGCTTTAGAGAGTTCACAGTTCCAAGACTGGAGTTTGTGATCTTCCTTCTAAAATAAGGAGGTTTGTGTTCTGAGGTGTAGTAAAGGGAGGGGGGACAGTACTGAGAGCAAGATGAAGGAATAAATCTGCATGTTAGCACCACAACTCTGACAATTTGTAGTGTGCAGGGTTTGCTGAATTGCATGAAAATCTCACGTTTCCCGTTTTAAAAAATAATAATATTCCTGGGATGCACACATTAGCTTTCCATTTGGGCATAGCCAATTCATTGCTAATTAGCTCCCAGATTTGGGCTTGCAGAGGTGGCAGCCTGTTCCTTTAACCTGTGCTGTCTCTGTGAAATGGTAATGAGTAATTTGAGCCCTTTGGGTAAGGTGAGAGTGATCAGCAGCTCAGAGATTGCTCCTTTGCTGTCAGAGGAGCGCTGCTGTTTGGGATGAAGGGCACCTTTCCCGGCAGAGGTCCTGTTCTGACTGCCCAGGTAAACTCAGCAAACCTTAGCAGATCTAAACAAAGGCTGAACAGAAGGGAGGAACTTAAAAAAGCAAATTGCCTTGCTGAACCCAAGCTCTGTCCAACTTCCTTTGCTGCTTTTGAAGTCAGGAGCGTTCTTGGTTAGTTAATAAAAAGGACTCTCTATATCCTTACGTGGAAGTGCCTAAGAACTGTTAGTCTTTTGAGTAGTTATAAATGTGGGAGCAGTTTGCATTCTGGCTGTGCTGGATAGAAGTGAGTGAGAGGATCTTCTACTTCTGGATCTCTCTGCGATGGAGGAAAACGTGGATAATGGTATTGCTGGCTTGAAAGTAGCTATTTCTGAGTTTCAGAAATAGCAGGTAGGCAGCCAGGAGTGTAAAGCAGGAGAAAACCCTCAAACATGCCAAAAAGTTCTATTAGCAGTGATTAGCAGATCATTAAGGATTGGCAGCAAATCTAAATGTAATCTTGGGTACGTGTTCCAGGACTGTAATTGACTGTTACACCAATTATTACTTGGAATTTAGCTAAAATAATTTAAGATTGATGTTTATATAAATGACATTAAGTCTTAATGTTTAAATTAGTATTCTAAAAGTCAGCTAGCACTACACTTATTTCAAAGTCATTCAGTTCATTTCCACATTGTCCAACCTTCAAGTATCAGAGCTTTGTGAAGAAGCGGGGGAAGATCCTCCCTCCTTTTTTTTCTTCTGGAAGTCATTATTTTCTGTGTAGTCACACTTCTTGTTGTAGGTTCTCTTTGGTCCTTCTGGGTGAATGGAAAAATACTTCCTTAAAACAAAGAACTCATGGTTTAGAAGTGTTTTGGTCAGCTGAAAACTGCTCCAACAGTCTGACTGTCCAGGAGTGTGCTTGATTTTTTGTAACCCTTTAAAACTCAGCTTCCTCTTTCACTTGAAAACCCCCACACAGAGGTCATTAAACCTACTCCAAGCAGCTACTCATAAAGTTAAAGGCATACCAAGAAGTTAAACATTAACTTTTTCTTGCTGTGCTCCAATAGGAGAACCCTTTACTATGAGTAGTTGGTTTCACTACTATAATGCCACTCTGCATCTGGCTCTTCTCCATATCTTTGTTTTTAGAGCTTCTTGGCTGAAAGGAATGGCTTCAATTCAGTGATCACTTTATGGGCGTTGTTCAGCTGGGATTTGTTATGTTTTGGGTTTGTTTTTTCTTAAGTGTTAGCAAATTTGGATTTTCCTGATTTTCCTTTCCACCTTCTGTGGTAAAAGGATGTTGCATGCCAGCTCAGATGCCGAAACAGTCTTGTTTAATGGAGGCAAATCCTAAGAAGAAGGACTTAAGATAGAGGTACAAAATGGTTTTATCTTGTTAACCACCTTAGAGAAGTACATCATTCTGTGTCTCTGGGCTTTTCTTTCCTCTTTTCTCTCAGGACACCTGACAATTCTTTTTCATACTCCTGGTGTGCAGAAATGGAAGGCAGTTGCATTGGGCGTTGATCCTTTTTATTTATTTTGGCCGGTGATTTGTTCTGGGGGTTGACAGCTGGTTTGTGGCTGGGAGTTAGTAGGAGGAATCCCTGAGCTCCAGTTGTGGCTAGCTGGCTTCAGCTGAGCACCACCTTGGCCTTGTCCTGGCACTTCTCAAGACTTCTGTGCCTGAGCGATGCTTGCTGCTTTGGGAGATGAGCTGAATCGGGAATTCCCACTGCAATGGGCAAGTGTCCTGGGGGAATACCTGCTGTGCTGAGGGCACTTGGGGTGGGGGAGTGGCTGGGAGAAAGCCTGCAGCTGAGCTTGGCTGGTTTTGTGTTGATGCCCCGCTGAAGGCACCGGGCACCCACTTACTCCACAATCCCGGTCTGCCGAAGGGGAATTAGGCTCGTGATTAATTGTCTTACAGAATGCTGTTACCTATTGCCCTTGTTCCTGCAGAATTCAAACCTGAGCTCCCTGCTTCTGTCTGGCCAGGGTATGAAATGATGAGGCTGCACGTTCCTGCCAGAAGTTCAATAGAAGGTCAATGCAATTTTTCCCAGTAAAAATGTCACTTAATCGGCATTTCTCTAATAGCATCATGTGTTTCATATTGCTATGGCTTGCCAGGTCCTGTACATATATTTTCCAGCTCCTGTGGAAGGTGCTTATGTTGAAAAGGGGAGTTGCATAATAGGTTTTTGAGAAGTGATTATTGTTTTACCAGTTCTGAAGATACCACAAGGTACAGACTGCCAGGGAAGTGTGTTGTGTCATCTCTTGACACTGATACACTGCAAGAGGATAAAAAATAATGTTTGGTGAATGGTTTTAGTGATATTGCCAGGTTTTCATGTTAGTATTAATAATACCTTCACAAGGAGTAGAAGGTGCAATGTGATTCCTGTTTAAAACTTGGCTGCCAGGTAAGTGTGGGGACAGGAAGCAGTGGGGAAACACTGTCAACATCCTAGGGAATGATAACTGTAGTTCCCATGGCTTTTGGTGGCACGTGTGTCTCCCCAGCCATGGAAAATGTAGCTTAGGGCTAAGGATTGTCTCTTCTGTGCTGTGCTCTGTGCCTCAGATCAGGGGTTGGAAGTAGGGCCGGCCTGTGGCAACGTGTTGGATCCTCACGAGCCCTTAGGCTCCTGTAACCTTTGATTTCTGCTGCTGATAGAAACATAACTGAGTTTCCCAGTCCTGCGCCTCCATTCATGGTTTTGTAATATCGCTCTTGTTGACAGCAGCAGTAACTCAATACCGTGGGAATGCTTCTAGCATGGGGAGATGGAATCAATAATGGGATTTTTCTGGGTTTGATTAATCATTTTTCTTGGGTGTTTCATTGGCGAACCGTTTTTACTTTCTTTTTCTAACGCCTCTCCTAGCCGAGGAGAGGGTCCTGCTCAGGACAAGTGAGCATGGGCCAGGGCAGTGATTCTCCCTCTGTACTTGGCCCTTGGAGACCACACCTCCAGGGCTGTGTCCAGTTCTGGGCCTCTCACCTCATGAACAGCATGGAGGTGCTGGAGCACATCCCGACAAGGGCAGTGCAGCTGGTGAAGGATCTGGAGAATAAGTCCTGTGAGGAGTAACTGAGGGAGCTGGGGGAAAAAGAAGCTCAGGGGAGACCTAACTGCTGTCTACAGCTACCTGAAAGGGACATCCTTCACAGAACTTAGTACAGAGTAATATAACTCAAAAAAAGCCTTAAACTTTTTACATAATAAGCATATAGGAATATATTAACTTATAAATAACTTTATAAGTTATTTATAAATATAAATATAAAGTAAAAATAAGTATAAAATACGAGGTGCTCTATTTGTTAGCTGATAACCCACGTAGCATTAACTAAGAAGTCGTCCTGAGCAATCTCAGGAGGGAGGAGGGTGGTAGGAGGGTTACATGGCTATACCACAGGGAGATAACAAGGACTGAGTAACAGTGTTATCTGTTGTTCTTATTTATAAAGGACACTGCAGCAGACTCAGGCTTCCACCTGGATTGGTTTGGCACAAGGAAAGAGCAGATTGTTTGGTTTGGCTTGTACTCACTTCTCTGTCCTAGGAGGGTGATGGTGACTGAGGAGTTTGACATGTCCTCGTGCTTCTAAGGCATTTTGCTTTCCTGTGCTGCATACAGTATTTTAAATCACCCAACTACGTATAAAAAGTATTTTCCTTTTTCCCAGCAGTGTGCTGCTGCTAGGAACTGTGCTTTTAGGATGGCAGTGGGGTTTTTCAGCTGGTGTTCAAGTGGGTGTTTAAGTACTGATTTAAGTAGGTTGAGCATCAAGTACCTGTTCAAGTGCTTCAGTGGAAGTTGTGGTGTTCATGTCTGCAGTACTAACTCCTGTTATTACACTTGTTCTCGTAAGCAGAATCTCATTTTTTGGGAGCTCAAAGTTGGTTCTTAGTCAATAGTAGCATCTTCCTGCCTGATTTTTTGTTTTCCTTTCCTATGTGTCTGATCGTCATTGATACTAAAGAAAGACATAGCATGAATTTGCGTGTCCTTTTAGGAGGAAAAAAGTCCTCTATCTTCTCTGTCCTGTTAGCTTATGTGCAAAGAAACCTCCTGAGAATGTTATGGTACAATCAGAGTAGAGTTGCAGCTTGAAGGAGGAGAACTCGAAGCCTGTGGGTAACTATCAGACGAGACCTCGCAGTGGAAGTGCTCATAAGCACGCAAACGAAAGGGTGGTGTGCTCAAACTGCCGAGTGGAGTCCTGTTGTCCGTGATGTAATGCTCTTGTTTCTCCTTCCAGCTATGAAGCCGTACGCTCCAGCCTTCATTCTCCTGTGGAGTGCTGTTGGGATAGCGAGGGCTGCCAAAATCGTTGTTGTGCCGCCAATTATGTTTGAAAGCCATCTTTATATTTTCAAGACTCTGGCCTCAGCCTTGCATGACCAAGGTCACCAGACAGTGTTTCTCCTCTCTGAGGGCAGAGAGATTCCTCCATCTAATCACTACAGACTTCAGCGCTACCCAGGGATCTTTAACAGCAGCACCTCGGATGATTTCCTGCAGTCCAAGATGAGGAGTATCTTCTCGGGGAGGCTGACTGCCCTCGAACTCTTCGATATCCTGGACCACTACTCCAAGAACTGCGACATGATCGTCGGCAACCGGAACCTCATGCGTGCCCTCAAGCAGGAGAAGTTTGACCTGCTCCTGGTAGATCCCAATGAGATGTGTGGATTTGTTATAGCCCATCTTTTAGGGGTTAAGTACGCCGTGTTTTCCACCGGCCTCTGGTATCCGGCAGAAGTGGGCGCTCCGGCTCCCCTGTCCTACGTTCCAGAATTTAACTCGCTGCTCACGGATCACATGAACCTATTTGAGAGGATTAAAAATACTGTTGTTTATCTTATTTCAAGATTTGGAGTCAGTTTTTTGGTTCTGCCAAAATATGAAAGGATAATGCAGAAACACAAGGTTCTTCCGGAACGGTCCATGTACGACTTGGTCCATGGATCCAGCCTGTGGATGCTTTGTACTGATGTAGCTCTGGAGTTTCCGAGACCTACGCTACCCAACGTTGTTTATGTGGGAGGAATCCTAACGAAGCCGGCCAGCCCTCTGCCAGAAGTAAGGTTTGCTGAGTTTTACAGTAATCTCTGTGCTTTCTGCTTGACCACGTGTGATGAGTGGCAGTTTCTAAGCAGTGGCTTTTCAGGTGGCACCTGTTCTGTCGCTGCTCGGTGAAGTATTCTGTGGAAGTTGCTTCATGTGGTGGTGAGGGGAACTCTTGGTCACAAATTGAACAAAATTAATCATTTTTGGATGCAGGAAGTATTTTGCTTTTGAGTGAGGTGCTTTGTGCTGCCCTAGAGGTGAAACACTGTGCGCTCTGTCTAGGAAATCACATCAGTAGCTTTTAACTAGACATGGTTTAAAATTAACATGAGGGAGAATAGATGAATATTGTTTATGCTTAAAGAAGCCTGATGGTAGGTTATACTAGGCAATTTCATGGGTGTTTTTATGGTATTTGTTTTTGTTTCTCCCTTAGGTTTGATAGTGACTATAAGACTACAAGTACACAAGCATGAAAAGACTGTACTGAGTGAGAAATGGAGATAAGAGTTGGCATAAATAGCACTAAGGCTGCACTCAGATATGAATTTTTACTGTGCACATGCACAACATCAGGTTCAGAACTTCAGACTGAAACAGTGATAGTGACTGGATTGACTCCTGAAATCCTGGCTGCATAGATTAATTATTAAGTTTGATTAGTTCAGTGATCTTTGATACGTTATACCTAAGAATGCCTCTGTTGAGCAATACAGTGGTGAGTGACAGGCAGAACAATCTCACAGAAAACAATGTCATTTGCACTTCTGTTTATGTGTACACAAACAAATAGATCATGAATTGGCAGTGATTTTGGCTGGATGATAAAAAGGGCTGGGTAGACCTGCAGTGCTCAACAATTTGCTTCTTAAAGTGGCTGTTTCAGCCTCTGATTTTTGTATGAGAAATGCTATTGTCTGTTCTCCAGGGTGTCAGAGATGCCCATAGCAGTGCTGCTTCTGACTGGCACTTTCCACATGTGCATCAGTGTGTTTGTGTTAAGGAAGGGTCAGGTATCCTGAGAAAACAGACTGAAGGTACCTTGTGCTGGCTAAAAGTTCATCCCTATTTTCCCTCTAGGAAAACTTTGCTGGCTGGATTGAGTTTTTCCTTTGTTTTCCAGACTGATATTTCCTTTTTCAGTAAGATAAAAAAGATATCTGCACAATCAATTTGGGCAATGAGGTTACCACTGTCTTTTGTGTCTTTTGATGTTCTGTGTAACAGAAGTGATGGTGACCTTGAAACAGACCTGTAGGTCAAGTAAATGGTGGCAAGTATTTGTTACAGAGGGAGAAAGAAACTACCTATAATTATTTGTGAGCTGAGACATTATTTACCTTTTCAATTTTGTCAGGCAATTCATTCTTAGTGTTCGAAGCATGAGTTTTCATTGCAAGTGGGAGAGGGACCAAGTGAGCACATTGCTCTTTTATCCTGTCATTTGTCCGTGCCTGAGCTGTTACACATATCCCTGTGGTGTGTATTGGAGGTGGATTATTGGGCAATCAGTTTGTGTTTGCTGAGCAATTGGATGCAATTCCTGAGCGTCCCTCTGGCCTGGCAGATGAGAGCCGCGAGTGCGGATAGCGCGTGCTGCGGCTGCTCTCTGCTCTTGCTGCATCTCCAAGGCAGCAGCCTTGGCTAATTTATTTTCTGCAGCTTCCAGTTTGGTGCATTAAGGTGAGCCAGAAGCAGAGCTAGTTCATGTTTCTGGGCTGGGCTGGAGTTGGTGATGCTTCAGCAGCTCTCTCAAGTAATTTTCTTGTCCGTGGACTGATTAGAGAAGGGGAGTGCGTAGCTGGACACAGTAGCTAAAATTTGCCCACTAAAGCTGTTATTGCAAGTCTTTTGGCTGTCTTGAATTCACCAAAACTGCATGTAAGTAGCCTAGCTTTGTCTGCTAGAGAAGTATTGGGGAAAAAAATCAGGGGTGTTCTTTCAAGTCCAAAATACCTGCTCAGACTACCTGGGCACCTCAGTAGTGGCACCCCTGTGTTGTCAACAGTTTTTTCCTTTTTCCCCCCTCACCAAAAATAACCAAGGAGTTTAACTGTTATAGAATCCCTGTACATAAGTTCAGAGTTCTAGCTTTCTGGTCATAAGCAGCACCTTAACAATAAGAGGCAGATAGTAACAAGCAGTCAATGAAGAGATAAAGGTCAAGATCTTTTAAGGTGTTATGTGGTGGCCATTCTTTTGTTCCAGGGGATGGGGTAGATCTGTTTTGTGGCTGCTCAGATTCTGCACCTGTTCCCTGAACTTCTTGAAAGAAAAGTTAGAGAAGCAAAGCTTTAAAGGCATCACGTAGCAGTGGGTGCTGAATATTCATGTCGTGTAACAGTGTGAGTGTGAGGGGAAACAAACCTGATCCAGCTTTGCTGGTCATCGGTGTTAATAATATATTTTATATATGTATTTATGTGTATATATAAAAATACATAACCTGACCCAGCTTTGCTGTCCCATCTGCATTAATATTTCGATCCTGGGGGCACATTCTCCCTGCTGCTGCTGCAGTTAGCTTGTGTCAAGCACGATTTTTAGCTGCTGCTGAGCTCTGTAGCAATTACGCTGCAGCCGCCGGCTGTGGCACACAAACTGCGAGCGTGTCTTTGGGTTGCAGCTTGCCCAGACGCCTCGGGAAGGCTCCGGTCCTCCTCCCTGCTGTCCCTCCCGGGCAGTGCCCCGGTGTCCGGCTGCGCTTGGCGCAGTGTCCCTCGGGAAGTCGCAGTGATCGGCGCGCCAAGGAGGGGGAGCCAGCGGCGAGAGCAGCGGGTCCTTTGGAGGTCACGGCTCTGCCCGGCTCCCTGCGGCGCCTTGCGGCTCCCTCCTTGGCAAGGCAGGGGCAGCCTCACCTGGGCAGGCGGCGGCTGAAGCGCCTGGGGATGGCACCTTCCCCCTTGGGATCCCTGCTGCAGGTGGATCGAGCCGAGCACACCCTGTCACGCTGCTCTGCCCTGCTGGGAGGGCTGATGGTGGCTTTGCAAAGCTCTGCACAGGCGATTCTGGTTGTGTTCTGTGAGAGCCGGTGTGACATTTTCACTGGTTAAGCTGGGTTTGGACGGTGCTTCTTGCACAAAGTGTCCTGTGCTGCTCAGTAAAAGACAAGGAGAGGGTTATGGTGACTTATCCCACAGGCATGTGAAATTTTATTTGCTTATGGGTGATGGGTGCAGAGTCCAGGATTTGTGTACATATCTCATAAAACCATATGCTGAATTATTTAGAGGACACTGTGAACAGAATTAGCCTTAAAAGACGAGAAGCTAGAGACACACTGGCTATCAAGTCCCTAAGGTCATTGGTGCCTTAAACTATTGAGGGTATGGTGTTCTGGCAGTATTTTCCAGATAACTGTCATTGGCCATTAGGAATATCACAGGCCCCTCTGCCTCTTCCTCACTACACTTCTCCAGAGGGACCTGAATGAAGCTGGCTTTTTAAAGGGACACCCTTTAAAGCAACAACAGGGGAACCTCTGCTCTGGCATTTCTACCTTGTGACCAGGTTGATGTGTACCAGGCATTAATCAGCCTGGTAAGAGGAGTTCCTGAATCACTGCAGGAAGCCGAGGGGTGCTCCAAGCAGCTGCCTTGGGAAGTACTCAGCCCATGAGGAAACTGAATTTATGCTGCAGAGGAGGATGTTCTCATTTTGGAGTAATAAGTTGTCCTTACAGCTGCAGCTGTCAACAGATAATTACAAGAACTTCCTCACTCCTCCACGGACATCTCTTATCTGAGCTCGTTATTATGCAGATCAAAGTCTATGCAGCAAATTGGTGCCTTTGAAATAGCTTCACTAAAAAGTATTTTGGTTTTTTTTGTTTGTTTCCTTGGGTTTTTTTCCCTCCCTGAGCCTTGCTGACAGTTGTATGTTTACTAGGTGTGTTAGCTGATACTGATATTTATCTTGAAAAAGAGGTGGAAGAACCAAGAGATGTTTTATTCCCTAAACCTGGATTTTCTCCTTCATTAAGATTCAAGGACACATCTATAAGCCCTTGCAGACTGTAGCAGTAGATTGTTGTGCATGCTAAACAATCATTTTAGTATTATTTTTAAAGTCCAGGGAATGGTTCTTACAGACCTGTTTAGACAGTGAATTTCTGGTGATGTGAAGCAATTCCAGAGCTGTTCTAAAATGCGTGTGGGTGTCAGCTGGGGAGGCAAAAAGTCTTTTAAGTATGATGGAGATGGTGCAGCACTGTGTTGTGTATAAATTCTGTACTGAACTGTATGATTATTTATTTTGGATCTGAAATTACTTTAGATAAAGCTTCTTCCCGCCCCCCGCCCCCCCCTCCCAATTTGATGTTTTGATCCACAAGCAAGAGTTGTGTGAGCTCTCCAGGTAACCACAGTCCTAAAACTGTAGAGTCTGGTCTCAGCTGCTCCAGCAGGACTGGGTTGGTGAACCATGTCTGTTCTGCTGTACTGCTACGTTTTAAACTTGGGAAGAAATGTGACTTAGCATCTGTGTCTGAGTGCAAGACACAGGGAAAAGGACACAGGGCTGATTTTGGAGCTTGGGTAAGTGTCTCCAGTTCAAGTTGTGAGGGAGGCAGGTCCTCCAGGTGCACGTGCCAGGCATAAAGCTGGCATCCCATGAGCTGACAAAGGAGCACCAAACATTCAGTGAGCCTGTGCTGTCCATCAAAAAGCAAGTTTACTTGGTCCAGGCTGGTTATTTATTGAGTTCAAGCAGTTGTTTGTATTGGGAGTGGAAAAGAGAAATCCCAGATCATAGATGTTGGATAGGTCAGATGATGAAAGCTGAAACCTAAAGGCAAGGCAAGTGACTTCGTTATTTTTACTAATACAAAAAACCCCAAAAAACCCAATCAACCCAACACTTTAATAAGCTACTACTGTAAACAGGCTTTGTGGTTTTAAATATTCTAATTGATCATGTTCATATTGGAACACACAAACTAACAAGATTTATTCATTTTGGGAACGTGCAGTGGTTTAACTGAGTGTCTCTTGGAAATTTTGAGGAATGACCTCTGTAGAGGACAAGCAATAAGCCAGTGTTTTTCCCATATTTCTCCCACTTATAACATAAAACAGAATATAGGAATTTATTTCAAAGGGTGTTCTTTTTTTCCTGGGATATTTGTAATATCCTTGAGTTTGGGTACCATATTCCTATAATTTGGGAAGTTGGGATGTGCTCAAAACTTGACATTTACGAGTAGCAAACCTAATTATTAATATTACTGACTTGAAAAAAAAAATCATTAATCAAGACAGCTTTTCAGATGTCCTAGTTGCTTAAAGGTGAAGTGGATAATTTGTTTATGGCTAATCCCTTGCTTTGGGGGATGAGGTGTCTCCAGCTTCATGAGGGGACATCTTCCTGAGCCTTCCCAGGCTGTTCATGTGGGGAATTCTGCAGGCAGCGTGTTCTGCTGCTCACCCTGAGCAAGGGGACTCTGGGTGGAGGATGTGGGTCTCACACAGGCTCAGAAGCCAGCTGATCTTAGGCTTTTCAAAGAAATTCTGGTGACTAATGGCTTCTTTATATAAATATAATATAAATATATATATAGGTATTGTGTATGTGTGTATATATATATATACACTTGTATTTATAAAGCTAAAAAAAAAAAGGAAGGAGGTAAACCCCAGAAAGAAAGAAAAGCTGTTTTATCTGAAGAGGAAAATGAAGAAGAAATTGCAATTATTAGATTAAAGGATTTAAAGCAGCAGGTTAGAATTCTTATCTCCTACCATCCACAGAGCACGGGTGTCGTACTTGAACAATGACAGGCAACATTTCCCAGTTAAATGAGATTATCATGTGGCTTTATGGGTGGGGTGTGCGTCAGCATCTGTAATACAGAGGTCTGTATTTATAATGTAGCTTCTTGTCAATTTTCTTCTTAACTGTATTATCAGCAATTGAATTTGACTTTTTGTTCTGTAGACGGAGTAAGGCAAAACAGTCTCCATAATTTGTGCTGTTTTTTCTTAACTCCATATGGAGCAACAGTGAGGGTTGCTAAGACCTTGGTTTGCATTCCCATTTGATAATCATCAACTTTTCCCTTCCTGCTCAGGAAGGTGGCTTTGGGAGCATTTTGTGTCAGAATGCTGCCTGTGGGGTAATGCCAGCAAAGTTTTTAATTGGAACCCTGGGTCTGAGGATGCCTTGGCTGCACCCGCCACTCTCTGCAGTGATTTTAATAACCTCTCCTGAAGGGCAAGCTCCTTGTTTTCCACTCCTCCCATTCATTTGAAAGGCAAGGTTGCTTTCCCAGGGTGCTTGCCAGAGGTCTGGTGAGTAATGGATTTTTGCACCAGGGAAGTCCTTGCGCGGCACTTTGCTGGTTGACCTCTAGCTCTGGGTAGAGCCTGTTCCCAGAGCTTCACTGGATATGCCTGCAGCTCCAGAGGGGGCTCAGGTAAAGCAGCAAGGGCTTGGGGGACTGCATTTCCTCACCCTGCTTTGGACTGTGAATTACATTCCTCTTGCAAGTTAAATGGACTTAAACTCGCTGTCCCTCTTGGATGCTAAATGGTAAAAGGCAGAAAAGGTCTGGGATAAGAAAATACAACATTTTAGGCACTGGAAAGCTTTGTAGGATTTAAAAGACTTACTTTTGTTTTATACCCTGTGTGTTTGGGGGAAGGCAGATACACAAGGTATAAATATAAACAGCGAATAGTTAGTGAGAAATGTGAAAGGAAAAAGCTGTCTGTATTTCAGCAGGGCTGAATCTGAATCTAATATTGAAAAACCCAACAGCATTGTCAGATTAATGTGTGGTGACTGTACTTAGTACTGCTTGGGGTTCTGATAGGAAACAGTTCAGATCTTTAGAGTTTGTTTCCCAACAGGTAACAAGTTTCTTTGCTCTTAGCCAGCAAGAAAACAGGGATTTAGTCTAATGCCCCAATCTGAGTACTCTTCTTTAACGGGCACAAGGTATTGTTGTTGGAGTTACCTTACTCTGTGCCAGTATGAATTACAAAATATGAAAAAAATGTGTAAATGTTAACTGCATGTGTTTTTTGTACGGTACAGCTCATTAATAAAGCCCAGGGAAGAGAAGAATTAACTTGTTATTAATGCAGAGGGAAATGGGGGCTCGGGAGGATCCTGTCCTCGTTGGGAGCTGCCTGTCTGCTCTTAATTGAACTATGAACTTAATTAAGATGCGTGATATGGAAGGGAGCAAGTCCTGGTAAAAAGGGAGAAAGGCTTTTGCCTGGTGGCCATAGTTTTTGAGAGGCAGGAGTTCAGCCAGTGGAAAATAACCTTGGGACTGTGAGCAGGGCGCCGGGCGCTGCGGAGCCAGCAGAAGCAGCTGGATGTGCGGAGTCAGGGAGGCTGACTCCATCCTCTGCCTCGTGCCCTCGCTGTGCACTGGCCTGCTCTGTGTCCTTTGCTGCTCCAAGCAAATCAAAACTCCTATTTTTGGTTCTAGACTGACTTAAAAATTCATGGCAAGTAAACACAATCAGCTTACTTTGCCTGAAGTGATAGTTTCTCTGAGTTTGCTGTGGAATTATGGGGTCTTAGGACTTTCAGGTTATATGATATGATCCTGTTTGTTTTGTGATAGTAAAGGTTGTATAAGGGTACCTGTACGACCTTAGACCACCTGTTCTGGTATGTTGTGTTAGTAAAATCTGAAATAAAAATACGTTAACAGGGAATTAAACTATGTCACGTGAGAGAACTACTATTCAGAGGACATCAGGAAAGTTTGGGCACCCAAAAAAATGGTCTTTATACCTTTCTGTTAATTTATCAGTGAGAATCTCCTTTCTAAAGATGGCTTAATGTGGCTTCTTATTTTAAGATAGATCTGTTTTTGTCTGCTCTAAACAGCATTTTGTAGGAGAAAGTTGCATAGGATGCCTGTGCTCTGCCTTGGGGAAAGGGTGGTTTGCAACCATATTCGAAGAACAGGCGTTTGTGCTATTGCACATTTGAATGGAGCAGCTGAACAGGGGGGAGCTTCGGATATTACACCCGGTTATGTTTGTATTTGTGCACTTTGTTTATCTGAAACAAAGCTCAGTATTAGGCACCACTGGTTACTGCCAGCTGGGCCCTCGCTCCCTGCTCACAGCTGTGTGTTCAGCACCGGGGCCTGCAGAGAATGGCTAATTAGACAACCAGGCAGAACAAAGCCCACACAGTGGGGCTGGCACAATAGCATTCCTGTCTCACATTGGTCAAAAGATGGATTTTATTTCTTTATTCCTGCCCCCTCGCTCCTATAGTACAGCACGGATCAATAAGTGCTTCTTGTCCCTAAACAAGCACAGAGTCCTGTACTATTTCTCCCAAAGGACATGGATAAGACACAGAACTTACATGGAAACAAGCAGAGACCTGGCAGGGTTGGGCACAGTGTTCCAAGTAGAGCCCTTTTAAGTTTTTTATACTTTAGTATGCATTTATTATTATTTTTTAATTACTTTGGTGAAAATTGTAAATTAATATAGGAATTGCGTGATACTTGCATTATTTTTTATTTTTTAAACCATTTAAGTGAAAATGTGAAATATGTATATTAGGTGGTCTTTTACTATGAATGTGTATAAAGCTGTAATTGGATGAAAACCAAAATTGAGCTGAAAAATACAGTTCCCAGTTGAGTTCAGAATGTCAGTGTGTGCTGTATTAGGTTTGCCAGGCCTGCACTTTCAATGGACATGGTATACACAAGCTCTGGGAGTGTCTGTTCTGATTGTGCATTAGTCTTTCTATTGGCAGTTTTGCTGTCAAGTTCACCCAGGTTTGGGGGTTATAATTCCTTAAGGTTTGATTGCTGGTTTGGAAGGGAACAGCTAGATGCCTAAGTCACTGCTAGGTTTGTCAAGTTGGCAGTGCAGCTTCCACGAGGCCGTGTTGTCTCTTGACTGTGCTAGGACTTAGAAGGAAAAGCCCTTGCCTCAGTTTAAAGAAAACCTGAAAATTACTTCTGTTTTGGGGTGAGGGAGGGGGTCCCTTAGGTGTTCTCTGTCAGTGACTGAAAGAAAGAGCCATTTAAAGAAATGCACGTCCTGATGATGTGTATCTGAAGTTTGAATTAACTTGTCAATTCTGTGCTCGGTTGAAGTTTGAACCAGAGTTTGAGGAAGGCTCAAAGCAGCTCATCCTGTAACAAGCTCCCTCCCCCGATTTTTTTTTCCTGTAGGTTAGACCTCCAAAATAGTAGTTTCCTTTCCTTGTGTTCAAAGAAAATCATCCTGAGTTTACAGGAAACCTGAAAATCCTTTAAAGTGGGCAAAAGGAGGTGGCTGTGCCGCAAGGCAGGAGCCGTGAAGTGCTGCCCGATCAGGGAATGCTGATTTTAATGAGGGCGGCTCTAATGACTCATCCTGACTCAGTGCCTTTTCATACAGAGAGTAATTAGATCGCCGGGCAGAGTGTGCTGGAGGTCAAAAGTGTAAGTGGATTTAAGGGGAAGAAAGGGGTGAGTTCATGGGGGATGAACTTGGGTGTCTCTGAGGGCTTTTTTGTGGGTTCATCGAGGCTGCTGTGGGGGATGTTAGGGCTAGTATGGCCCTAGAGAGTGGAAAGGTAGGAAGGCTGAAATTGTAGGCAAACAAAATTGTTCTGTGGTATCAGTGTGTGCTTTTCCAGCGTTCAGGTTCTGTGAGCCTTGCTCCCAGCCTCTCTTTGGTGAACACAAGGAGTGCACATGCAAGAATTAAGTGACATTCACAGCTATAGTGCTGCTGAAGTGTTCAGTCCCTTGCCAAGAGCACAGCCTGCTCTTTATCTGCTGTGGGTATCACAGCTACACCTTGTACACTGCACAAAGAACAGGCAAAATACAAGAAAATACTGAGGCTTTGTGCCATGGCCTGGCTAATTGTACCAGGACACTCAGATGTGTCTTAAAACCAGAGGCCTGGCAGTGCCACTCACTTGGATTCAGTTTCACTTGGTCTTCTGTTTAGAATTTCCTAAAAGCTAAAAAGCTGTCACAGAAATAATTGCAGTAAGTTTAAGGAACCTGGGAATAATGGACTCATCCAGATCACAAACTCAGGGAGCTCTAAGAGGATGCAGTGTGAGTTCCCTGTTTTCCATTGCCTAACTTTTACTCAGCTCCCTACATTGGTAGTGATCTCCTTGAATCAGGGCTGTGTTATGCCAGGAATGGCACAGGTGTTTGCAGGAAGGACCCTGGTGCTGACAAGTCTGTGGCTGATTTTCTGCAGCCCATGCACAGCAGTGATGTCCAGCACCCCTCTGGGGAGGCAGATGGGGAAGGGGCTGCAGGTCAGAGGGCAGGTAAGCAATTCCTCTTGCCAACAGCACCATGTAAAGCACAGATAAAATCTGGGGTGAGAAGGAACCTTTCAGTTGATGTCAAAACACAGAAAGCTGAGATGAAACCCTCTGGGTTTTCCTGAGGTTGGCCCTGGGCAGTTTTGACCCTGAGGAATTAATTATTTTCTAATTTAGCATTCCAATGGAAGCTCCAAGGACAACATCAGGTTCCTGTGCTTCAGCTTCGGCCAGGCATCACCCAGCTCTGGTCTGGATATTGAGGTTCTGTTGATACAAATTAGTTTATTTTGTGTTCCAGGTTTTTTTATTTTTTATGTAATCCTGTTTAATATGACGAACAAATCCCATGCTTTTAGCCTGATGGTAGGATCTTGTTTTGCCTGTCAAGATTTAAAATTCACCTTTGTCCATGTCATGTTCTACTGAAGCAGTGGGATTACCTTCAAAGGGAAGGATTAACAGAGGCTTGGCTATGAAACCACCGTAACACAGAGCAGGTTGCTTTGCTGTTGCACAAAAAAAATGCAAAAGTCTGTAGGTGACATAGTAAAGTTCCTTTTTTTTTAATTATTATTCTTCTACATAAAATTATAAGTACTTAGCAGCTACTTTTCATTATACATGGGGATTTTTTTGACTGCTATTTTAGAAATTCCGTTACAGGGAAATATTTATACCTCCTCTATGCTTCTATAATGAAGTGCAATTGTTACTGTGTGAATACACAGGATCTGTGAAGTCTCCCAGAATTTCTCATTAAGTGGCATTGGCAGCCAGTTCTCAGCTAGAACAGGCTCATCTCCAGCAGCAGAAATCAAGGGTCTGGCCCAGGAGAGGTAGTCACAGGTAGGACTTTCTGATGCCAGGATGCTCCAGGATTCTTTTCTATCGCTTTCCAGGGATCAAATTGAGGCTGAATAGACTGCTCCATGGATTTTCCTCTATAAAAGCACAAGTGACACTTGCTATTCATCCTATTTCCCCACCCATTCCACACCAGTTTCCAGACACCTGGCATTTCTAGGTGCATCCTATCAGGCCCTGTGTAAGTAGACTTTGTCCAGTTTATTTAGATTTCCCCTCTGCTCTGAGGAACCTGGCATTGCCAAAGGCCAAACCAATAAAGGCTAAAATGAAGAAAGCAGGAAGCCCTTGGAACCTTTTGACACCAGGTCCCTTGTCCCATTCAGCTTTGGCTTTCCAAACCCCATCCCTGCCTGCTCAAGCAGTGCCTGGATATTCCACCTGTCCTTGTTTCTGACTCAAGTGTGATTTTTTTTTTTAATTTTTTTTTCTCCTACCTTTGCTGGCCTCCTGCTCATCAGCATGTACCATGCTAGAGCTCAGAGGAAGTGGTGCTGGAACATGCTCTCCCAAGCCTGTCTTTCTGGGTCTGTATCTCATGGGATTCTTCCAGGCTGGAACTGGCTTTCTTGAAGCCCAGGAGATGCTGCTGTTGCCTCAGTTTCCTGCTCTCCATCTCCCAGTCACTGCAGGCAAGGCTGCCGTGACCTTTGTGTCCAAGGTCTGCCACGTTTGTATGTTTGAGAGCCAGCACCAACGCCTTGTTTGTGGCTTCCTGAGCACCTCTCTCAGGGAGCTGCATCAGGAAGGCACACTGGAAACCTCCAGGAATCTGCCCCTCTGGCTGGGTGAGTGCCCTGTGGAGACCAGGGCCTGTGAATATTGGGCTTTTCAAAATGGTTTGTCCTAGAGCCCACAAAAAGTTCTTTTCTCTTTAGCTTTAAACAGCTGATGGGAAAGATTTCAAGATGTAACAAGTTGAAGCACTGCAGTGACTATAATATAATGACATTTGCTGTATGCCTTAGGTCCTGAAGTAAGATTCAAGGACGAGCTTTAAATAAATCACAAAACCACTTGGAAATTTTCGTGTCAGAAGTTCAGCCCCTAATAAATGATTCAGCTTCGAGGCAGGTCAGAGCCACTTCCCCTCCTTTGCCTTCTCCCTCTCCCTCCACATGAATTAAAAAAAGGAAAAGACTCCACTGGAGAAGGACGAGCTGTGGATTGTAAAGAAAATGGCAATCTTTTTTGCTTTGCAGCAGAGGGCGGTGCACAGCCCCCGGTGCAGTGTGCCGGGTTTGACGGTAGCACGGCTCTGCTCCATTACTGTCTGCCCTCCTATTTATTACCAGGACAAGAGGCACTTTGTGAGCACGGCTCTTCATTTTCCCTTTGCTCATTTCCTATTGCTGCACTGCTGTTGAGCAGGCTTGTGCTTAAACTTGATGAGACCAGAATTAAACCGAATTCTAAGATATTCTTCATCCTACTGATATGTCAGTTGTAGGATTTTTTGGGTTTGTTTCCACGGCTAACAGTCGTGTTAGGAAAAACCCAGAATTTAAGTCTATGCTTTAAAAAGTAAAAGGTACGTTTTCTTTACCCCTTGAGCAGTACAAACTGACAGTGTCTTTAGAAGCTCTGGCTTCTTTCAAGTTGTGTTTCTTCTTTTTATATAAATGAAAGCAAAGCAAGGCTTTTGAAGCACTCACTTTGCTAAAGGCTAGGAATTACACCGCTGAGTCCCGGGCTTCATTCACACTTCTCCTGTGCAGGGCTTCCAAGCTGGTACTGTGAGATGGATCTATTTATGCGTTGCTGAGTTCAAATGCAGCCTGTTAACTTGTGAATGTGTGTCAACTGCTCAGTTAAGGAGGGACAAATTGTCTGAAGCCGCTGGTGGTTAACAGCGCTGCTAAAACAAACACCAGAAGGGTTTTGCTGTTGGTGGCCTCTGCCCTGGATGCTGAATCGTGAGCCATTGTTCACGGTGATTTCTAGGATGTTTGGCATTTGTGAACCTTGCCTTCTGAAGCAACAGAGGCACCACCAACTGCTCTTTCTCAGCCACGTTTGCTTGCTGTCCCTGTGCCTTGCCTCTGCAGTGCTCAGTGTGAACTTTGCTTTCTGCAGGATCTGCAGGCCTGGGTGAACGGCGCTCACGAGAACGGCTTTGTCCTCGTCTCCTTCGGCGCTGGAGTCAAGTACCTGTCGGAGGACATCGCCAATAAGTTGGCACACGCCCTGGCAAGGCTGCCCCAGAGGGTTATCTGGAGGTAAAGGCAGTGTTGGAGCAACTTGGGGGGGTTTGGAGCGTGCTTGTTTCCTGCTGGAGTTGCAGAAGCTGGAGTTTGACTGCCTGGGTGGCACAGATGATGTGACACCATCTGAAAAACACTTGGCATGAAAATACTGCAATATCCTGGTACCAAGGGGAAGCAGTTATTGTCGTGGCAGAATAAGGCGTGGTTACACTCCTAGGCTGGGTTTATACCCTTGGAAGGATTGGGGATAGTGGAAACAAGCTAAGATTATAACATTTAGGACATACTGTCTCTGTTTTTGATGAAGGAGCTTCCCCAGGGCTCAAGAATGAATCCTGATGATGAAAAGCCTCCATTTTATCTCTTCTTCCCCTTGTCCCTCACTTTTTTATGCCCCTTTTCCTTTTTTATGTGTAAACACAGGCTTTCATTGTTTTCCCACTTGCTTGTCCTGTGTGAGAAATTGAAGGAAGAGGAACTTTCAGGAGTCAGAGTCAGTAAGAAGTTTTCTTAGTTCTAAAAACATCTTGAGTGGTGCTCACAACTCCCTGTAAAAATCCAAAAACTGTTTAGATATGATTTGGTGGAGTTCATGTGAACCATTTCTTTTTCTTTTCAAATATTCAGTGTCTTACACCTCATGTAGGTGTCTCACAACCCTCCCACACTCTTGGAGTTGTATTCATAGTTTTGGTGGCCTGTTCCCCATGATATTTTAGAGAATATCCTCCCTGCTGTGTGTAGCTCAAGGATCAAATCCCACTAATGAACAGAAAAAAAATGGGATTTTTTCAGGCTGTGGCACAGAATCTGTGGTAGTGAAGGTAACATTAGTTTTTGCTTGGTGTAGAGCCACTGTTTTCTTATGAATCCCACAACACTGATTGGCTTCTTATTAATAACCACAACTTATCTTACTGCTTTTCTTCTGTCCTTTTACGATGTTTTCCCTGGAATGTGTCTCTTTAGGAAGTATCCCTGTTTATTAGTACATAAGTCGGGAGGATTTTTTGTAAGGATAGCTTTTTTTAATGCCAATTTGACAATTTCAATTCAAGCCTTCTATTAAAATTTAGTATTTATATATCAGTCAAATGTTACTTGGAGTTTTTTGGGGATTTGGGGTTTGGGTATGTTCCTCAGATCATGGACTTGTGTGTTGGACAGAAAAGTGGTGAGTGCTGCTTGGCAGTCTTAATGCCACGATGCTAAATCAAGGGATTTTGGTAGTTTTTTATGCCCTTCTAGGTAGGGAGGACAAACCAGTAACATAATTAACTGCTCTTATATAACTTAGCATGAATAATTTAGCCTTTTTTAACACACAGAAGTACAAGCCAGTTGCAAAGATATATTGTGGATTCTTTGCTCAGTAACCAGAGTTCCAACAATGTATGTCTTGCTTAATTGGGAAAGGATAGCTGTTTCTTTCTGAAGTTGCAGTTCCAGTCCTCTCTAGTGAACAAAACAGCCCTATCCTTTAGTAGTTACTTTGGAGGGTTTGATAACTGTTTCCATTTCATGTTGCTGGTTTAGGTTTTCAGGAAACAAACCAAGGAATTTAGGCAACAATACCAAGCTGATCGAATGGTTACCACAAAATGACCTCCTTGGTGAGTATCTGTTTCCATTATTTATTGCTTATTCTCACTTGAGTTCAGTTTGTTCTTTCAAAAACACTCCACTGAATTAGCAGTTACTATAAAGCCAGGATAATTTCTGTCATGGCAGTCATGGGGCAAGGATATGAACTTAGGATCTGAAGAGAGAATGGAATGCTTCTGTTAATTGTCTTTCCCAGATACGAATTTCGTGTTTTCCCTAAGTTCAAGCACTGTTCAAGGAGGAGTCATGAAACTGAGCATCAGAGTAAGTTTTAGGAGTCTGCAAATACTGTTTTATAAAGACAGGAAAGCTCTACCAGAACCTGGGTAGATGATGCAAGCTGATAACCTTTGTGTTGACCTGGTGTGCTTCAGGTTCTCCGGGGGAAAATGAAGCTCGATATTTTATGTTGCTTGTTCTTCCCTGTCAAGGGGTACCTGAGCCCCTTGCAGATTTGAGAGGCCACAGAATATTTGACTGCTTCTGGGAGACATGGATGTTTGTGTGTTCCCAGAACAGCTCTGATGGGAGCTGATGAGTGCATTAAGCATCAGTGTGTGTGTGAGCTGGAGAAGGTAGTGAGTAGGCAGATGACTCCTAGAGCAGGTGGATTTGTTTTGGTTACAGGGTTGCTCTGGGGCAGGCTGCTTTTTCCATCACATGAGGCTGTTGCTGTCATTGTCAGGTCTTGCTAAGCTCAAGTAAGGCATGTGAAGCTTTAGGGAAGAGTGTGACATCAGTTGTCCTGCTGTTAAAAAAGTTGTACTCTGCACAAAACCGTGCTCCCCCTCGCTCATGTGTACTGCTGAACCTGCTGCAGTCACCACCTGCAGCTCCTCAGGAGTAGGCAATGCCTTTTAATTACTCCATTAATCATTTGACACGACTCATACACATGAGAATTTTCTTTCTTTACTTTGGCTGTTCTCTCTCTCAGTGTATAAGGAAATGATTTAATGCACGAGGAATTTCAGCAGAGTGGGTTTAGGTAGAACTTCAGAAAGGGCTGCAGTAATTTTAACCTGCCTGAGTTGCAGTTAGAGAAACATGGTGATAAATTTGTCGTACCCAGGTGCTTCAACAACTTTATGTAAAGGAGATACAAGTACATTTTTTAACCTTCATGCCTCTTGTGGTTCCAGGTCACTCTAACATTAAAGCTTTCCTCAGTCACGGAGGCTTGAACAGCATTTTTGAAACCATGTACCACGGGGTCCCGGTGGTGGGCATTCCCCTCTTCGGAGACCATTACGACACCATGACCCGTGTGCAGGCCAAAGGGATGGGAATACTGCTCAACTGGAAGACCATGACTGAGAGTGAGCTGTATGAAGCCCTAGTAAAAGTTATTAATGACCCCAGGTATGGAATGAGTGATTGTTTCTGTGTGAATGGATGTGAAACCTTCGTGCAGTGGGAAAAAAATGCGTTTTATTATTTGTGTGTACAGTTGAGGCGAGTCTGGGTGTTTGTCCTATTTCCCAAGATTACCCAACAGCTGAGGTTTCTGTGTGGGTGCTGGGCTTGTTGCTCAGCACCAAAACTCAATTGTCTTGCTTGCTCTTTGTAGCAGTTGCCATGTGGAGGGCACAGAGGTTATGGAAACAAACCTGTCCCAACTTATTCCTTGCAGACCAAGGTCCCTTTGTGTCTGTCTTGATTACTCCACATGAGCAGTCTGGCTGTGGTGCTGCATGCAGGGCCTGGAGCAAGATAGATGTACACGGTTTGGGTTGCAGCTAAAATGGGGAGGTCTTCAGGAACAGTGACCCTAAGTTCTCTGTTTTTATTATAAAAAGAAATGTACTTAGTGCGTTATTTTCCTGTTCTGGCTCATAATACCACTCATACCCAGATTAAAATTAGTGAGGGATTATCTGGCAGTATATTGTTTTGGGCTAACCCTAATTTTGGAGTGTGGTGCTATTGATGCTTCTTGCTTTCATGGCAGCTGAGCCTTTCTGGGAAAGGAGATTGCTGTCAGGAGCAAGCAGCAGGGCAGCGGCAGCGAGGGGGAATGTTGATAGCGACCTCGATAACATCAGTTGCATCACCTTCCCCTTGTGCAATTATCCTTGGTGTAAAGGCAAGTCCTGTGTAAATAAGCTGCAGACAGGAGAGGAAGAAATTGGCAGGATCAGCTGCCGGGGGTGAAAAACCAGGAGTTTTGGGCGAAACTCTGGACGCGGGAGGAAATAGTTTATTGCAAAATCAACGCCAGGTTTCTCGCTGTTGTGCCTGTCTCTGGCGATGCAGTTGCACAAAGGAAGGCGATGACAGCTTTTCCTTTCTTCCCTGTTTGCTTCCCTCCCCCCAGCTACCGGCAGCGGGCGCGGAGGCTGTCGGAGATCCACAAGGACCAGCCTGGACACCCCGTGAACCGGACTGTGTACTGGATCAATTACATCCTGCGCCACAACGGAGCCCAGCATCTACGTGCTGCTGTTTACAGCATCTCCCTGTTTCAGTATTTCTTACTGGATATTGCCTTGGTCCTACTAGTGGGTGCTGCCTTACTTTACTATGTTTTGGCCAGGATGGCAAAATTAATCTGCAAGCAGAGCAAACATCTCTGGTCCAATGACAAACATAGCGCTGTTAATGGACACTACCAGAACGGGATCCCCAATGGCAAGTATAGAAGAAACGGCCACATTAAGCATGAAAAAAAGGTGAAATGAGCCAACAGCCCCATGTAAAGTAGTAATGAATCAGATCAGTAATCGAATTTTATCGCTGTAACTTAGTCTAACAACTACTTAAAACCTCAATAAGCAGTTCTAACACTCCCCTTCAGTATGTAATATTATGTGACAAAATTCTACGGAACTAAGAGAAGTCTTTAAAACAAACAAAAAAAAAAAAAGAAAAGGCAAGCACAACCTAAAATGGAAAATATTTTTTTCTTAATACTGATATGCAGAGAGGTTATTTTGGCACTGAAGTTTTTAGAAGCCTTAATTCCCTAAAGTTCTATACAATGACCGTATTTATGAATTTTCAGCTTTTAAAAGCTCAGTGTGTGTGTCCCAAACGAGGAGAGGTTTCTTTTTATTTGCAGAGGTGTTCTCCTTTTATTTTTTTTTTATTATTTTAATATCTCCATCCTTTTAGCTAAGAGAACTCTCTAGCGCTAGTTCTGTGTTTCCTTTGTGGAAGGTTCAACCTGTTGTGTAAGAATGCTGTTTAAAACACCAGTGATTTCCCCCAGTCTTTACACGAGAAATAGCAAGTTGTGGACTGAGAAAACAAACGTTAAAAAAAAATAGGAATTATCTTAATGAGCACTGAAGAAAAATGGCAAAAAATATGTACTTGTTTTTACTGATAAAGCTGCATGACTCTTCTGCTCGCTACCAGTACTTTGGAGAAAAGGGTCCTGAGTAAGTCTACAGTGTGTCCTAACTTTAACTGAGACAAAATTTTGTCGCCATTCTCTGCATACAGAATTTATGCCACAAAAATATTAGGGAGTCTTATTTCAGTTCCAAATACGGCTGTGTGGGAAGTAGGTTTGCATAATTAAGAAAAACAAGTGAAACAACAGCAACAAAAAGAAAAAACAAAACAAAGAAAAAAAGAACTTCTAAAACTCTAGCTCTGTGCTTAGTGCAGAAGGTTTTGTGATGGCCCAGAGCTGTGCAAGACTCGAACCACTCCTTGGGTTTTGTCTAAAGGGAACGACCCCCACACAGCGCTCCCCCAGAGTTGAATGTCTTTCCTGTTAATTCTCATTAAGTTCTTTCTGAATCGCAATGTTGTAGATGTTCTCTTTCAACGGTTGTATCTGGAGAAGCAGAAATATTACCTTCTATTAGTCTGGGCCACGCAATCCATGTTCCACGTAGTTGCCAATAGGAATTCCGCGCCGCGGGCGGTGTCCAGCCGTCCTGCCCGGGGCTGGTGGCACGTGTGGGGTGAGGCCACCCGGCGTGCGGAGGTGGCCCCGTGTCCCCCTGCCTCCAACAGGCTCCTTCAATCATTGTCGCCGACACGGGACGCTGGCCGTGGTCTGCGCTCCCAGGGCGGGAATGCCGGGCGCGGGATCGTTGCTGCCCTGCTGAACCAAAGTTGGCAACTCCGAGTTTTATTTCCGTGTCATTCTGTTTACTTGGAATTTGCACTACACACGTTGTGAGTGTACGCTTTATTTATTTGTAGTTCGAGGTCCCGTGGCTGAAAGGGAAAGGAGGGAAGCCCGTTTTGCCTTGTGTCGCTCACTAACATGGGAGGAGTTGGGATGATGACGGGATGCTGAGCTCATCTTCATACACAGTGATGCAAAATTTCATCACCATTCCATCAGGAGCCTCGGTCCTACAGCAATAAATAACAGTGCAGATATGTTTCTAATACGCAGGGCAGCTACTCCTGCTGCTCTCTGAATACTTGAACAAAAAAAATGGTATTATAAATATAAGCCTCTTAGCTATACCTTTTTACAATCTCGCAGCCCGTGGCAACTACAGGAGCACACAGAGGCGATGAATGGTGGGATGGTGAGAAGACTTCGAGTGTATGAATGACTTGGTTTAAAATGTGGGGGTTTTTTGGCATTAAAGGTGGTACAAAAGCACTGACCGGATGATTAAGCATAATTTAATCTCCACTGTGATAAAACTTAAGCAATAAACATGGATTTAATAGAGAAATTCTGTTGTTGGAAGTATATTTTTGTTCAGGTGAATGCTGGCTGTCTCCAAGTACCCACCGTGTGTGTGTACTTGAATGTGGATGCTCATTGGGGTACGCACAGCTTTTCTTCTCAGTGTTTACTGTGGTGCATGATATGTATTTGAAACCAAAAATACTGCTCTTTTTTGTGAGTGTAGGTCCATTTCCTGTAGGAGCTTTGAATTGAAAGAGAAAGTGGTTAATTATGTTTCTTAAAGGCAATTCAAATTTTTGGAGGTTGGTGGACATATCTGGCACAGTGCTTTCTGTTTTGTTGTTTTCCTGTACGTGGCAAACTCTTCACTTCAAAAGCAGGGCTGAAAGGTTTTTCACAGTGATGTTAGTTGAGGTGATGGATTGATTTCTTGAGTAGTGTCTGTAGGTACAAACATGCAGCTATTGTTTTGCAAGAAGAGGCAGCTGCTGTGTTCATTGTATTGCCAAATTCCTGATGAGGCTGATCCACCTCATGTCTAGAAATACCTGTTGTGTTTCAACTTCCTTCTAAGTTCACGCACGAGCTGTTACTGTGGTTATTCCAATCCCCTCTTTGCCACAGCAAGCAAATTGTTCCTGTGTTTCAGGGTCAGAATCGAGCTGTGATTGCTGTTGGTGCCCAGCCAGTGTTGAAATCAGCCAGATGGCTGAAGGAATGTTAAAGAAAGGGTTAAAAATACATGTGTATCTCCAGACTGCATCACAGTATCAGGACTGAGGCTTTAGTCACCCGTCTGATCAATATTGGTTATTAGGCATTGAACAAACGAGACACTTAAAAGAAACTGAGTTCATCTTCCAAGACAGTGCTCTGCCACTGATTGGGAAATACCACAGTTGGGCCTCACTTATTCTAATGAAAATCACAGCTTTTCCAAGCTATAAACCTGATTTATTTACCAGGTGTGTGTGTGTTTTCTCAAACAGAAGCCAGCAAATGCTGAATCTGGTTTCACTGTAAAATGAAGGAGAGTGCTGTGTTGGGCAGTCCTGGTTACTCTGTAATCAAACAAAAATTGGATAGAAAAGACTGTGTTCTTCACACATTGAGGGGATGGAAGGTTGAACAGTATTTAGGGAAATCTTGGAAATTCCTATTCTGGAACTTACTATTAGAGTAGGGGACAGAATCATCCAGTTGTTTAGTATGTGAGGCTTACATTACTTAGGTATTAAGCAGTAGTTAAGGAAATGAACAGATCAAGAATGCCAAATCTTTGGGTTGTTACTGAGCAGATTCAGGATTTGCTCCTTATAAGAACAGTGTGGGTTGGGATTGAAGGATTCAAGTATGTCAGATGGGTTTTTGAGGCACAAGCACCAGCCTCCCATAGGTTTAGGAGTGCTGGTCTGTGGAAAAACAGAAGCACTGACTTAGCAGAATTGCACTGCCTGGAGCATTAATTGCTAAATGCCAGAATAATTATGTTTTAATTAAATAATGGCATCTCTGGGAGTAAGAACTGGTGGGGAATAGTTACTAAGACAAGAAGCAACCTAGACTTCAACTTCTGCAGGTGACTACCAAGAGTTTTGGCAGCCAAATACTCTTAATGCAGTGAACACCTATAGACATTTTTACTCCAGATTAAGAGACTGAAATAATCTCAATTTGTACATTTCTGTACTGATAGTAATGGACACAGAGATACTTTACATGCATCTGTTCATCTTGTTTCCCTTGTGATTTTGCTGTGCAGGGATCAGATTTTACCAGAGCTTTATATTATTGTAAATGTTTTACTACATTCCTACATACTTAAGAATTGCTTAGAACAAGCTAACAGTCAAAATTTTAATTTGGTAAATACAAGTTGAATTTGTTAGGGAAAAAAAGCCTTGCCAGATCTCATAGAATGGGGAAGTTACTTTTAAGGAGTGTAGCTGAATACATATATGCATAGATACAGACAGTGTTCTCTTTTATAGAGTGTCTTGGGTTTTGGAAAACAAGTGGGTGAAGCTGGGATTGGGAAATCCTGGAGGGCTGTAGGTGACAATTAGATGTTTCTTTCACAGAAGATCCAGATCTGGAAGAATTCCTTGTCCCTCTCCTCCTGACACGGTGTTGCACCAGCTGGGCTGTGCAGTGTAATAATTAACTTGGGAGAGATATAAGCAGCATTTTGTGTGTTTGTGTGTGCTGGGGCTACAAGAAAATGCAGAATTAGAGCAGGTGTTCAAAACTAGAGGGGGCAAAGGTCAGGAGGATGCTTGGACTTAAGGGGCTGGTTGGAGATGGGATGAGCTGCAGTGGGCATAGAGATGTTCAGCACCCTCTGGAATGTCTCTGTTTTACTTGTGCTCCTCAAAGCTCACCTGGTCATTGTCCAAGCTCGCTGCAAAAAGATGCACTGAACTCCTGTGACAGCCTGGTGGGAGAAATTGTTCTCATTCTAAACACAAACACCCCTTTGCTTCTTGAAATGAAGCAGCAGATACATGATAATCTCAGATAGAGGCTTTGAGTAAATTCCCATTTTCTGCTCCTGTGAGATTTACAGCAAGGATAAGAGTTTTCAGCTCCAGGAGATGCCCACTGAGGAAAACTTAGTAGAGGCAGCAAACATACATGTAGAGAAAATAGAGTTCTGTAAGGAATTAGCACGTATGCCTGGGTTTGTGAGAGGTTCTCCTCTGTTGTGCCCTGCTTTTTAATGCTTTTATACATCTTTTTCTAAATGTTTCTGTATCTTCCCTTTTTGGTACATCAGCTTTTCTCAGCAGCATTTTTACTGTGTGTTAGTTTCTGAGCCTGCCAAGTGCCACTTTCCTAAAGACCCCTTGGTATTTCCCTGCCCTCCTGGTTCTGCTTTCCAGGATAACTCACCTGGGGACACCCTAACTCTGCCAGAAGCTGTTCCAGTAGCTCCATCCCAGTTCTGCTGGTCTGGAAAGCTCCTGTGTATCCTCTGTGTCCTCCCTGGGCTCTGTTGGCTCTTGGGTGGAGGTGGCCTCACCCCAGGGAACGTTTCCAAGCCAAGATTTAAGTTTGGACGTTGGATTTCACTGCAGATAAGACCTTTCAACGCTTCAGGCCTCACCCATGAGCTTCTTGATGAAAGAAATGTTTATTTAGCTTTTCTTCTTTGTTGTTCTTGGCTCTGCAGCCTCTGGTCTGGGAAAAGGTGCAGTGCTGGGTCTTTTGGTGGGGCTGAGAAAAGCGTGACAAGGAGATGCATGAATTAAAATCTGCATTGCTTTTACTGGAAAAAAATGCTGGAGTTTGGTTTTTTAGATGAAATGACAAGAACTTGGAATGTGATTAATGGTTGGGTACAGCAAGGGGAATAGTTTATTCCCTGGATCCCATGGCTCTTGTTACTCAGGTACAAGAGCTTCATCCATTCTTTTTTAAGGACTCGTTCCCTCTGGCCACCCCTCCTGCCGTGGACTGCAAGTGGCTCCTGGTTTTTGCAGAAACATCTCCTTTGTGTGGAGCTGCACCACAAACAAACCCGGTGAGGAGATCCAGGTTAAAAATAACCCCATGGGAATAAACCCGAGGTCATTCCCTGTTTGTTTGTCTCTTTCAGAGCAGCCTCATGACAGCAGACGGAGCAGTGAAAAATCCAGGGAATGACATGTAATGAGGGGCAGGACTCTGTGACTCCATGCTTTTCCCAAAAAGGCAAATGAATCCATATTTCAAGGGCGTGACACTTGGGATTCCTGAAAGAGTCATCAGCTTCTTTAATTTTATTTTTCTTTGCTTTATGTGTTTTAAGTGTGCATTTAGTGGACATGAAGAGAAGAGCATCTCCAGGTAACAACAGGAAACATTCTAGTCTATCCATGGGAGCCTGATGGGATTGCTGTATAAAATTAAGGGTGGGGGGGTATAGAAAAAGCTTTTAGTTAAGAAGGTTAAAGTAACATTATAGGTAAAACTACTTTTTAGAAGTAACAAATTGTCATCACTGACCAAATAATGTAAGAGCAACTTTAGGGCAGGTTATCATTCCCAGACCTGTGACCAACTTTCTTGCTACTACTTTCTTAGATAATTTCTTCATCTTCAGGAAATGTCCCACAGACCCAAACCATTTCACCAGATGTGTTGTTATGGATGGTTTCTGGGCAGTCCTGCTGTTCCTGGGTGTGGGAGGAAAGGTTGGGAAAGCTGGACGCTCTTCCTTGTGTCATAGGAGTCACCACATGTTCACCTGGGTGGCTTCCCTGGTGAGGGCACACCTCGGTGTGTTGGCAGAGAGAAAACACAGAGGGAATCCTTGAGGGGTGAGGGAGGAAGGGCAGGAGTGTGACCTTCTCCTTGATTTATCCATCCTGTGGCATGAGGAATTTGTTTGTGGAATGTCTCAGGAGCTCATGTTGGGACTGTCCCCCCTTGGTGCCTCATGTTGTGTCTCTTCTGCCTCCTGCTCCTGCTGTGTCCTTGCACCTTTTCCAGGTCATTGCCTGGCCCAAAAGGTGACCCCTGTGGCCTTCCTCTGGCCAGGCTATTTAGTGGTTGTCTTTAGTGCTCTGAGTTTTCCCCATTCTTCTCCAGGACAGGAAGGACAATTCCTTCCAGGCAGGTGCCCTGGGCCATGCAGGAGCCCTCAAGGTGGGGATGCTGGGATGAGAGATCCCTTTTCTCACACCACAACTGGGAATATGGTCTACATCCCAGTTATGGGAGTGGGGAATAAAGGAGCTGTGTGGGTGGCAACCAGAGGGCAGCTGTTCAGGCCAAGTTAAAATATCAGTGTTCAGGCTGGAGGGATTTCAGCAATGTATAATTCTGGTCACACTTTAAAGGCTGATTTTTCAAGCCTTTAGCCCACAAACTCAGTTTGAGCTTTACTTGAGGCTGAATTACCTGAACCACCATGATCTGTGTAAAATGGAGGCCAGGTTGTAGCCCCCCCCTTCAGTGTCCATGGACAGTCTGGGTGCCAAGGGAGAGTTCCTTCAGCCTCCTGAGTCTGCACGGTTCAGAAACTTCCCAGCAGAGAACAATTGGTTCTCAGGGCTGGGGCTGGGTGAGAGCCCTGAGCAGTCCCTGCCCCGTGCAGGGCCATGGAAAGGTATGCCAGGTGTGGTGTGAGAGATCATTATCCATGGCAAGGGACCGGTCATGCGAGCCAGTACAGCTCTTATTGACATTTTTGGGGAAGTTCAGTTGAGCTGAACACCAATATTCCCATAACTGCTGCAGCATTGCTGCCCCCTCACTCTCCTCACTGCCTTTATTTGCATTTTTCTCCTAATGCTTTGCCTCACTCCGTGAGAAATATGAAGACACAACCAACTCCCAGAAAAATCCCTGCTCGACAGGAGTTGCCCTCCCCAGGGTATCATGTCCAGATGGTTTTGAATATCCCCAGGGAAGGAGTCTCCCCAGCCCCTCTCTGGACAGGCTGCTCCAGCACTGTCGTTGGAGTGCTGCTCTTTGCTCTCAGCATCCCTGAACCCCTGCGTTTATTGGCACTGGATTTCAGGGAAGGAAAAGCCAATTCCCAGCTCATTCAGTCCCAAAGACAGACCAAGGCTGGGAGGAGCTGAGGTTACACAGCAAGGAGTGTGGAAAAGGGCCTGGGAAGGGATTTTAGCCAAAGAATTATTCTGTGAGGGAAGGTAAAGGGAAAGTTGGCCAGGAGAATATGGAAGTGTCCAGGGCCAGGTTGGATGGGGCTTGGAGCAATTTGGTGTAGTGGAAGGTGTCCCTGCCCATGGCAGGGGTTGGAATCAGATGGCCTTTATGGTCTCTTCCCACCCAAACCATTCAGTAATTCCATGATTCATTCTGTGATTAGTCTGGTGGCTTTCTGATCGTATCACAGGAACAAAGTGCTTCTTAGTTTCACCCTGGAGCTTGAAAAACTTGCAGCCAGCCCCTCCTGGCTCACATGTGGACTGGAAAACCCTTTCCACTTTACTTCTGGGCATCTCTGGGCTGGGAAATATCTCTCTGTTTCCCAGCATCACCTTGGCTTCTCACTTTCTGTTTCAAAGGATGGCTTTCTTCAGGAAGTGTGCTATTCTACTTTTAAAAGGCAGTTTAAAAGGCCCAAACCAAACCAAAATCTGCTGCTCAGCCTGGCTGATGTTTTAACTTGAGATCCCAAATCCCAGGTTATGGCATTATTTGAAATTTAGAGTAATGTGTGTTTCTGGTTGAAAATGAGATGGTTTTTGGTTTTTTGAGAGGTTGAGGAGGAATTACAAATGTGTGCTTCGTTGTAGACATGTCAGCATCCTACGGCTGCATCCATGTATCCCTGTCCTCTGTGCCAGCCCTTTGGCATCTTGGGCTGCTTTTTCCCAGGGCTGGAAGCTGGAGCATCCCATTGGAGGTATTTCCGCAGCAGAGCTGCTTTCCCTGCAGACAGCCTGTTAGACATCCACCGCTTTTTTTTCCCTTTTCATTTTTTTTTCCTCCCGTTTTCCAATCCCCCCACCCGCTTCTTCCCGCAGCCGTCCATAGGTGGGGCTGTGCTGCCACCTGGCGTCACGATCCCGGCAAGCCGGCAAGGAGCACCCTGCTTCTCGGGAAAAGTGTTTTTCTGCTGCCTCTTGGGGGTCTGTGACCTTCAGAAAACCCTCATCAACAAACAAATATCCCCCCCCAAAAAATACAACAACAAAAGAAGGGAAGCACAGCGACATTTTTGTATCTCCCTCAGAGCTGTAGCTGCCTCCCTGGGAAGGGTTTTTTTTGGATGTTATGTGTTCTTTAGTATAAGTTTTTATTGGATAATGCTGTTGGGATTTGAGCCCTCCAGCACTATCCTTTTCCTTATCCCTGTTCCTTGATCTCCGTAATAAATCAAGTGGAGTCTTCCACATGTTACCCTTGTCCCAGAGGATCCCTGTGGTTCAGGAGATGTGTTTTCCCACTAATTTCCCATATTTACTTCTCCTGGGTTGTGCAAGGCTCTGAGGGTAGAACCAGGTGTCAGGAGCAAAACTGGCTGTGAACATGCTGGGCTTTGGGATTGAAGGCTGGGGAAAGAGAAGGGTAATGTTTATTTTTCCTTAGGAGAATGGGAAATGTCTCTATTTTACAGGGAATCTCCCTGGCAAATACCAATTGCAGGCTTGGAGGGTGGCACCACTGCCCAAGTGAAAGCTGGGAGACAAAATCACACTGCCTGCAGTGGATCTGGGTGGATCCTGCTCCAGCCCTGCCCTGGCTTTCCTTCCCAGTGCCTTCGGATTTGCGAGGGGCCGGATGAGTGCTGTCGGTGACTGATTACAAGGGGGTGATTCAGGGATTGGGGAGAGGTTCCCATTGGTGCCCCCAGCACAAAGGCAGGATTCAAGTGGAGCAGCCCCATCCCGGGATGAAATTGCAGCCCCTGCACCGTGCCGAGGATGGGCCTTGTTCCCCTAATCTGCTGCTGCTCCACAGGTTTAAATCTGAGCAGAAAGACAGGAGAAAGAAAATCTGCATGTAAGTGCAGCTGTGAAAGGAGTCAGTGATAGCAGGGAAATGTGAGATAAAATTCTAGCCAGAATGGGCAGGCAGGGATTTATTTTTGATGTGGGAATAACATCCATATGCGTGCACACATAACCCCAAGGCACCAGTTTGTCTCATCTCAGCCTTGCCAAACAAGGGTGACCTTAGGCAGGGATAATTTTAAGGTCTGCAAGGTCATGTCTTACCCCTTGATTCTTCTACATCCTCTGTCTCAAGGATGAATTTGAGAATTGGGAATGTTTTTAAAGCCCTGGTTTTTTTAATGCAGGGATTTCTCACCTTCCTGGGTGGGAAATGAGCACGTTTTCTGAACACATTTTCCCTTTCAAGATTCGTGTAGATTGTAGGGAGTAAATTACATAATCAGTTAATAAGTACTGAAAAATAGTTGCTAGTTTAAGATTTCAGTATTCCTTTCCTCAGTGCATCCCTAACTCAGGAAAGGTGGGAATGAGTCACAGAGTGGAAATCAGCGGATATCACAAATAATGTTGTTCCTGATGAATTAACACCCTGACCTCCTCAAGGCGACTTTGGAGGTTGTCAAGAGCATCCTTGGCATTGTTTAATGGCTTTGCTCTGACATCCATCTTCAACCCAAATGGATTCTGCAATAGCTTAAAGAAGAAATTAAAAAGCAAGCTAGTGCTTGAAAGGTTGAAAAGGAATTCTGCTTGGCTTGACCTTGCTGCTCATGGGAATGATTCCTCTGAGATCTCAGATGCATTTCAATCCACAAATCAGGGGAAAGACACTCCAGCTTTATAGCTTGAGCACCTCAGGTCTTTTTTCATTAGCAGAGATGAATCCTTCAGAGAAGTGAAGGAGCTGAATTCCAACTTTCTATTTCCATGTAAGCTGTATCAGTGCAGTGTACTGTGGGGTGATTCCTGTGATTCCCCCAGGACCCATTTCCTCCTGATTCTGTTTGTGAGTACGTGGCTTAGTTCCAGCAATGCTTTTTGCTTCAGGCCTCCTTAATATGGTGGGATATTTACTTGTATTTACCTGTGCTATTTGACTGCTTATATGTATATAGGAAAAATTATTGCAAAGGAGATGAAAACATATCTTGGGAATAGCCTGAAGCTCCAGGGGCTGGCTTTCACTCACAGCAGCATTTAGCTTGCTAGAAACACTGCCCTGCAAAGGCAGGAGCTAGGAAGCTGCAGGTCTGTGGTGGCATCTGGGAGAGGACAGGAAAGGTAGAGGAAACACAGGGGACCAGATTCTCCTGCTGCAGCTGCTTCCAGTGGAGGTATTCCCCAAATCCTCACCCTTGTGAAGCGAATCCCAAATGTTTTGGGTGCGGGTACTCCGTGTGTGTATTAAACCACTGTTAGAGGATGTTGGTTACCTGCAGTGACAAAGGGGGGGTTTAGAGCTTTTAATAACTTCTGCATTGTCTGTTGATGTTTTAATAGGCTCCAGGCTGGAAGTGTAATCCATAAAAATGTGTGTCAGGTGGTTGATGAATATAAATTGCTGAGCACCGTAGGCCTGCGAGGCTGGAGGATGCACGAGGGAGACGGGGCTGTCTTCCATGTCGGGGAGCTGGACTGTGAAATTGAGCACGTGGCTTTGCAGCCTTGCCATTCTGCCTTGTGCTTCCTGGAGTTCCACTGCTGCACACACAGCCCGTTTATGAAGATGCACAAAGAGGTAAGAAATCCCCTGTGGCACAGACAAAAATCTTGGGAAAGCTACAGGGAGGAGGTTAAAGAGTGCGGGAGCTGGTGTGGCTGGAGAAAAGGCTTGGAGAAATCCAGGTGTTAGCCAAGTGGCACAGGGAATGATGTCCCTTCTTCATCTTCAGGAAGACATGCTTCTGACAAGCCCAATTTGCCTTGCCTGTGTAGGGAATTGTGACTTTCATGGATTTTGAACTCGGGTTCAGTATTAGCTGTAGATCAGAGTAAATGAGATACAATAAACAGCAATGCAGAGGGGCTGTGCTAGCCATTGCTCTGGGCTGGGGAAAAAAAGCCTTTCTTACCCTGCTTGACTGAAATCCTGATGCCTTAAATCATTTTACCAGCCAGAAGCTTGGGGAGAAACGATTTGTCAGAATTCCTGATTATAGCAAAGAAGTAGAAGAGACTGTGCTCCTCAATTATAGCAGTCATTCCAATCACTCTTCCTCCCACACCAGGTATACCTGGAAGGGCAGTTGGCACATAATTAAATAAATCCAAACACAGATCTCCTGCTGCTTGCTCCAGGAAGGGGAGCCTGGGGGTGTTGGTGGCTGAGGGAACGGGAGAGTTTGACCATGGGAGAGGGTTTTGGTCACGTCCCCATTTACAAAGTGTTCTGCCACATCCTGGGGCCAGAGCCCAGGATGGATTGCAGGAAGAAGGTCCATTTGCTCAGGTTGATGGCACTCTGGAAAGTAAAACACCAACAGGGATTTTTCTCTGCCACAGGTGCTGCCTTGTAGACAAGGCCTCCACGATGGATGGGGTGGGAGCTCCGAGCTCTTTGGCAGGTTTCCCAAGATGACTGGAATTTCAGATATTGCAGCTATTCTCCTGCTGCTTTAGCACATTCCACAGCCACTCCGTGTGCTCCAGGGGGGCCTGGTGACCTCACAGTCTGTCTGGGGCAAAGTACCTGATGGTTTTGGGGAGGATGGGTGAAAGCATCAGGAGGTGCATGCCCTGGTGGGGAATATTTGCAGTTCTTCCTGGAACAGGGTCTAAAGCTTTTTCTTTGGTAAGATCCTAAAATCCTGGAATGGTCTGGGTTAGAAGGGGTTTTAAAGCTAGTCTTGTTCCACCCCCTGCCATGGTCAGGGACACCTTCCACTAGGCTTCAATCTTCATGCAGGCTGGCCTTGAAGCCCATAGCACCGGTCACTGCTGGGATTGTTCCTGTGGAGTAGCTGTTGGACAGTCGGGATTGACACCTGGAGTGTGCCCGCAGTCAGTGCCTTTGTTTGCAGAGAAACTAAGTGCCAAAGCCCCGGTCAAAGCTTGTGTACAAATGAGGACAAACGTGCCCCGTGCACTGACCCACAGCTCATTCCCCAGCCTGCCACCATCCTCTGGAGTGCCACCACGTCCCTCCTGCTCCTTGGATCGCTGCCTGCGCGACAGAGACGCCTCTGATAGGGATAATCAAGCGGCGTGGAAGAGCTGGGGATTTGCTGTCAGGCAGGAGGAGGGCGGTGCCGGTGCCGGCTGGTGAGAGCTGTGCTTTCCGTCTTATTCCCGTTCCCCGGGGGCAGCTGACAGAGAGAGCAGTGACAGGAAGATGACAGTCTGCCGGATTGCCAGGGGCCCAGCGTGCCTGGACACGGGAACTGCAGAGAGAGCCCGCGGCCCGGGCTGCGGGATGCTTCCCGCTGCTCTCCCTTCAGAGCCTGTTTGCTTGTCGGGGAGGGGGCAGTGAAACCCTGGCAGAGCATCCCTCTGGAGTAAACGGGATGGGAGCGGGACTGCCCTGATGGCAAAGATCAGTGCCCGTGGCAAAAGCCTGCTGGATACTTCCAGCAGTGCCCAGAGTGGCTTAGGGAACACTGAGCACCCACAGGGCTGCATATTCTGGGATGAAGCTGTGGTGTTGGCTTAGGGTAAACAGAAATCCCTCTGCTTCCCAGTGTGTTATCCTGGTTAATCAGGTGTCTTCTATCTGAACTGAGCAAGGGTACTCTCCATCAGATCACTGTCTGAATTCTGGATGTCTTTACTGGAGGTACCAGAAGAGGACAAATAGTTCTGAGTTAGGCTTTTCCCTCCTTCCCTGTGTCTGAGGGCACTGGGAGCAGTGTGGTGAGCCTGTGAATTGGGGGTTCTGAGCTGAGCAGATGGAACAGAGCCTGACCAGCCCCAGGCATGAGACCTGGGGCAAAAACAGGGAAGCAGCTGCCTCTGTTATTCCCTCTATGCCCCATCCCTGGAAGCGTCCAAGGGCAGGCTGAAGGGAGTTTGGGGCAATCTGGGATAGTGGAAGGTGTCCCTGCCCATGGCAGGGGTTATGGAAACTGGATGGTCTTGAAGGTCCCTTCCAACACAAACCATCCTGGGATTCCCTCTCTGAAGAGATTTTCTTTTCAAGAGTGGCTGCACAAATGAGGAAAAGTAATTGCTTTTTCCTAATGGATAGCCAAATCACCATCTCTAAGAATAAATATTTACAGAAATGAATAGCTTACAAATAATTCCAAAACACAGAGTAATTGCAAAGCAAAATTTATAAATATTTTCGAAATTAATTGCTGTTGCTTCCCAGTAGAGCAGATGGAAAAAATTCTGTTGAAATGTTCCTCCATTGCTCTCTAAATATGTTAATAACTTAGTCAAATCTAGGGATAATGAGGGCTTAACATTAGGTTACTGGTTTTTCCCTTCTCCTGTGTGCCCTGAAGATTAAACCAAATCAATCTTTACATTTGAATTCAATCCCAAGGAAGTGTCCTACTGAGTGTGCTGAGGGCTGTGCTGCAGAAAATGAGCCTGAAACCACACCTTTTGACCAAATTGTTGAACTTTGGTGGAAAGGACGAATAACCTTGTTGGTGCATTGTCTGAAGCAGCTAAATCATAAACCCCATGGATACATGCAGTATTCAGGATCTCCCTGTGAGGTTCCATGCATGTGCTTCGTCCATCTCTGGAGCGCTGTGTGGGAGGTGACAGAGCCAGGAAGGAGCCACGGGAGCTGAGGTGGTGGCCAGCACCCTCCTGGGTTGGCTGCAAAGCCCTTGCTGTCAACAGACAATGGACCTGCTTAGGGAAACAAAATCCCTTATCATGGAGTGCTTCTGGGGAATTAGGGGTTGGAATCCTTTCGCTCTTCTGTGGAAAGTGCTTTGGTGTGTTGTCCTACCTCGTTTCCCTCCTTTTAGAAGAGCTCCCTCCCGAGCCTGGACTTGTATTCCCGTGGTCCCAAGTGTGTCTGTCTCCTTCAGAGCAGAACTTGCCTCCCGTGGCCAGGGAGAAGTCCTGTCTGCTGGAGCTAGTGGGATTGGAATGGCCTCTGTGCTCTCAGCTGAGAGCAGAGCTCGGCCTCCTCTGGGGACTCTCCCACTTTGTTCCAGCTCATCCCATCCTCAGGATGAGCCTCAGGCCTGGCAAGGCCACCGGTGTTTATGTCCCTGCAGGGATTGTCTCTGCAGTCAGAGTGAGGGAGCAAAGCAGGTTAAATCTGCCAGCCCTTGACTCTGAGACTTCCATTAACAGAAGGATTCAAACAAGGAGTATTCCTCATGCACTTAGACCTGCATTCCATAGGGGAAAAAAAAATGATAGTGTGCAAAAAACCCTGTCTTTACCTCGTGAGTGAAGGGTTCCCATTCCTCTCCCTCGCTTGCTATTTATTTCCACGTCCTCCTGGAGGGGCTGTTTTATCTGCAAAGAGAGAAAAAAAAATTCAACATGTTTCAAATAACCTCCATCAAATTAGAAGCTGAGTGGGAAGCGTTCCCACAATGTCCCTTGGAATTCATAAAAGGCTGGACATCAAAAATGACGGAATTATTGAATGTTTTATTTTCTCTGGCTGGAACAACACGAGATAAATCAGGGGAACGATGCGGTGTCTTCCGAGTGTCTGGATCCAAAGCTCTGGCAATTCTGTGAGCATCTGTGGAGCAGAGCCTGTCTCCATCCATTTCCCTTTCATTCCCATGCAGATTGCTCTCCCGTGCTGGGAGTGAACAGGCTGATGTGTGCCGGGTAAGCATTTACAGAACAAAGTGTTGCAGTGCCCAAAATGATTCCACAATTGGCCCTGCAGCAAATGGCCATGAATGGGAATCATCTGCAGCCCGAGGGGATCACTTAGGAGTGGCAGAGCCACGGGACAGCCTGTGGGAAGCCTGGATGTGCCTGGCCCTGCAGGAGGAAAAAGCAGGAAAGTCAGAGATCCAACCCTATCCTGAGCTGCATCGTTTCCTTCCTCCCTGTGAGGGTGGGGAGGCCCTGGCACAGGGTGCCTGGAGAAGCTGGGCTTGCCCCTGGATCCCTGGAAGTGTCCCAGGTTGGACAGGGCCTGGAGCAGCCTGCAGTAGTGGGTGGGTGGTGTCCCTGCCCATGGCAGGGGGTTGGGACTGGATGATGTTTAAGGTCCCTTCCAAGCCAAACCATTCCAGGACTCTGTGGTTTGGCAGCAGCTTCCACCTGAAAGCCCAGCTGGTGTCAGCCAGCGGCTGTGGGGTGCGAGGGCACCCCCCAAGGAGCCAAGGAAGCTGGTTTTATTCAGGGAACAATTTACCCATCTCCCACAATATTTGTGGCACATCCAGCAGCTGTCCTGCAGGGATGATGGGAGGCTCTTCCCTGTTGCCTTGGAATGGTGGTGCTCAGCTGTTCTCTGTCCTGGGCTACCTCTGCAGCTCCTCAGGAGTTCAGCTTTTTGGAGCAGTCCCTGGTTTGCTGGGGAATAGCTCAGTCATGTTTGGGCCTTTGTGACTTCCCCACTGCTCAAGGGTTACTGTGGAATGTCGGCAGCGCTTTCCTGCTGCTGGAGCTGTTAATGGATAAAAAAGCACCTTTGGATAAGCTAACTCTGGGTTGTGAAACCCCCAAAATGAGGAAACTCGGTGGGAAATTCAGGGAGCTGTTTTTCAGGGGTGATTTATGAGGTGGCAGGATACAGAGGAACACATCTGATCCCACCCTGCTCTCCCAGACTCTGGCAAAGGCAGATGGTGTTTGGATCGGGGTGGAGAACAGGAGACCTGGATGCTGCTGTTCCAGCTGTAAATCTGCTGCTTGTCTCCATCAGGTTGCTCCTGTAATTCACAGGCACAGCTGAACTGTCAGCACTTGGCTTCCTTCTGTAAGGAGGCTAAAATGGGGTTTATTGGTTCCATTTCTGAGGGTGAAGGGTCTCAGGTGATGCCTAAAAATCCAGGTCATGACATCCTCCTCACAGGAGGAGGCCAGATACTGCAGTTTTTTTATTGCAGAGATATATAAAGGAGGGGATATAATAACTAGTTAGAAGGAAAATAAGTGTGCAAACCTCAATTTTTTGCAGAAAATCATCTTTGTTTTCCAGAAGAGCTGCTCCTGATTCAGGTGGGCATTAAACCACCCACTGTGGCTGCCGTGGGCGACGTGGCTCTGCCCAGCACCCCCTGTTTGCTCCCTGGCCAGGCAAGAACTGGGACTTGTGGGGATTTGGAACACTGGGAATTGTGAGGGATGAGAGGCAAATGGCTTGACTGCAGAGGGAAGGGAGGAGAAGGAACAGTACGAGTTCTTTGCTCACCACCACTGCGCTGATCACTTATTAAATTACACCCATTGTGTGATCTGAAAGAGCTCCTGCTTTTATCTCGACAGCCATCAGGATGGAAACAATAATAAAGCTCTGCTGACAGCTGCCACAAAGGTGGCTTTGTTTTCAGAGCCCCTCTTCAATTTCTGCTGGATCAGAGAGCAAACAAAACCCCAGGAAGTTCTCGCTGGGCCGGTGCAGGGAGAGGAGGAGTGTGGTAAATGCTGGTTTTGGTTCTGGCTAGCTGCTGGAGGACCAAAGGGGAGATGTAACAGCAGGTTCTGGGTCTGCTCAGCCTGCAGGAGCCGAGGCAGGCAGGGTGGCTCAGAGGCTCAGTCTGTTCCAGCAGTGCTGCTCCAGGCTCCTGGGATTGATGAGGATTCAGGCAAACCTCCCCCCAGGGCAGGGCAGAAGTGATGCTGGCACCACCCCAACTCACCCTGATGTCACAAGGCTCTGCAGGCTCCCAGTAAAAAGTGCACTTTTGTGGATATCTTTGGGTGTGAACAGGCTTTCAGGGGGCTCTTTGAGGGCCCTGTTTTCCTCTCAGAGACTGAGCAAGTGCCCATCAGTGCCTGTCAGGGGGTGAGCAAAGAGAGCAGAAGGAGGTTCACCACGTCTGACACCAGCTCTGCAAGCACTCTGTCCCTGTGCAGCACCACTGGGTGGTTTATCACAGTTTCTGACCCGGTGCAAGACATTTTGTAATGAGATTAGCAGCTGGCCCTACAAGAGCAAAGCCTCCTACCCAGCACCACGTAATTAATCCATAAAAAATAAAGGCAGGTTCTCTCCTTGGCAGCTTATAAGTATTCCAGGCATTGCAGTGTCATAGGCTTTATGACAGCTTTGAGCTTAAGGAATTAAAAAAAAAACCCCTAAATTCAGTAATTTAATTCTAATTAATTCATTATCCAACAATCTTCTTTGGATTGCAGCTCATAGCCACAATATTTCTCTGGATTTCTTCCAGATATTTTTTTCTTCCCAAGCTTTACTGCTTTATTTGTGGGCAGGTAAGGAGTGCATAGATACATTTGTGGTCCTCAGGTTGTATATTAATATTGGTTAACCATCCTGAAGTTCACCAATTTAATGCTGTATGATCCAGGAACAACCTTCTGTTAAGCAAGTTTCAGGATTTTATGGCTTTCCTGCTTGTGTAATTTTTTTTAAAGGGCATTAAAGAGTTCTCTCTCTTCCCTAGCACTGTCCTGGAGAACTGGCCTTCCCTCCAGGAGCAATTTTTCAGCAGGAAACATTTGGGCACATCTTTTGTGCCCTTCAGGTTGGTTTTGCTGAGCGCATCCGCACGGTCCCGGAGCGGGAACAGATTGTTTCAGGGAACCTCAGGATGATTCCTGTGAGGAGGAAAAAACCTGTGAGGTTTTTCCCCCAAGAGTGGCACCTGTAGCTGCGTGGTGGTGGCTTTTTGGGCAGGGTGGCAGGTGGTTTTGGAGGCTGGAGGGAGCTGGAAGTCCATAAACAGGCACATTTCACACCTGGAGAAGGCACAGAGCCTGCTCCTGCTAAGATTTTAGAGCATAAACTGCCCATGGCAGCTCTGCCCTGCTGCCTGGGACATTAATTTACTTTAGGAGTGTAGAAATGCTGCTCCCAGGAACTCTCTGATAGTCCCCTGGGTGCTTTTAGCCCTCTCCTCTCGCAGGTCAACAGGAGGAAAGCTGGTGGATGGCAGCACCAGAGAGCTTTGTAATCCTGGGAACACTGCCCAGGAAGCCAATTCCCTAGGCTGGGATGGGGAAGTTTGTCTGCACCAGGGCTGGCCGGTGGAAAAGTGCCTTTTGGGGGGAGTGGGGTGGGTTTGTTTTCTTGTTTTGGGGTTTTTAAATGCATTTATCCATGGTGGGGAGTGGTGTGTGCATGAGTCAGGAGGGAAACGATGCAGCTCTGCCCTGCCTGGAGGTGCTGCCGAAGAAATGAGCAAGGTGGCACTGTGGGGCTGCTCTCCCGGGTGCCCGATGCTGCCAGGGAGGGGAGAAGGTGCACGGGGCTCTTCAGCTCTGCTTTGCTTGCTGCTGCCTCTCTCATCTTACAGGAGATGGAGTTAAAACACTCAGTTCATTAAAAATAAGNNAAAAAAAAAAAAAGAAAAAAAAAGGAGAAGGAAATGCATTTGAAGCTGAATAAATCCAGTTAGGGGAGAAGACACAGCTCCTTGTTGCTGAGAGTATTTAAGCTCTGCAAGGTGGGAGACAAGAGTTGTGGCCCTTTTGTATCAGCCTTCCTGGAGGGCTGAACAGGCTTTGCCAGGAGAGGAGCCCAGGAGAGGGGAGTGGAGGAAAAGTCCTCTTTTGAGAACATTTTTGCCCTCTTTTTTCCTAATAGTTATGGGTACATTCCTGCTGGTTTCTCATGTCTGGGGCCAGCTCAGAGGAGGGAGGGCAGTTTTAAATACCTGAATTCAGGTGTGGTCCCTCCTTTGCCCACATCCACGTGTCCAGGCAGCCTTGGAGTCACCTCCACGTTTATTTTAGTGGGGATGCAGTGGGAGAGGGGCTCCCTGCCCAGTGCTGAGGGATTGTCAGACTGGATTGTCACCCTGTGCCCATCCATAGTCACAGATCAGCCAAGTGCCTCAGCGATCCTGTCACTGTTCCTGTGTGGGGAGAGGAGATTTTCCACAGCAGGAGACAGACGATTCCTCATGCTCCAAACAAAGCCTGCCAGGAAAAATCTGTTTGATACTCAGGCAGCTAAAATGAGCTGTAGTATTTATTCTCAGAGCTCTGTCTGCCCTAAATATTGGATCCCTGTGAGTATCAAAGGGGTTTCCAACCAAAGCACCATGCCTCTGACAGCAGTAAAAGACAGGCACCCATGGATAACTCTTCCCAATGGTTTTACAGCCAGGTCATCAATACATCACAGCAGACACATTGCCTTTTATTTGCTGTTTATGCACCACCCAGGATCCTTGGATGGGCTGTTGACGCCAGCACAAGGATACAGGAGCTGGGGGATCGATAGGAAACACTTCTTCAGGTGTATTGATTACCCAGAAAGGGATGAGGATAAATTTTTGTGTGTCCCCATTCCGTCTCTGAGCCTGTTAAAGGGAAAGAAATGGCCTGGTTTTCTTCTCTATTTCTCTCTTCTGAGAAGCTGAACAAAACCCCAAGACAACATGGCAAGAGTTTGGGGATGATGAGTCTTCTTTTATTTTTTTAGAGAGTGGGGAAATCTAATATATTTTTTTTTTGACCTTTTGTCCTCTTTTCCCATCTTGGCAGCAGAGAAAACAAGGATGGCAGCTAAAAGGGAAAGCACTGCCAAAACAGGAAAAATAACCCAACCCCAACCCTGAAAAGACAACTCCTGACATCCTTCTATTAATCTAATCAGAATTTGTTTAGTATTGAATTACTGGAAAAAATGAATTGGATTATTTTTCATTGGTATGGGAAGTGGGAGCTGTATTCCACAGGGGTGGGATTTAACCTTACTCCTGCAGACACTCCAGACCTTGCCTTGGCACAACTTTTCCCACTCAAAATTCCAGGTGTGCTCAGCATATTCTGGAATTAGAAGAATTCCTTCTGGGCAGGAAGGCTGCCCCACAAGGACACCCATCTCTGTTTATCTCCTGAGTTCCTGCAGAAGCTGGAATTGTCTCCATCAGCAGGCACCTCTCATGGTTTGGGGAAGCTCCTTGAGAAGTGAAGGATGTGAGTGAAACAAGTGGAATACTACAGCTTGATACCTGGAATTAAATGTATATAGTTATAGTAGCCAGAGTGGGGAGGTGTGGTGCTGGAAAAAAAAGAACTGCCTGTGAGAAGTTAGTGAGCTCCAGGGCATCGTCCCCTGGGAAGTGCAGATCCCTGAGCTGCAGCGTTCCACACCAATCACTGCAGGATGATGTAAGATCATTCCATCCCCTCTCCTCCAAACCCACCAAATCCAACCAAACAAAAACTGGAGCTCAGACACAAAATACACCTGCTAGTTCATGAGTTCGTTTCTGCCTTAAATTCTCTGTTCCCCAGGCATTCCCTGGAATCATCTTTGCAGAGGGCAGTTTTCCTTCCGGTAGCTGATACTGGTAGCTTGGAAGATTATTAGTATTATTAAGACACAATTGGGAAAAATGATCTCAAAATAATGTCATCATCAGTGCTGCTAGAGTTTTTTTTTTTGCTTTTGTTTTGCTGGGTGTTTCTGAGCCTTTTGCTGTAATGTTGTTTTAAGATTTTTTTTTTCTTATTTTCTTTTTTCCAAGTGATTTACTAACGTGTCTGTCACCCTTTCATCCCTTCTGAAAAAGCTTTGTTTTTGTGAAGAGGCTGCAGCATGTCAGAATAAAGTGCAAATACCCACTTCAAGGCTCTAACAAGTTCTGTGCCACTAAGAGCCTTTGATTCCTGCATTTAATTATGTCACATTGGATTAGAATAATCCTATTCCTCCTTGTTTCTCCAACTCGGTTTTCCATACTTATCTTGCACTTAATTAAAAGTGCCTCCTTCACTGCTGGGCTGGTAGGGAAATGAAGGCTGACACATGGGGGAACTTTGCACTGGAGGGATCTCATTTTTAACCTGTCATACTCTGCACCTATGGACATATATTTATCCCACTTCTCATTCTCCCCTTGCCTAAAGAAATACTCATCTCAAGTCCAAGAAAAGGAAAGGTTACTTCGTGAATTCGCTGTTAAACATTTGCAAGATATTCCGAGGTGCGAGGAAAGGAGAAGTTGAATACCGTGCTAATTTCCAGCTAAATTTGGCTAAACCTTAGCTAATTTCTTGGCAGAGCTTTCCCCACCTCCCCTTTTTCTTTTAATAGCAGTGTTTGGACTTGACGATCTTAAATGTCTCTTCCAACCTTAAGGATTTTCTGATTCCATGAATTTATGGCAGTAATGAATTTGGGATTTTTACCCACCGACAGGAAATGCTGCAAGGAGACAAAGCAAAGCCAATGTGCTTTTGCCTCTATCTATGTGATTATTAAATTTTGAGCTGGCAGCTGCTTTGAGGCACAGTGCCTGATTTTGAGGTCTGTGTTATTCATCTCTAACTTTTCTTTCAGCTCCAGCAGCTGAGAAAATTTGTTAGAATTTTCCAAGCACCTGCTCTTATTTCCAGCCCTAATGGCCTTATTTCAGCTCTGCTCCATGCAGCTCCATTCAGCAGAGCAAGTTTTCCTACATGGTCTATGACTCAGGACCCTTGAGTCATCCTGGCTTCTTGGGATCAGCCAAAGGATTTTAGGGCATTATGCTTCTTATTCCTGAAGCAGCGATTTGGGATTTTTGAGATTAACGCGGCTTTTCCTTTTGATCCCCGTTTTCTCCTTCAATCCCTGTTTTCTCCTTCTGTGGTGGTAGAAGTGCAGATGTGGCCTTGAACCTCCTCTGCCCTGGTTCTACCTACAGCCATGGGGCTCCATTTTCCAGAGGCTCCTCCCAGGTTTTCCAGAGGCTCCTCCTGAGCGTTCCCAGCCCGGTCTGGGGATGCGTTCATGGTGCTGGCTGTCATCTTTGCTCCGGCGGATAAGGCAAAGTGTTTAAACTCTGTCACCATAATAGGATTATGCTTTGAAACCCTCAATGGTTCCAGCTCCAGAGCAGCATTTTGAGATCAGATTTGGATTCCCACAGCTTTTGATTATTTTGGGAAGCTGGGGAGCGAGGGTGCGATTCGCCGCGCTAATTGCGGCAAGGCGCACACGGCGTAGGCCCCGCGCCCGGAAAGGGGGAGCTTTGGCTTTCCCAGAGAGTCTGCAGCCAAAAAAAGTCCCCTCTGTGAGCTGTCAGGTGGGTCAGCACCTCCAGGGTTGTTCCTGTCTGTGGGTGATGCTGTGGTGGACCCCAGGAGCTCCCACAGCGGTGGGAATTCCTGGTGAATCCGTGCCAGGCTGGTTTGGCTTCCGGCAGCTGGCTCGTGTCTGAAAGCACCTCCAGCACTCCTCCAACATTCAGTAACACCGGGTATTTAAACCTGGAAATTGCTCCTGTGCTCCAGGCCCTGCAGAAGCACCTCTTGAGGTAGGATGTCCAATCCCCCTGCCACTGAATTCCTTTGGATGAGGACCCACTCCTTGCTCCGCTGCCAATTTTCTCCTACTCTCACTTACTAAAATAATACATCGCAGTCACCTCTTAAATTAGACACAAGCTTAACCCTCTGCCAGAGTTCATGAAACCTGTGTGCTGTGAGGAGAGACTGGAATATGCTTCTTCATTTGGGAAATGCCTCAGGTGTCAGGTTGGTCAGCTGGATTCTGCATGGCAATTCATAGGATCACGAATAGGTTTGGCTTGGAAGGGATCCCAAAAAGCATCTCATGGGATTGGTTTTCCTGAGGTGGTTTGCTAGGAACCCCGACTTTCTTTTCCAGAGGCAAAGTTCTGTCTCCAAAGAAGTGCTTCAGGGATGTGTTACTCATTTCCTATTCCCTGTTTTCAGTAATTTCTCCCTGGCTTTACAATCTCCTCTCCATCCACACATCTCTGAGTGCAGTGATGGTTCTCAGCAGTGCAGCAAACTGCATCTCCCAGCTTTCCCCTCAGGTGCCAGCAGACACTTCCCTGCAGTGCCCAGCCCCTGCTTTATGGGAAAGCCCTCTGTAATCCTGACACAAGGAGCTGCAGAGTTTTCCTCTGTCTCTTTATTACACAGAAGGGTCGGTGTCTGCCCCACAATTCAGCTCTTCCATTGGAAAAACAACAAAGCTGCAAAGGAATAAATTATCGAGGCCATTAATCAACAGGTGGCAAATGGAAAAGGCAGCCAAAATGAAAGGGAATTATCTGTGGGCAAAATAGAGTCATTTTAAATGGGCACTAAGCTCTGTAATTGAAGGTGCAAGAGTGCAAAACTTAACACTGGAAGGAAACCAGAAAATGGATGTACTTATGGTTGGGCACTTATGAAGGTAGTTTTATTGCACATTACCAAATTTTATAATGTCTTCATTGTGTCACTGTTAAGTGTCCAGAATTAATATTCTTTAATGTGTAAAATAAAAATGTGTTTAATGTGCCAGCATTAAATAGGTCCGTGGCAAAGTCAAGTCTGCGAGGGATATTTCTACTTCAGCACTCAGTAGTTTGTCAAATAACGTTTTATGAAAAAATCCCACACTGAGTGGGCTGCTGGGAAGTGCTTCACTTCCCTTCCCTTGGAGCTCAATTCCCCAGGGTAGTCTTTGAAAGGGGGGGCCAAAATAGAGTTTCTCATTTCCAAAGGACTGTGGATGGGAACAGCCTGGACAGGTCCATGTGCAGGTGTGTCAGCACCTGCCTGTGGAGGGAAGGGTGAGGAATTGCCCAGCCTGTGCCTTCCTGACAATTTCTGAGAGCTGGAGCTGTCAGACTGTCAGAGCTGTAAAAGCAGTGAAGTCTTTGTGTAAATTTTCTAAATGCAGCTGAGATTTCCAAGAGGACTCACAGTTCTCTTCCTTAGGGATTTCCCTATAAACAAGCATCCTAATTTACAGTATTTTCCTGATTCCTGCCTCTGTTCTAAGCCCACTCATGGACTCACCCTGCACAATTCACCTCGTTGCCTTATTAGTGGTTGGCTCCGTTCCATGAGCGTGCCAAGCCTTAAGTAAAAGCACTTGGGGTTTATGAAAATACAGAGCTATTTTGGAAAAAAGGATCTGCAGCACTACAGGAATGGTGATTTAGGATCCACACTGAAACCTTCAGCTGCCAAGCAGGCTCCTGTGGTAATAAAAATCCTCTGTTCTACAGATGTTTTGCACACCAGAGCCAAAACACTGTCTCAGGATGTCACCAATATAAAACCTGTCTGTCAAAATTTTATGTCTTGGTTTGTCCCACGTGGGAGGGGGGAGAAAAAATTGCTTGTCATGAGCTGGGCTTTAGAAAGAATGTGACAACGTGGTCTGTGTTAAAGCCCTGACACGACACCTTCCCACAGCAATCCAGGCAAGCCTCCAAATGTTTCTTATTCTGCCACTTCTCTAACGTGGAGAGAAATAAAAGAGGCTTCCTGGCTGTGCATCTGACCTTTGGAGAAATGAGTTTCAGTGTTGTGCTGAGGTGCTTGTCCGTTCTGATTGTCCTGGCTGCTTTGGATTGCCTCCCTGTGCCTTCCTAGGCTTTCATCCCGAGGTATGGGATCATATCTTTTAAGAAGATTGAAGGGAATTAAGTCTCCAGGCTCAACTCTCCTTTTCCAAGCAACTGACAAATTGTGGTGTGTTCTGTGTGGCAGTTACTGGAAATAGCTGAAGTCTGCAGAGGGTGAGCCAGGATCCATAAAAATGTTCCTTACTTAGGCTGACAATTTATAATTTAACTGCAGCTCCCAGCCTAATGATGGCAGATTTACACGCGGTGCCATCCAGCTCTGCTGTGCTTTATGACCAAGGAGCTTCCCTGCATTGGAACACTGGGAAAACTGGGAATGGTGCAGGAAAACCACATCAGAGAGATCCTCAGCACACTCCTAGAGCACGTTGTCTTAATTAAATGGGATAACTTAAAAGTAATTGAAGTGTGTATGGTCTATGTATGGTCTATGAAATGAAAGGTGATGCTTCCTTGGAAAATCTACAGTTTTCCTCTCTGGAAGCAGGGAGCAGAAGTTAGCCAAGGAAGAAATTCAGTTGGGATTGAAATTTGAAGGTAAATGAATAGATGCTGATGATGATAAGTAGCCCCAAGGAGTGTGGGTGAGTAGGAAAGCACAAAGGGGAAGTTAGGCTACAGTACTTCCTTGTAGGAAGACAGAAAACCCAAAATCTGAGACACAAAACTTTCTCCTAAAATACAAAGGTACCCAAAAGGTGATTTTGTGCCTTTTTTTTTTTTTAGATCAGATTGCTTATGAAATTTTAAACACTTCACATTGCAGAACAATTTCTCTTTGCTTACTTGGTGTGATTACACAAAGCTCTGCAGGAAGATGTGCTGCAGCTACAATGTCATTAAATAACATTTTCTGTTGGTGGGTTTGTTCTCTCCTTCACCAGAATATTTAATTGTCACTGATGCTGATGGGAACTGTGTGCCTTTGGAGGGCGTGCAGATTTAATATGGAGATGATTCCCCAGCCAGGGCAAACACAGTGAAACACACACACACGGAGTTAAATAAAAACTGTAAATAAATATCTGCCTCAGAGCAAGTTCTGTAAAAACTCATCCCCTTGAACATCCAGCTCTTCCTTGTAGCTCAGCTCCTCCTCTGAAGAGAAGCTAAATTACCCAACAGGGGATGTGTGTTACAGATAAGTTCTGCAAGACAGCAGAACATCCACCAGACTCTGAGAAGTGGCAAGTACAAAGTCAATTGAATGGCATGCAATTATCTCCCAAATTATAAACCACACTTTTCAGCCCCCACAGCATTTCATGGAACTGCAGCTTAGATTGAGAAATCCCACTCCACCTGCTGCTGACCTTCCCCTGGCTGAAAATAACCTCTGAGAAAACGCCAGGATGGCTCCAACTACCAGCCCATAAACCCCCCTGACCTTCTGTGATGGAGACAGATTTGTGTATTAGTGTGTCACATTCCCATTCCCAAAGAAATGGGAGCACTATAAAACTGGCCCGGGTCTGGTTAGAGGGAGCTGCAGCAGGACAAACAGCTTTGCAAACCCAAAGTGGCAGATATGGGTTTATTGAGATGTTTTAAATGTTTTTCTCCCCACCCAGCAGCTGCAGCTGACTGAGATGCAAGTATCAATCTGTTTTCCTGGGAAGTCTTTTGATTCCTCATGAGCAGAAATAGGAGTATAAATTATAGGCAGGATTCATTTCTGCTATTCTATAAATCAGTTGCTGACTGGGATTTGGATATTTACAGG
>VZRH01002098.1:825213-894308 GCA_013397555.1 Urocynchramus pylzowi
CCATAGAAAAAGCTCTTTACACAAACAGATCACAAGTTTGTTTGGTGGTTTCCCAGTTCCAGGAGGGAATAGTCTGATTTTGGAAGAATTCTGCTATTGTTTTATTAAATAAGACTTGAAGCAGGAAACTTGCCTGGGCCTGGAAAGCCGGCAGATTTTTAGGGCCTACAAGTTTGGGTTTTTTTGGTTTTTCTAAAACAGATTTAGACTCCTAAAATCCTTGGAAAATTTAGCTACCTTTGAAAATTTGTCTACAAACACCAGGCAGACCTGGGAGAAGAAGGCAAAACTTGTGGTGAGATATCTGTAATGTCATTTCTGCTTTGCTCAATGATAGAAGCTCTCAGGAGGTGGAGTTTGCTGTTCTGGGAGGTTTGTAGAAAGAATCCTCGACTCTGATATGATTTAACCTCATTCTGACACAGATCAGTAAAACAAATGAATATTTTATAATAAAAAATAGAAGCATTATGAAAATTTAGGGAGGGGAAAAAAAGTTGTCTCATGCTTCTGAGTGCACAGTTTGAGAAATTCGCAATAGCTGGAATCAGGGCCTTTTAAGATTCCTCAAACGGAGCAGAAGGAAATTATTTTTAATTAGGGCAGGAGCTTGCTTGGGGCTTGCTTCCCTCTGCTGTGGGGTACAGGGAGGCCAAACTTTGGGAGGGCAGGCCCAGAAATGTGTGTAACAAATACTGAAGGGTCAGACTTGCCTGGATCCATGTGCCCTGCCAGGGAGGAGGAGGAGGAGGAGGTCAGTGGCACTGCCAGGCAATCCCACGTTTTTGGGGCTGCTGTGCTGAGGGCGGGTGGAAGCCTCGGGGAGATGCTGAGGCAGGAGGAGCTGGGAAGGTGCACGGTTTGAAACACAGGGCAGAGGCTGTTGAAGGGCAGATTTTGGCTCAGGAAATGGGAAAGAGGGTTTAAGGAAAGAAGCAAAGCTCTCTAATACACCATCAGAAGTGTTTATTCTGCGGCAGTGAGAAGAACTGATAATCAGCTGTGTGCACATCAATTCTTTAAAACAATTCCAGCAAGTACAGCCCTTGGCCTCCCTCACCATCCCCACCCAACCCCCCCAACAAAAATACTTTGAGTGATCAAAATTTATTTTAATTCCTTCTGCTTCAACACCAAGTATTTGTTCAACTGGATTTGCTGTCGTCACGTAGGAGGGGGAAGAAAAATTTAAAAAAAAAGAGCTTGGGCAGGACAGTGAAGTTTTTCCTCAGCTCTATCAACAGGATGTCCTTTGTTCTGAAATACTACAGAAATCATAGTAAGTCTTAGAAAAGTTATCCAGTCACTGGAGCACTGAACACTTCAGAATCTGTGTCGCTTGCAAATCCTTATTTCTTTTTGGCAGCTTTTCCAGATAGGAGAGTGATGGAGGAATCGAGTCTGTGGGCAGGTCCACACCTTTGCAGTCACACTAAAAGGATGAACTGGAAGCACAAAAAGAGAAATAAAGACAGTGTAAGAAATGTGGTCTGACAGGGAAATTCCTGTCCCATGAACACAGAGTTATGTACAAGAAACCCCAAACTTAGCCTTATTTCAGTACAATAAAATCAGCCATGTGGTCACTCCTGATCTATGTCCCTGTGCTGTACCTGTTTGACACAGATGTCACACACCTATATTCCTGTTAGAAACATCAATTTTAAGGCCATTATAAACACAATTTGTTACTGATGGGAACTAAAAGAGTGGTTGATGTCTCCCTTTTGGGTGGCCCAGCAGAGGGGAAATGAGCACCCCACAGCCCGATCGTGCAGGGGATGAAAGATCCCCCATCTCTCTGGCTCAAAATGGGGAGGGAAAGGAGTGGGGTGGGGGAAGGAAGAGGAGAAAGCACTCAGCTCTCGATTTTGTATTCAGGGCACATCCCCACTGCCTCATTATCACATCAGAGAGCCTGGACCCATCAGCGCTCTCATTACGCAACCATTTCCTCCCCCAAGAATTTCTAATTCCACCATTTTAATTTGCTTCGGGGACCCTCGGCAGCCTGCTCCCCTGTCAGAGAGGAAATTTGGTTTATTAGACAACATCTCGGAGCAGTTAATCCCACAACTTTATTTTAGACCTTGAGAGGTCAATGCGTAATTTAGAGGGGTTTGGATTCCGTTCTGATTGCCTCTCGCTCCAAGACAGCCTCAATCACACGAGCTCAGCTTTCCCAGGGCCAAGGCCCCGCTTTCATCACCAACTCTGCTGCCACGGGCCCTGACTCCCGTGCCACAGGGTCACACCCTGGAGCCCTCATTTCCAGGGGAGTGGGAGCAAACTGCAGCTGCAGCCCCCCTGCAGCAGTGTGCAAAACTGACTGAATTACAGCCTGCAGCACGTGAACGACGGGAATCCTGTGGCTTACAAACGGGAAAGAAGGACCAGCAGGATCTTTCCCAGCCACAGCCCTCTTGTCATCAATAATTGTTTCATTTTTGCTGCCTTTGTTTTGCTGGTCTGTAAGAATCCCAACAATGATGTGGTCAGCGCCATAAAAAGGCATAAAAAGCAAAGGAGGTAATTTCCAGACAGGTCACAAAGGCTCCTCTGTCACACGGTGCTCCAGAGAAATTCTGTGCTGACGGGTCCTGTTACAAGTGGAGGGAATGAAACTCGGAAATAATGTTATGTCATCTTTGTGACACATAAAGAAGTCAATTCAAATGTCACTTCTCAATGGAACACGAGATCTCTCGGAAATGTGAGGCCCATTCAGACTTAAAAAGTAACAGTGGGGTATAAAAATATCCGGTGGATTTTCAGGACATGGTGCCATTACAGAGCTGGGAGTTGGAGAGGCAGACTTCTTTTTAAATAAAAAAGCTAAGAACAAGAAATAATTTTCTGGATTCTCTAGAGTTTGTCTCATCTCCTTGAAAAGCTCCTGAAACCAATGTCATGTTTATTCAGCTTTTAATCAAGAGTTAGGCAGTCCTCTTTTAATTAAAGCTGAGCCGATTTTAATGCATTTTAACAGCCATAATTCTATCAAATGCTCCATTCAGATACTCTTCTCTGACCAAGCCTTACTTATCCAAAGCTCTCATTACTCCAGTCATCTGTGGTAATTGCCAGTGCTCTGAGATAAGGGAGTGTGAGTTTGTATGTTACATACAAATACATGTGTGTACCACTTCCAGATCTGAGGAATGACCTCCACACAGGACAAGTAAGGAGTTTCTGCCCAGCCTGGCTGGCCTTGCCCCCACAGCTCTGAGAACCAAGCACAGCTCAAAAATATACAAATATTTTTGGTAAGCCACCCTTTCATTTCCCTGCAGGCACAAAAAAGGAGACATTTAAAACCAAGAGTGTGTCTGATCTAGAGATGCACTAGGTAGATATTCAGGAATGAAGACATGCATGTCATACTTGTATATGTGACACACAGTGGCTGTGTTTGTCCTTTCAACTCCATAAAAGTCTACAGGAGGAGTTTGTGCTTCAGCAGACTGTTTTGTGTCCAGAAGATTTAAAAAGGTAATTAAAGTTTTTTTTTTTTTGCACCAGCTTGCAGACTGAGACCCTAAATGACTCACCCAGGGTCTGAGGGCTTCAGAGCCACAGAGCTGCTCTGCAGACAGAAGCCAGGCCGTCAGTATTAGGCTATCGGCAGTGCACTGCAGCACGGCCTGCGTGGAATTTGAAAGGATTTGTCAACAAATGTGGGATAAGCCCAGCACATGACCAACCTCCCAGTCCAGAGAGAGACGTTCCCATCCTTTGCCCGTGTCCTGACAGACTGCAATTTGTCAATCCGGGGTCCTACCCAGAGTTTCTGGTGCTTCCTGGAGAAGGGAGGAGCGAGGCTCCGGGCGGGTCCGGTCTGGGTGCCGGGAGTGCCGCTGGCGCCGGGCGCTTTCCCGGGAGCTGGCACAAGGGCTCGATGCCACCCCGCGGGCAGCACGGGCGTACCGACACTCGTCGGCTTTGGGGTTGGGGCTTTTCTATTTATTCTCCTGGGGTTTGTCTGGTTTCGCTGGGAAGAGCGGGGTCCGTGAGGTCCTGTCCTGACGATGCCGAGTGAGCCGGAGGAGCGGCGGGGTCTGAGCGGGCAGGAAGGCGCCTGGCCGGGTCCCGCCGGTGCTACCTGACCTTCTGCAGCTCCTGCCGCAGCCAGGAGGGCAGCGGCTGGCCCAGCCGGTGCAGCAGCTTGGACAGCTCCACGTTGTGCTCCCGGTAGTAGCTCGACAGAAAGGCTCGGGACTGAGAGGGGCGAGAAACAAACCAAGGTCAGGTTAAAGGAAACCCACCCCACAGGCAAACGTGCTCTGCTCCCACAGAGGGCTCTCACAGGGAGAGAGTTCTGAAAACTCAATGCCCTCTCTTTCAAAGCTCGAGGTTCTGATTTTTAAAAACATCAACCCAGTAAAAATGCAACAAATAATAATAATTAAAAACCCACTGTGTTTATTTTGGGTCAATATTGAAACTGCTCCCATAAATTTCAGAAAAGCCCTTACCTCTTGGTCCATTGGTGGGTATTTCCGACCTTTGCTTTTCCCCAGGCACTTTGTTTTCCCTCCTTCCAACAACTGGCACCAGAAGCCTTTCTGAGGGTCGAACCTGGGGAGGATCATATCTTTTAAAAGACCTTGCTACAGAAACATCTCCTGGCTACTGAGACATCAGTGTTAGCCCACAATTATTGCTGCACACATCTCTCTAGATGACTGGAATTCTGAGGACAGAGGGGGCAACCTGTGTAAACTCTGGGGATTCATTTTTTCCCACAAATCTGCCTTGGAAGTGCCTAAAGGCAGGAAGTTTTCCCCACTGTGCTCTACCTGCACTGGGTAATTTTTGTTCTCCTTGTCCAGCACACAGGGTGATGTGCAGGTCTCCCAAGGAAGCGCTGGTTGGGAGCTGATGATTTAACCCACCTGAAGAAGAAGCTGGCTGCTCCCTATCACTGCATCTAAATACCATTTTCATTCCTAGGACGGCATTGTAGCATAAACACTGTCTCAGCAGCCTTATCTGAAGCATGCAATTTGATTGTGATGTCTGAAATGCAGAGATAGAAGAGGTTTAGATTAAGGCTTGCAAACACGCGCTCGCTGAGGAACGAACGGCACGTGGCGTTGAGTTTGGAATTTGCTGCTGTGGGACTTGCAGCAGGCATGAAACATCCAAACGCTGCACATTCCTGCTGCTCAGCAGATGTTTGAGAGGGATGAAGAGCAATTGGCTGGAACACAGAGTTAATTAGTTACACACCACCTTTCTGCCCCTGCTCTGTCCCTACGACACGGATGCACCTGCAATTTGCTGCTGTGCAGAAGTGAGTGAATTTCAGGAGAGGGGTGAACCTTCTTCATGGGTTTTATCTTGCCCAGCCTATTAATGCAGCCTGACCTTTGTTTCCTAAATTGTCTCTGTAGCTGTATCAATTAAAAACAAATAAATCATTGATTAAATGGGTATGGTGATGATAGATTCATTTCTGCTTTGGCCTTTCCCATCTGCTCCTTGCATGGTGAAGTGCTTCAGCTGCCTTGCATTAATTTCCCAAGAGGAGCAGCAATATCGTGTGCTGGGTGGAAGTGAAACTGCAAAACTATGCCCCAAACAATCTTTCTGCCTCAGAAGGAGCTTATTGAACATTATGAAAAGGATGTGCAAATTTGGGAAGGGGAAAAAGAGGGTGAGGCAGTTTGGGCTGAACTCAACCCTCTGTGTTCAGAAATCACAGAACTCTCAGGGCTTCTGTAAACGTAATTGGGCACAGTGGAAGTATTTATTTAAAAATAGTGATAGCCCTAAGGCTAAAGCTGCAGGGGAGCATTTTAGAGCTGTCAGCAGAAATCTTTGGAGGCCTGGTTTTCTTCCCTTCCCTGCAGAGTAAGCCTGGGGGAGAGGCAGGGTTTTGGGAAGGCAGTACCTGGTGCCAGAGGCAGGGAATGCCTGCGAGGGCAGAGCCAAGCAATGCCACCGTGAGGATCTTTCTCTCATTCTCTGACAGACTGTAGCAGCCCTCCAAGGGAGAACACTTTCCTAAGCACACTCCTCTCATCTTGTGTTTTCCTGCCTCTGTGTCCCCTCTGCTCCCCTCCCATGGCTCACTTCTGCCTGGGTTGATTTTACTCTCCTGCAAGACTTTCACATAATTACTCATGGTGATGGAACTCGTTGCTCAGTGCTGTTCACAGGTCTGGGTCCTTAGGCTGCTTCCTGACACCTTTAAAAATGTGTGGTGTGCAGTTGTTAGGCAGTAAAGACTAGGAACAATCCTATGCAATCTTTTCCCCTTTGACAAGCCCTGCCAGAAAGTAGCTACACACTTTAATGCATTTTCCCCTTCCATCCCAAATCCGTGCAGAAGTGTGTGCTTCCACAGCACATTTGCATTCTTGATGCCTCTAAACAGGGAGTGCATAATTTTATGGATCTGTTTACAATCCGTTTTTCCTGTCCAAACCGGTATGAGAGGCCAAATTTCTTCCTGCTGTGCGACTCCACCGCCTTTAATTTAGTTCCAGCAAGGAAGATGTATGTCTGTGGGTGTGGATTTTAAAAACCCAGCAGAAGGCACTGCAGATGTGCAGTTGTGAGTTGTTCAAACATCAATAGCTCAGCTCTGTGATCTGACTCCTCCTCCCCTCCATCCTCTTTGGAAACCAGTGACTTAAAAAATTGCATTCTGAAATCCAAAATTCTTCCTCTAGAAAAAGGTTTTGGCTTAACTTTCTTAAGCACTGAAGTCTTACTTTGAACCCATGATATAAATAAGCTGAACCCTGCCAGGGGAGGAAACATTAAATGGTAATTGCAAGCAGAGAGGAGCAGTGTGGGGCAGCTGCAAAGTCTGTGGTTTGTGTTTCCCTCAGGACCAGACTGCAGGGAAGGTGAGGCAGAGGCTTTGCTGCTTCCCACTCCATGTGCTGGCTCAGGGGCTTGGAAAAGCAGTGCCAGGCTTCCCGGGATATCCCAGGGCTGGGACTGTAAGGAGATGATGCTCTGAGCAAAAGCTTCTTACAATTTTCTGCTGGACTAAGAGGGGAGAGGCGAAATCAGCCCACTCCCACCCCTGCAGGAGTCTCAGCCGTAGGTGGAAATCCAGACAGGAAAATGGGATTAGGGAACGAGTGCTTCTCACCCAACCTCTGCCATGAGGCTCCTTTGGAATGATAAATCCAAACTTTCCACACCTGACACTCCAGGCTTCAGCTCCTGGAGACTGATGGAAGAGAACCCCAAGCTTCTCAAAGTTATTGTTGTCCTGATGCACTGTCTGTTTGCAATTAACAATGAAGGGATCCTGGTGGGAGGGGATGTACCCTGGGATCCCACAGGGCAGCTAAGGAAAGGAATACACTCACGTTAGGGCTTCGGAGTAATTGTAGTGAGGAGAGACTCCCAGAAACTTCTGTACTTCATCCATTACGGTAGATGGGTCAGTTCTCAGCTGCTGTCCATCAATAATGAGCAACTGCAGGGGTAAATATGGCACTGATTTGGAAACAGGACTAAGGTTAACAAAAAAATGGCATTATTTCACTTCTGTGACAACCTGGATTTAAACTAGCACGTGACTTTGTACAGTGCTAAAAGCATGCATGTGGATGAACTCCTTTTCAGGTCTAATTTTTACTTTATTGAGTTGGATTTGCATAGGTGGGCACCTTGTAACTCTGTGTGTGCACCTTGTTCAAATGCAGGAGTTAAACCTCCCAAGCCAAACCTGACACTCAGAAAATTCTGAGAAGAGATAAGGAAAGGATGTAAAATATTGTTGAAGTTTATGATGTGTCTGTGGGAAATCTTGAGAAGAGAAGGCAGCAGCTCCAGATGAGGGCAGAGGAGGAGCCCAGGGAACAGGGCATGGGATGCTCAGCACCCTCTGCATGCTCAGAGTTTGCCAGGACATCCCCATCTCCTTTGGAGGAATAAGTTGGGATGAGGTGGGCGAGGAGGAGACGTGTCCTGTTTGCTCCCAGGGCAATACTGCCCTTGCTGCCAGCTCAGCTGCTCTGGGCAGGACTCCCTCCCCATTTATGAAAGAGGGAAAGGCCAGAGAGGAAAGAAGGAAGAAAAAGACTGAGATTTCCTCCCTTCTCCTGGAAATGGGATTGACCTGCTTCTCTTCTCTATAGTACAGCTGAGGCTGTATAAAGAGAAAAATGAGGGTTGCAAGAAGGCAGAGCTTCTAGTTCTTTTTGTTGGTGTTTTGTTCACTTTTTTCCCCCAGGCCCCTGACAAAGTAGGCAACGCTCAGCTCTGCCTCCTTTCAGCAAAATTCTGCCTCACCCAGAGCAGTCTCTGGGGATCCTTGCTCATGAAAGAGCCTTTTACAGCTTTGCCTTACAGTAGGTACAGACATGAACTGCCATATGACCATGGCCTCGGATAAAGAGTGCCCATGCATGTACTTTGCAGTACTAAAATGTTTGCTTTAGGTTATTTTGTTATTATTACTTCAACAATGGAAATATTCCTTAGATCGTTGAAAAATTTTAGGTAATTTTTTCATGGCAAAGATCATAAAAGACAATCCAATAAAACATCTGAAGGAAGAGGGGCCAAAAGAAGGAATCTATGCTCCAGCCCTGAGAAAGGCCAATTCCATAGGAGGATCAAATAAATGTGAAGCTTTCTTTGATAGGGACTGAGTGGGGAGCAGGATGAAATTTCTGTTTCGAAGAAGCTCTGGCATTTTCTAAATGAATTTTCCAGCCCTTCCCACAACACCTGACGCTGCAGCTGCAGCTTTCCCGGGGCACAGGAGCCTCGGGACGGCTTTGGGCCGTGCCAAGGCTCGCTGAGCTGGGCGGGCCCTTACCTGGGAGGCCGGGAAGTGCGAGAGCCACCTGTGGATGTGCAGCGCATACCAGCCGGGAGTCAGGCAGCGCTTCTGCAGCGCCCGGATCTCCGGCGGCGCCCAGGGGCCGCCCGTGATCACTTCGTAAAAGTTGAACCTCAGGGCAGCGGGGTCCTCGTGGGAGCGCTGGTGCTGCGGGGAAATATTGAAATACGTGGCACAAGGGTGCTGGAGATGCAGCCCGAAATCTTAAAAATCCCTGTTTTAGTGCTTTGCCTTGGCAGCTGTAAAGGTGCCGATGAGATATTACCCGGGTGCGAGCTGCAGCCCCTGGCCATGCTTTGTTCCTTGCAGAACTTCCTGGCAGGATCAGAAATGATGTAGTTCATGCTATTCCAGCATTATTAATCTGAGTCTGTTTTAACACTGCGTTCAGTGTTTCCTTTATGTGTTTGCCTACGCCGTTTTTCACAAGCGTGCTTATACATTTCCCTAAAAATAGAATTTTTAAATAGTGCAGATTTTGCTATGGAAGGGTGTGGGCTCAATAAAAGGCAAGGAAGAGCATCCTGGAGTTTCCTAGGGAAAACAACAGGCTTGCTTTTGTTTCCAAGGAGAGAAAAAAGCCAGTGTCTCCAGCCACAGCTCTTAGCTCTCCCTTGGAAACTTGAGGAGACACTGGGTCCATGTGAGCAGCGCTGCACACTCCTGAGCTTACACGCTGGGGGCAGAGATGGGGGGGCCAGACCCTCGGCATCAAGAGCTCTGATTCCCTGGCTGGGCCACGCTCCTATTCCCTGTGCATCCCCCTGGGCTCAGAGCATTGCTCTCCCTCTCTGCCCTGCCAGCTGTAATTGAGATTAAACTGTTTGATTCCAGCTGGTGGCAGCTCTGTGCTGGGAAGTTTCATCATGCCTGACACCGGTGTCGCAGGTGCCAACTGCAAAAGCTGGCATCCAGCACCCTCCTGCTCCCACGGGGCGCCAAGGCTGTGCCATGACTCCCATCACTTGCTCAAGGACACGGATTCCCACTGGTGCCAGCCATCATGCCATGCCACTGCCTCCACTGGGCATTCCTCGGGACAAAGAATTCCCTACCTGGTACCAGGAGTAGGCGCGGTCCGACGGGTCGATGAGGATGGTGATGATCTTGGCCTTGGGGATGAGGGAAGCAGCTCTCCTGGGAGCTTCCTCAGAATGGAAATAGTTGGCACTTTTCTCAAAGAGGAGGTCGGTGGTGGCGTTGGAAGGAGTGGGGAAGAATTCCATGTACCTTGGAGGGGAAGAGACTTGTCAGAATTAGCGGCAGCACAAAAGGGTCATGGCCCCGTGCTTCCCATTTCATGGTGGGTGAGAAGGTGAATTCCCAGACATAATTCTCAAGGAGGAAAATTGAATTTTTCAGCTCAGCCCAGACTGGAGTAATGGGAATGCATCTTGGCTCTTAGGTGGTGCTGGTAATAGCTAAAGCCCTCATGAAGTCTGGTAATTAGGTTTTTCCTGTGATGGATGGGATTTTTGCTAATAACTTCAGTGTCAAAGGGACATCTTTCACCAGTTTGGAGTGAGTTCAGTTTTAGCTGCAGAAAAAAAAAGTGAAAAGCTTCAAAATGTCAACATTTAATGTCAACATTTAAATGTCAAACTGTTTAATTTTAACATTGTTGAAGTACTTCATTTTGGAACTGACATATCTTTGCTTTTGGACGCTTTCAGAATGCAAGATTTGAATTTTGGCTTTGAATGGTCTTTTCCACTTAAAATTGATTGGATGGATCCTCCTGAAGAGATAAATGGAACCTTACTTCATGAAAAGCCACTTTGGAAGGAACAGAGTGTAAGTCAGTGCAGCTACAGCTATGGCAAGACAGAGATGTCATTCAGCATGAAGACAGAACTGATGACAGAACCGCCTCTTGCAGTCATTTGTGTGAAAACTCAGAAAATTCTTACTGTAATATCTAAACAAAATTAGGGGCTTGATTAAATGTCCCATCATTACCAATTAGATTCTCTTTCCATCTGATAATTCCGAGCATAACGAATTCATCCTGTAATTAAGGGGATGTCACGCCCGCTCCTGGAATTCTTCCACTGTGATTTTCCATGTATTAAGAATGAACACCTCGTTTTTGTCATTCTTCTTACCAGTCAATTCCCTTGTGGTAGTTGTTGCCATTGAAGAATTGAACTTCCTCAAAAGTTTTAGGACTGGGGAGATTGCTGATAATGGAAGGATGCATCAGAAGGAATAAATAAAGGGCTGTTGTTCCTATGACAATGAAAAGAGATGCCATTAGGGAATATTAAGAAATAAAAAAGCACCTTTGACTCTGTAGAAACTTTTTTAAAGCTCTACCTCTGCTCCTTACCTGTTTTCTGGGGTCCTATCACCAGGAATTTGGGCAGGTGGTCGCAAGTTTTGTCTCTGGACCAAATATCCCTGTGTCGCCTATCGTCGCACGGGTTCTGAAGGACAAAAGGTGGTTGTGGCCATCACACTGGGGGGAATCCGAAATCTTTGCAGGGTCTCAATGTTATGCACTAGTGCCAGAGCCCTACACTGAGCAGCAAAATCCCACAGTGTGTGTACAGTGGTTTTGAATGACTGAGGACAAGGTTCAGCCATTAGCAGAAAAGAAAAAGAAGGCAAAAAAAAAAAAAAGATTGGAACATTGATTTAATCACGTTTCCATTTGAGGTTCAAATGGAAACCTCTGAGTAGCTTTGGGGCATTACTTTCTGAGCTGTCAGAATGGTTTCGGATGCATGGGGCTTAGTGCCAATTTTAATTTACGTGAGAATGCAAAAGGGAAGGACAAAATAGAAGTGTGGGATATTATTCATCTCCTTATCTTTCTACTACCTATGAATGCAAAATAAAAACCTGTGAACAAAAGGCCCCGCAGAAGAGGCTGGGACTAGGCTGCTCTTCAAAGCAGTTATCAGACAGATGCTGCTTTTGCATAGGTAACAGAGGATACACTTTGCTGGTGAATAAAATTAACAAAACATGACGGAGAAAATCATCAGCTGAACGGAATTGCTGCAGCCCAGTGGAAATATTATAGATTTATACTTCCTTTGTGGCTCGGCCAAAAAATAACAGGGGAAATTTTCTGCACCTTTTTGCCAGTGTCAGCCCTAAATAACTGCACAGGTTTCCTTGGTGCCCCCCTGGATTTAAGCCCGTGTAGCCAAAAGCTCACTGTGGCTCACGGTATTCCGGTGAAGAGAAGAGGCAGCTGCGTGTGACCATTAAATCACAGCCTTGAGCTCACGTTGCCATGCTTGAAAAAGGCTTTTTAGAGGGAAAGCTGCTCATTCCAACGAGCAGATTGCAGCTGGAGGAGGAAGAGGAGGTGACTTTACCTGCCAGAGGGGGTCTGTCTGCTCGGGGAAGAGCTCGAAGTACTTCTGAGCCAGCTGCACGGGGGGCAGCGTCCGCAGCCTCAGGTTTGTGGAGCTCTTGACGAAGCTGGCGAGGTTGGCAAAGGTGTAGAGGCCCAGGCGGTCGTTCCCGTAGTTGGACAGGTGGGTCATGAAAATGCTGATCTGGGGGCAAGAGGAGCCTGTCAGGCATGGCACACCAAAAATCCAGTCTGCTGTCTCCCCCCTGTATGCTGGCTGGTTTGCCTGGAATAGCACGGCTATTTATTCCCCTACGGTAAGTAGGGGAATAAATTCTTACACAGAAACACTCCCAGGCTTTGTGAAGGATGATATCTCAACTAAGTATCTCTGGCTTTATTTTCTCCTTAAAGCTGATATAACTTCTGTCTTTTTATCAGCCATTACGTGGCCACTGCCTTGTAGATCTCATGATTTATTTCAGAGGGATAAAGAGGGTTTGTAAGAACAATGAGACAAATGTATTTCTCAGCATTTTCTTTCTACAAGGTGATTAAACTCAGTTTTGTGGCTGGTTTACCTGTAGATTGTCATTATTTATTTTTATGAAAATGGCACCAAACTGAACGTTGTCACTTGGCTGCTTTAGTCAGTGCAGTGGCCTGAGATTGGAGGAACTGACAGTGAAATTTGATTACAGCTGCAGGCAGATTTGGGAGACTGAAGCACCTCATTCTGAAGAAATTAGCTATCAAAAGTGAGGACACCTGGTTCCCAGGCAAAAGGTTTGCTTTGCAGAGAGATCATTGTGTTCAGGTGAGCATCACTTCAGGTGATTATGAATAGGGAGGAGTTTATAAAGGCATGTGCAAGGCAGTGGGGAAGAGGTTCTAGGAGAGCTCCTGCACCTTCCTCCTTTGAAAACTGCTACAGGAGTCGTGGTCGGGTCAGTGCATTTTGAGTTTTTTAATACAAAATCAATTGAATTGATGTGCTGGAGGGCTGCTGGATGTGGTTTCAGTGATGCCTTGCACAACCCAGGCATGGGGTACAGTGTTTACACAGCACTCCTTTGGAGCCTGGGGTGTGGGTCAGATAAGCTGGAGATATGCTCTAAAATACCTCTGTGTGTGTCTCAGGAAGGTTTTTAGCAGTGATCCACCTGCAGAGAAAGCTTTCCCTCTTCCATGTTCCTGTTCTGTTGTCCCAGGCTTGTCCCTAGCACATCAGGGGATAAGAAGCCACTAGCTTCCCACTCTCACCCTCTTGCTCTTGCACTCTCACCCTCTCACCTCCTTGTGCCAAGGAGGTGCTGCTTTAACCACCAGCCCCCAGTGCTTGGAGATGTGTCCATTAGTTTGTTAAATTATTAACAAGGCTTTTAGTACTCCTCCAAGGGGGAGATGGAGCTTAGGAGAAAGTGTCCCTCGTGGCCCTGCTGCAGTGGGCTTGCATTCTGCACACTTTATGCCACAAAAGGTAATTCAGTCTTCCCTTTTATTCTGCTCTGGGCCTCGGCTAAGCAGAGGTTGGAAACTGTGCAAGTTGGTTTCTTTCCTGTGGATTGATTTGGTGGATTCCAGTGCCTGTGTGTTTTATGACCCCAAGTATTTGACATAAACAGAGTGAATCTTAAAATTACCCTGAACTTGCTGCATGTCTCTATGTATTATACTACCCCAGAAACTACAAGGAAGGTAATAAATCATCCTCTCCTCCCAGCCAGCACAAACAGATCCTTTCTAGTTCAACTCATGCAAATGTGAAAAGTTCTTCCTGCAAACTGTTTTAAAGTGATGAAAAGGAAAACACTGGTAGGAGATGTTGCTGGAGAATATCACCTCGTCTCTGGAGCATTTGTTTGATGAGTGCTAAAGGGTCTGCCAATGACATTTAATGTTATTGCGCAAAATGAAGTATGCAAGTAAATCTGTGTGCTCTTTGTGCTTTGTTTACACTTGAAAATGGATGAGATTGTTTTTAATGTTAAAATGTACTTGTAGGAGATGAGTATTAGCTTATTCTAGGAGTTTCATTATGCTGCAAACCAATTTAAAAGATCCAGTTAATCACTCTTCATAGAGTCAAAAGATCTTGGACATCTCTTTTGACTTCTTCTGCTCCGGTGGTCTTTTTGAAAGTGAAAAAAAAAACCCCAGATGTGATGCATTATTCATGGAGTAAAACGGGATTTGATTCTTTGCTATCTGCCTCCAAATCACTGGGGATGGAAGGTGATGGGTTTTAACTGTTCACCTTAAGAGCATGGATGATATCAGATTGTTTGCAAACTAATGGCAGGACCATCACACCATTTCACTATGTGGTTTTTGTTTCCAGGGCGATTTCACATCACTCACATCTAGAATTTAGATACAGAGTGTTTTCTCTGTATGGAATGTTTGTATATGCAGGCTTGTGTGATATAGAACCTACAGTAGCTAGTAGAGAGAAACAAAGGGCTTTTTGAAAAAAATTATTTGAATATAAACCAGTACCTTAAAGCTGCATTCTGTACTCAGAGTTTATGTGCTTGCTCTGGATGCATAGCCCTATTAATGCAGAATAAAGAGCTTTTTTCCTTCTGTAACTGCCAAACTTGGCACAGCTTTAGCTAAAAGCACTTGGGTTTGGACAAAGATTAGCCACCTGCCTCTGGAGGGCACAGCTGAAGTGCAACACAATCTCAAGGATGGCAATCTCGTGTTGGGAATAAAATATTGGCTGATTCCTTTCTGTTGATATCTGAAACTCCCTTTCCATCAATCAAGCACTTGCAATGAAAAAATCCATTAGCAAACTTAAGGTATAAATGTGTTCTAATTCATCTTCTCAGCCATTCCATAATTAAATAGGATCAATGCTCCTTTTTAGGTCCTTTTCTCCTGCTGCTTGGCCCAGTGCTGGAAAGCCCAGGAGCCGGAGTTGGGTGTCATGTGGGAATTCCGCTGTTCGGAGAGGAAATGGATGTTTACTGTCTTTAGCGGCTGTTTAAAATAAAATTTGCCAGAAGGGAGGAATTAAAGCAAGGCGTGTAGCTCGGCTTTGTGCGTAGCAGAGCCGTGCCGGGCGATCCGCGGTGCTCTTGCAGGGCTGTGGAAGTGCATTTACTGCATTTACTGTGGAAGTGCATTTTCTGCTCGGCTCCTCTCCCACCGAAGTGAATTCTGCTCCTCCGCGCTTTTCCACCGCTCTCACCAAATGCCGAGCCCCGGGAGGGGATGTGGAGGGCAGCCCCTTGCACTTCGGGCTGTGTCGATGGCAAGCAGGGCTGAGGAAGGCGGACCTGCCAGGTTTCCGCGGGCTCATCCCCGGCGGCACTGCCTCTCTCCGCGCGGGTGGCTCATCCCTGTCCCAGCCCGCAGCCTCCCGTTGTGGATTACAGCCTTGTCCCCCCGGAGCCAGAGCCCCGCTCCCGGGTAATGAATCCCCTAATGCAGCTGCTTGTGCGGCTAGGGGGAAGCTGGGAGGGAGATTTTTGTGTTGACAAAGCACTAATTTTAATAATGACAAATGACTTCTCTAGAATTCGGCGCTATTCATATTCATGACCCTTCTGCTGCTGAAGCAAAATCATTTATATGCCTGAAAATCGCGCTTTTTTTTTTCCCTTCACTTTTGCTCTCTTTCCACTCTGCACAGCTGTTTATACTTCAATGTTCTTGACAGGATAATCAAATATTTTCCAAATATAATATCTCTAAAGAAAGCAACAAAGTCGGTGTTTGGACAGAAACATTTTTGCCTTTGACAGAAAGGGAAACAAAACCATTGAATAGAATTTTATTTCCTGTGCCCATATTCATTACTGTGTCTGCTCTCCACCTCGAGTGCTCCCAGGATGGGAGTGGAAGCTGCTGTCCATCAGTGGTGGGAAGTGGCCTTGGGACAGCTGTAGAAATGCTGCAGAGCCTCTATGTTGTTTTAAAATTCCCTATTGGAGGAGCAAAATTGGTTCTCATTTACCCGGGAACGCTTTCTGCTTTTCCATTGTTTAGTTGGCAGGATTAAATGAATTCCTTAGTATTGACAGAACAATCCAGTGCCTTGTTCCTTTCCTTCTGAGAATACAGTTGCTAGATTTTTTTTTTTTTTTCTGTTATCTCTCCAGGTTTTCCTCCTAAAATAAAGGCTAAATCATGAGCACATTCCAGCACAGCCCCTGCTCCCCAGGTCATACACATTTTTGACACCACAAGGTGTGTGGGGTTCCAGATGAAGAAAACTGGTTGGGAGGTTCTAATCCATTAGTTATATATAATAATTGTACATCTTTTTTTTTTTTTCAAAGCCTGAAAGTAGAAAAAATTGGGGGTTTTTAGGGGTTTTTTTCCCTCTCAGCACATGTGGCTGAGAAAAAATTAGAGGCTGTGAAAAAATAACTGCTGCTTCTGATGAATTTGTGCAATTGGTGCGTAGCTGCATGAGGGTGGAAAATGTGAATAGATGTTTTATGGCTGTTCATTTGTCACACTTGTGTAAGTGATCAGCAGCACAGCTAATTGTGGCCAAAGCTGAATGAATTCTGCCCAAATGCACTGCTGCCACTCACATCTGTGGGCCCCAGGAAGCCTTTGCAGAAGTCTACAGCAATTCAATTCTCTTGTTATTTCCATTTTCTAGTGAAATTCATGATATAGGAATTTGTTTTCTAGCCATCTGTGTTTTCTCATTGAAAAGACTTCCTTAGACTATAAACTCTCTCTTAAAAAAAGAAATAAATCTACTCAGTTCAGACTTAAGAACAAACCCAAGTTCAAATTAAGAAAATAAAGCAGATTGAAGTGGTTTTGGGTGCTGTTGGTTTAGGTCAAGCTGAACATGAAGCAGAGCTGTAGAGGACAAGGGACATGCAGGCACAAAGAAGCCCAAATGATGATGAGTTTGGATAAGTGCCCATAAATGAGAGTTTCTCTGCCATTTCTCCTTGGAGATGTGGTAAATTAAGATCTGCTTCTAACTGTGCTTGGAATGATGGGATGAATTATGTCTTTTGTCCCTGACATGACACTCTGTAATCTCTAGGTGGAGGAAGGAAACACAGTCCTGGCATTCCCTATGGAAACGACTGCCCAGGACCCTGCTGCACAGCACACCAAGTTACAGAACAAGTGTAAATCATTCTGTTTATTCTGAGCACTCCTATAAGCACTAAGAAAGAGTTTTCACCAGGATATTTTCTTTTGAACTGCAAAGAAATGCCTGGCAAGTTGCTGTAGGTTGGAGATGCAGGAAATTTATCATTTGTTTTTCTAACAGTTCTACTGTCATGTTGCTATCTTAGCAGTTTTCTGACTGCTCTGGGTTATAGAGTGTTCAGAAATGATGATTAATTAATCCAGTTTGGTGGCCTACTCTGAGCAAACAAACCTCAGAGTTAATTTAATTCTCCACTCTTGGTTTCAGAAAAAAAAAAAAAAGGCAGCATTTTCAGTTCACTAGAGGATATAATATTCTCAAATCAGCCACTTTCCAATTAATTTTGAATGGCGAACACAGCGAGGAAATGTAGTTCTTGCCCATTTACTTCTATTAAGGATTCATTTTCAATAATCAGAGAATTCTGAGTCAGCTTGTTTTCACCTGGAAGGCTTGCTCCTGACACTTGAATAAATTATTGCATGGTGTGTGCACGAAGGTAACAGATTCTTTCCCTCTTTCCCCAGTACCCCCTTGTTGACACACAGTCGTTTACTGCTATTTCTGCCATCACCCAACTTGCTGGGAAGGAATTCTGGTAAAATAGCAAAACGTGTGGAGTGGAGCAGCAGCTTTCATAAAGCAGGAAAATGTCATGAAAGAAGGAAAGGAGATGTGCTATCCTTGAAATGTTTTCTTGATGCTCTGGGTTTCAAGCTAATTAGTTTCTAAATATGCTGCTGAAGGCTTGAGTTTCCATGGGATAATATTTCCCTGTAGTAGCTCTGTGCAGCCATGTGGGCTGGGAGGAAAAATAATGATTTACCAAGGTCGAAAAAGATTCAGAAAGGTGAGGAAGGTCAGGGCTGGTTTGGTGTGTTTATGACCATTAAGATAAATTCTGGTGTAACTTGTTAACAAAACTCCCTTTTAATTTGGTGGGGTGAACCTGTCCCTCTTGTCAGGTTGGAGAGGGACATGTCTGTCCCTGTGGGCTGCACCCTGGTAATTGCAGCTCCACAAATATTGACATTTTTTACTGGAAGACTGCCTGCCTGCTTTTTCCTGTCCCCAAAATGTGCTGAGATTCTCAGCTCACAGGGCCCTCAGCAGAGCTGTGCTGTGAATTACTTTTGGATTGCAGCATGTTTCCTACAATGCCCAAGGTTATTTTTTATTCTTTCTATAACTATGCTCAGAGAAACAAAGCAAATAAAAAGAAAAACATTACCAACGCTCAAGATGTTCCATAATAACATTGCCAAATCTCTTGTGGAAGGTATAAATTAACCCCTCTCTGCATTTACTTTTAATATTCTGAAGCAATAACGTGTGATTCTCCTCTGTCTCTGTGATGAGACAGAGCAGGGAACAAGAATGAAATCTTCCAAGTGTGGCACATGCGGGACGTGGAGAATGCAGATGCAACAGGCTGGAAATGAGCAAGAGCCCTTTAGTCACGGTGAGAGTTTAAAAATGGAAATGCCTTTAAGTGGCCCTCAGAATTAAAAGCGTCCCATGCCACTTCCCAGGGAGCTGGAATAATAATGTACATTATTATGGGCTGCCTGTAGCTTCTGCTGAGGGGAGTTCAAAGTTACCTTTCAATCACAGGTCTGATTTTGCTCTCGACAACCAAATTCCCTGCAAAAAAAAAAGCTAATCTTCCTGAAATTCATCTGCCACGTTTCACCTCTGGTTAAAGCTTCTTAGGGGTGTTTGATTGAAGTGGGAAGAGAAGCCTGAAGAAGTGTTTAACTTCTCCCTTTTTCTGCTGCTTTTCCATTTTTAACCTGATCTGTCAGTTGCAAATACGTGATACTTTGGTGGCTTTGTGGGCCAAATGTTGTGCAGGGTATGCCTGACTCTAGATCCTATGTGGTGAGGTAGGTCTAAATCTAGAGTAGGGAGGGTTATATCTATAAAAACAGGGAGAAAAATGACTTGTGCCCATTTTTATGGTGCAACTATGGAAAGGAGTCAGTGGGAGATGGAATAAAAACACTCTGTGAGAGGAAGGGGAAAGGAAGAGTAGCCCAGGTGAATTCCTGTGTAACAAGGAGAGAAAGCAAGAGTAGGAAGGCTGCTGCAGGAAAGGGATGCTAGGATTCTGGGTTATCCAAAAGCTTTTCAAGGTGAACAGGTAATGGGAAAATGTGCATCACATGGGCAAATAAATGCAATTCACTGACTGCTCAACCAGGACAGTGGGTGTTGCTGCTTTTCCTCAAAGCCCCATGCGCTCATTTTTGCTGTAGTGCTCGACTGAGGTGCCTTTTGTGCTGTCACTTGCTGGCTTAATAAAAAGCTCTCTGGTTTAAAGAGGTATTTTTTTAGGAGAAATGACTCTCTCGCTGTTGTTTGTAGGGGCAATAATATTTAGGGCTGTATTTATTAGCTTATCTTGGCTGTTAAATGTTTATGGCTGTTGTTTATGGCCTGTGGAGCAGGGGAGGAAAGGAGAGGAGCCATCAAACAGATAGTGGGAGACCTTGTGGATGCTCAAGAGGTGATAAATAGAACAGTTTGTAAAAGTATTAAACATGTCATGGCTTTCCCGGGAGACTGAATGAAGGGCAGCGGTCACAGAACTCGCTGGGTTTTGAGACTGACATTTGGATGTGGAAAATCTCCCTGAAAACTCCAACACCAATGGGGTTCTCTAACTTTTCTTGTGAGAAACCTACTCTTTTTTCTTTTTTTTTGCTGCTGAAAGCATTTCAGTTTTGGGGACTGTATGATACAAATGGGTTGCCTTTAATTCTGAATTTTCATGGGTTACATTTGGAAGCAGAGAGGGATTTGCTCTCTTCATCCTATTTGCTCTCTCCACCCCCTGCTCCGTGTTTGGTCATGATAACAGATGATGGGAGTCTTGGAAAATACCATAGCTTCCACAACAAACTCCCTTTCCAAAAAACAAGCAGGCACCTTAAAGCAGGCTGGTTTTACTGCTGGTTACCTTGTGTTTCTCTATGGAGTGTGGCAAAACCAGGAGTGCCTGGAGAGTTGATGGGAAAAGGTTTAAAAAGAAACCAATGTGGCACAGCTCTGGTGAAATAAACAATGAGGAAGGGAGATTTTAAGAACATATTCTGTGAGAAGAAATAATTATTCTAAAACACAATTAAGCTAAGCAAATAATGAGAGGTAGAATTTTAAAAAGGCTGAAAATAAATGAAATGTTGAATTCCTTTGAAATGCCATAAGTTTTTTTTCATCTTGTGAAGCAAATGTTAAAAAAATATCTTTGAAAGCACCTCAAAGCACTACAGAAAGTTGTAAAGAATTAGGAAGGTTTAGGAAGAGAAAAAATGACATGATGCTGTTCAAAATGGTTTTAAACAGAAAATAAATTTTTATGAATCCCAGGCTGACTTTGTTTCTGCTGCTGGAGCTCTGGAATGCTGCACACCTGCAGAAAACCTAAATATTTTTTTCACAATGCTGATCAGAACCAGAGAATTTTCTAACATATTTACATAGCTGGGTAGTGTTACATTCCTATCAAGGACACGGTGATTTTGTCTGGTGCTCTTTGGTATTTCATTCCTGGCTTTGAAGATGCATCATGAGTAGCAATGTACTTTTTTGAGTATTGATGTGTTTTCTTGGCTTAAGATCTCACTACACTTAATAGAGATACTTATGCTGTCACAAGACTCATAGTGTTGGGACAAGGTTTATTTTGCTGTCAAAATTAGATTGGGCACAAAACCAGTTTTGTAAAGCTTTTTTACATTTTGATTGGTTGAAGTTTTAGATGTCATTTTTTCCCTCTTCTTTCTAGTGAGTGTGATGGTTTTGCTGCTCTCTTTTCACTGCTGCTGTGCAAGTGCTGATGCTACAGCTTTTGGGAGGTCTGTCCTAATTAAGGTTTAGCGACTAACTGGGTTCTGATGTTTGTCAAACCACATAGTAAATATCATCAAAGATGATTATAACTTAACTCTGATTGAACATCCAGCTTTGGTCTGGCAAGGGAGATAAGAAACTTTAAACTGAAATTTTTCTTACTTGTATCAAATAGTAAAGCAAAAGTCCAAGATGATACTATTTCATTTTCTGCCCCAAACTGTATTTCTTATTTGTACGTACATCTGAAGCTCCTTGTTGTTGCTCTAAGCCTCCAAATGAAGGAAGCCCTTCATAGGGGGGCTGGATTGATACCTTTGAAAGAGTTTCACTATTTGGGTTTATTTCAAACCCAGTCTGTTTGCTGAGCCTTCCCCACTAACTTTAATGAGCTTTGCTTTGAAGTGTTTATGCAAAGAGTAAGTACCCCAAACTGCAGACTTGAGCAGCCTGCTGCCTTAGCTGGATTCTGGAAAGGTCTGCCTGGGATTCTTGTAGCCCTCATTAAAACTCCAAGCAAGTTAGTTAGATTTCTGTCTGTCTTGGTGGAATTTATCACTCCTCTGCCTACTACTAAATCATCTCTGCTAGACATGACTCATCTTTAGGATTCATAAATTAGACAGTGAAAATATCTCTCTGAGCCACAGAGTATTCAGTAGAAGCCATTTAAAAAAAAAATTCCATCAGAAGATCCCCTTGACAATCTCTCTGCAAACTTTATTCCAATGCAGTGTCCCTTGGGCACTTTCTAATTTAACCATCTGTGTGGTGTTACTTCATGGAAGCACAAACATTTTTGGTATTTGAGCTTAATGGGTGTTTGTAATACATTTGCTGAAATTGCTAACCACGACCTGAGGAAGGGATGGAGTTTCTGTAAACCTCTTGAAAAATTGTTTAATCAAAAGTTGATCATTGCAGTTTTTTCAAATATCACCACCAATATCTAAGGCACTCTCAAGTTATTGGGACACAGACTGGCTGAGGAATTTGGGCTGTTCCAAGCATTGCTCGTGGGGTAAGGAGCTCTACATGCTCTGCTGCAGGCTGCTGCACTGCCCAAATCTGAGGAAATCTCCACGTAAGAGAAAACACAGGAATTCATCCAAGTATGATAAAGCTCAGTGTGAATTCCAAGCTACACTTCAGGAAAGCATGGGAAGAAAAGCCAGCTTGAGAGAACTGCAAGTAATGGGGAGACAGGATCAAGAAGAGGGATCTGTTTTGTTCTCAAATGAGGTGTCATGTGTATGGTATAGAAAAATTCCTGATAGAAATGTTCCATTTCTTTAAGACCACTGAATCCAACTCGGACACCGACTAACTTAGCCAGCCAAAATGTTCACTCACAAGCATCTAACTGTATAACACCAAAAATTTTTATTTAGGTGTCTAAATAAAAGTGACCTGGATTTGAGAGTCAGCTCCACCTGAAGTTTCTTTAGCTCTGCAGAGGAGTCAATGGGTACAGCAGTTTCAACTCACTGAAAATGAGGCCACCTGGCAAGACAAGGGACATTCATCTTGTGCCTAGTGCAGCTTGTTTGGGTGCAATGGGAAGGAAGGAGGACAATGTCAAGAAAAAATAATTGATATATGGGGGGTTTTGGCTCTTTTCCTCCCTCCTTCCACCTCTAGGCTCCTGCCTCAAATGGTACTAGGCAGGTTTTTAGCAGCTCAAAATCTATTTTTAGGAGCAGGTGGTGAAGGAATGATATCAGGCTTGAGCCTTGGGGTTTCCATTGAGCTGTATTAGGAGTGCCTGAGGAGCCAAGCTCATGGAAAAAGGAAAAAAATGAATAAGATCAGTTTTTTCTACCCTCACAGGTTAGTTTCAGCTTCAGACATGTCTCTCAGGGGGACCTGGCTTCAGGCTGGGAAACAATAAGGAGTTGGAATTAATGCATTTCCCAGGAAATTGTTGCACGTACAGTTGTAGCTGAAAATTGGCAGAAGACATTTTGCTCCTTTCTTCTTAAACTGTGTGTTACCTCTGAGCAAGGGGTCCTGGTTTTGACTTCCCAGCCTGATCTCCTTGCCTTCCTCCCTCCCTCCCTCGTCCCTGTTAGTCAGCACATCCAAAGAACAGCAAAAGAAGGTACCTACGGGGTTCAGGAGAATGGTGAGGAACAGTTCACCTCCTCGGATACTTTTGTCCAGCTCCTGAGGACCACCAGGATATTCCTTGTAAAAAATAGTGTGAGTGAAAAGGCCACAGGTCTGCCGAGGGAGCACCTGGGAACAGAGGAACAGCAGCTTACAGGTATTGCAGCACCATAATCGACCTGGGGAAGGACTTTTGTTTCCCTGAATTCAATTCAATGCTTGGTATTTTTTTTACTCAGTTAAAACAACAACCAAAACCTGCATTTAGTAGAGCATTTGGGTACATGTGTAAAAACACTGCTGATTTTGAGTCTGTTCCAGCAGTAATTGGGCTCTGCAGGAATTTGCTTTTGAGACACTCCCTCTGCCTTGTTCAGGGGATCGCAATTTGGACTTGGTACACACAGACAATATTCAGAGCAGCTTTTGGGACTTGAAACCATCCCTTGGAATATTTGTCAGTTCACTTTAGCACACCCAACCTAGAGGCTTGCAGCTGGCTGGTAGGACAGGCCAAAGGGCTTGCTAAGTTTTCCTCTCCTCTGTGCACTTTTGAGTGCATGGGAGGAGCCTTCTCTCCCCTGGCACGTGTGCACAGGGTGTAAGAGACAGGCAGGTGTCACAGTCCTGCCTCTGGGAATTTCAGGAGCAGAGCTGAAACTTCAGCCTTGTAGAAGTGCTGGAGGAGATTACTTCCACCTGTTCACCTTCCCAGGTGGTGGATTTCTAATCCTTTCATGCATAAAGATGAAGCAGAGCTGGGAACAGAGGTCTTAGGCAGTTTAATGATTTCACAGAGTGCAGCCATGACTCGCTTGGTAGTCGATGGGGCCACGAGCACATTTGGTATCTGAGGAATACTTCTGCAGTTGCCTGAGTCTGTGTGACTTGCTTCCCCCCCTCTTTTAAACTGCCTGACAAATGCACTCTTTTGGCAGCCTTACAACCGCTGGATCCCGGGCAATTTTAAGGATGAGGCCTCCAGTAAAAGCAGCCCCCTGTGGGGTCCCTGCAGTAGTATTGCTATGAACATGGAAATGCAGTGTACCATGATGCCATTGTGGATGAAGCCCCGTCTGTACCGTGCAGGTTTCAGGTGTGGGTACTCCTCTGTGCTGGTGACACGGATGTGCCACACCTTCTTCCAGGCCTCGTAGAGCTGCACGTGCACCGGGTACACCCCGGAGTGGTGCGGAGCCACCGCGTAGCCCATGCCCGTGGGGATGCCGTGCTCCTGCAGGGCACCAAAGGGAGGGACACAGTCAGGGACACACAGAAACACCCCCTCCCATGCCGTTATTCAGAGCTTTTTTCCTGCACACAGTGGCACTGGAGAAGCTGCCGTCCCTAGACAGACTGTAGCAGAGCTGGAAATGGGGGGAGGAGGAGGGAACTGGAATTACAGCTGGGTGACTGCAGTGAGGAGTAATCCTTCTGGATTAGGTTCCATTGCTGTGGCATGGAATGTGTTTGCCTCTTGTTCTGTTACATATTGCACACATTTTGATATGCATCCTACCTGTCTGGTCCTTTTTAAAGGTAATCTAGTGAACCACTGCTGCTTATTTACTAAGCTAGTAAACAGATGGAAAAAAATGTTGCAGTGGCATACATGGGATTTTGTTTCCTAGTTCTGGCATAGGAGAAATATTCTTACCTAGCTTAATAAATAAATATATCTTCTGCACATCTTCTGAACCCCCTTGTTTTTTTTCCATGGTACTAAGGTATAGCAAAAAATAGCTTGGACTACTTTTACATTTAATAAATATTTATATTTAGCTCCATTTCTACATGGAAATATGTGCGTCTTCATAATATAATCTAAAGGTTATCTTGCAAATCTCTTCCAAAGACACAAATTCATCTTGCTCCCAGTACTACTGGATACGTCAGCTCTTTTTTACTCCTTTAAAACTGTTGTGCAGAGGGAAATGGCTAAAATATGAGATGATTATTTTATGGGTTTTTTTGTCCTTCCTCTTGCTCACATTATCCATTGATTACTTTAATTCCAGGAACAGCAGGTTCTGCTGGGCATCCTGAAGTACTTAACAAAGAAAGGGTTTTGATTCATTGGCAAAAATTAAGTTAAATCTGTAGGGAACACTCATTCCTACATCATATAATGCAACCACTTTAAATGATCCACTCCTTATAGGAAAGACCTCAGGTTACTGATTGATCCTGTAAAAGAGAAACCCAAACTCTCTATTTTGTAATTTACTGAGAACAAAATGTAATTTCAGTTTATTAATGCTGTTACCTACTTGAGAGGCATGAGTCAGTTTAAGGGTGGAATGAGGGATAGCTCCATAATGAGAGATGGTAAATCACCCTGTTCTTAAATTTTTTTTTTTTTGCCATGGACATGTAAAAAGGAAAAAGCTGTATCAAAAGCTATCTTTAAAGCTGGCCGTTTATTTATGCCTGAGAGTTCTGTAATGCTCAGGCTCTCAAACTGTTAGCCTGAATATCCTGTCTCAGCTTTTATATACAAACCTTCACCAAATGTGGGGTAGGGAGTACACAGAAACATAGATTTAAGGAAATGTGTCCTGGGGTTGACAATGAACACTGCTTTGGATGACATATCCCAAAGTAGGGATCTGGATGAATATGTGTAAGATCCTGTTTATCTCCTTACTGTTTGATGCTGGAATCCCCATAGCAACAGAATGCTGGAATGGTGATCTGCCATTCACAAATAAAATCAGGCAGTTTTTCAGGAGTTCTTAACATAAAACACAAGTTAGCCTCTGAATAAAACCTGCTCACTACATAGCTCATCACACAAACACATCAGGCACCCAGATAGCCAATATGGAGTTAAGACACAACTATCAAATAATTGTATTTTCTTTGGGCAGTTCTATTTGCAGTTTACCTGGGAAGATCAAATACTGTGTGTCCCCTTTTAGTGATTTTCTGTTGCACTTCTCCTCTTTTCCTCTCATTTTGTTATTGAACTTACTTTGGGAGTGAAAACTCATGTGTTAAAGGGGGAGGATACTGGTGTGTCTAGATATGAGAAATACCTGTACTGAGAATTTTTTCTTGTTTATTCTAAGGAGCAATGTCCTGATTTTTACATTCAAAATGTACATTGGGTTTTTTTCATTTCAAAACTTGTGCTTGATGGCTTAGTTTGGAATATAGGTATGATTTGCCATTGTCAGAGAAAATAAAAATGCAAACTTTTAATAAATTTTATGTCTACTGTAGGTCTTTTTAAGCAGTCAGTCAAGATGCAGGAGTGAAGGCTTTTATTAGATGAAACAGCTAAATACAACCTCAGCTAAGTCTGCCCAACCTTTTGGCTTGGTCTGATAGCAGGTGATGCAGCAAATGAGTATTTCAGAAGAAAATAAGGTGAGGCAGAATAAATCTCATCCCACTGCACAGGATGATGTTATCCTATATTCACAGCCCATTTTTAGAGGCAGTCTCCAGTGGGCATCTCTCCTTCCCCACATTAAGTACAGATATTAATAATGGGACAAATTAGGCTCTTTTCATCATGTGTAGCTGCTTTGCCTTGGCTGTGTGGTCACTGGGCCCTCACATGGTTGGGATTTAATTGGAGTATTAAAAGCTCCTGGTGTACTTGTGGTTTGAGCAGCTCAAGAGGTGCAGGCAGAGGAAGTGCTAATGTGCATCTGCAGTTGGTTGTAAGCAGGAGGTGGGAGCCAAGGAGTGCTGCTAGACAGGTTCTCAATTGATTTGTTTAGTTCTACATCTTTGTTTCTTCTTCCTGTCAGCTCACAGCTGCCTTGTACAGCCAGTGACAGTTTTTGCCCTGTCTCTGCTGTGCTTTGGGCTCTGTACTCACAAATGAGCACTGAAGATAATCACTGAGCAAACAAACCAAGGGAATAAAGAGCTACAGGCTTTGGATTAGATACATTCTACTTGCTCGTGTCAGATAAGGATGTACAAAGGGGGAGAAGGAATATCTTGTTATTGATGGCAGGGAAAACTTGATTTGCTTTATTTTTGGAATATATGCTATCAGAGACTTCCCCTTGAGCAATTTTTTGCTCTCTGTCTATCTATTGCATTGCCTATAAACAAGGAGAATAATACTCAAGAAATTATCAGTTTGTAAAATTTAATCCGAGATTTTGTTCATTAGTGTCTTTAAAGTGTTTTGGGATCCTCTGATAGAGAACAAAATCCAAACCACAACACATGATCAACTCAAACCCAACTGATAATCAAAATAGTTCTAATTCCCCACTTCCTCAGGCAGGCTCTGGAACACACCATCCATGTTTACATAAATAGGATGACATTGGGATAGCAAAACTTTGGGTAGCCTGTGACTTAAAGTTTACTACAGTTAAAATCTCTGTCTGTTGTTCCTCTGAGGATCTTGTGCTTGATGAGAGATTTGGCAGTGAGGACTTTGGGAATGGGGCTATGGGTGGTGCAGCTGTGGGGCCCATCACTCAGGTACACATGGATAAGGACTTTGCCAGGCAAAACTTCCCCTGCCTGCCTGCCAGATCCAGAGCAATGGGACAATGACATTTATTGCAAGATGTGAGGAAGTTTCTTCCTCTCACCATGTAGGCAGTGGAAATGATCAGTATCTCAGGGATGCATAGAACAATTTGGAGGGCTCTGGGTGAAGGCAGTCTCCTGGTTCACAAGCAGTGTATGTGGAAGGGAATCCTTGAAGGCAGATGCACAGAGGTTTCCATATCTGCACTGAAATCAAGGCAATTAGATACCTAATTAGCAATTAGTTCTGTGTGTACAGAACTGTTTAGGTACCTGATTTCTATCTGTGTGCTGTGACAGAGCTGTTTGAGGCAGGCTGCAATTGTAAGCTCACATTTTACAGAGCTTTGTTTGGAGGTGTGGATAAAGCCATGTTGAAACAGAGCCAAGGCTTTTATCTACCAGCCAGAGGAGCAAAAGGTCTTAATAAACAGCACTTTTGGGTGTTATTTAGGATCTTCAGCAACCTTGAGTATTGTTCTTGGATATAATGATGTGCTCTCCCTTCCTGAAAACCCTGTTACCTCCTTAGCCAGGTTTAAAAAAAGTGAACAAAGAAATAGTGCATTAGGTGAGGAATTAATGTGATCACACTTCCAAATAATTACTGCAGCTTTCCTTGCAGAAGCTACCACACAAAGAGTCACCTCAATGTGGAGCCAAAACAGGAGGTGGGGAGATATGATCAATAAATGAGAAATGCAAGAGAAAATGACACCAGTATCAAGCTGTGTTCTCCTGAGTATGATATTAAATAAAGATAGTGGACAACAAACAAAACACATGTAACATCAAGCATATTTTCTATGTATTGTTCCAGATGTCTAATTTAAATTTGGATCCACCTTGTGGCTTCAAAGAATAATGGGAAGAGGTTTGCTTTAACTTGGAGGGCTTAGGGAGGTGCAGCTGCAGAACAGAGAGTTTGTTGCTCAAAGAAGACACGATGCTGAGGATGAGAAAGCCAGGGAGGAATGAAACCCACTCTGAAGTCATGGCTGGGACCTCTCTGATAGCTATCAGGGAGGCTGTCATACCAGGAAGATGAATTTCTCCCACAAGAGAGAATTTCAGAGCAAGCCTTTTGAAAAGAAATGTTCTCATAAGTAAATCGTACAGCTCGTATAGATTCAAGGTCAAGGGGTTGATACAACCCCTGTTGAAATGTTAGCAGGAAATAAAAGTGTAATAACAGCAGCTTTTCACTGACATCAGCTCCTTATTTATAGGCACCCTAAGGAGTCTCTACCCTTCAGGACACGGGCTTTATCTTTCTGGAGTTGAAGTTACAAACAGATTCCATTACCAGCTCTGTTTTCAGGCTATGCTATAGATTTTACTCCCAAAGGTGGCTCGACCTGGATGACTTCATGCTTCCTGAAAATACAAGGAGAATTTCCCCATAGGTTTAAAGATGAAGGGGCTGTGTATTTTTGAGATATGGATTGTTGAAAAAATTACTCTTGCATTTGAAATCTCAGCTCTGTTTGGGTCTCTGGGCCAGGCTACACAAAAGGCATGAACAGGCTGTGCCAGGAATGAGGCTGACAGGGAAGCAGAACTGTAGAAAGGAAAAGAAGTCATCCTGCCAAGCAGGAGATGGGCAAGGGGGGAAGTCTGGCATAACGAGTAAACAGTTAAGCCATTTTTAATTAATTTTCTTTAAACGTTGTTAGGACAATATTTCCATAAGCAAGGGAATAAATTGCTTCCAACTGCTTGTGCAGGGATGGGAGGAAGGGGCTTGGCCTTTTTGGAGCTGAGAAGAGCTGGGGAATTGATGTTCCCAAAGCAGCTGAGAAAGCCCCACTGTGTCCCTCAGCTTCTGTTAGCAGCTCTGGTTGCTTGGCATTTCTGTGCCTCACCAAAGACCACACAGTGTCTTCCCAAAGCCAGCATTTATAGATTTCAGGTTCTCTTTGTTGTGTGCAATATGCCAGCAGAATTAGCCTGAAAAAGCTGTAAATACTTCAAGTACTGTGAGGTCTGGGCAAAGAGGGAAGAGTGGCTTGTGGAAGTTAAGAGCACGAATGAGGAAAAGGGAAGTACCATTATCTGTCAATATTAGCAAGAGGTTAGCTATATAAAGAGCATTCTTCAAGCAGGTCATTTAAAAAGTCACAGTGAAATCCAGCAGCTTCACTTCTTGGCTCTGTCAGCATCAACATCTCTCCCAAACCACACACCAGGTTTAGGGTTCACTGCAACTTCCTCCCTGCCTTCCTGAGGATGTTTGCAGCAGACTTTAGCAAGATAACCTGTGTACAAACTGCTGCCTAAAGCTTAGAAGGCCAGCTGCTATCCGCTGTGTTTTCACTGATTCTGATCCCCATGCTCCTGCCAGGATACTTGGGGCAGGGCTGCTCCCTCTGCAGAGAGCCCATGTCAATGGGAAAGGCTAAGAAAAAATTCAGTTTGAGTCACAAACAGGCTGGGTTTGGGATGAGTTTCTATTCTATTTCTGTGAGCTTCTATTCTGCCTCTGTTTGCATGCCTGAGTAAATATGTAGGTGTTGTACAGACAAGCATGAAACCAGTGGGGAAGGCATGGCTGTGGTAGTGAAGGCATCCCAGTAAATCTCTTGGGAGCTCTTACTCACCATTGCAAACTCTTTGTTGAGGATCATCTGCTCCACCAGCGAGGACTCATTGTGGAAGAGGTGTGGCTGCATGTGACTCCACATGTGGGGAAACCACCAGAACTCATCCACTGATCTCAGCAGCAGGTCATCGCCCTCATCCTCCTCCTCAGTCCCTGCAGAGGGAAGAAAGGGACAAAAAAGATACTAGAAAGCAAAAAATGCCCATAATTGCTTTTTTAAACAGAGAAGAGTCTGCCAAAACCCTGGTGTCCTTGGCTTGTGTCACTGTGTTACTATTATGTTTATAAACTCTGGGAATATTAAATATAAACAGTAGGACATATATGATCTTAAAAACCACCCCCTCCCCATTTTCTCTTGTGGCTTTATTTTAATGCCACACTGTCTTTTTATCCCCATAACCTGGCAGTTTGGATTTAATGTGACCAAACAGTGTCAGGAATATTAATGCTGTTTTTCTGGTCTTTTGAAAGCTGGACAAATGATGATGTTCCGAACTAAAGAAAAGGTATCAGTTATTTTCCATTTTGTCCTGACAATAATGTCACTGTTAAATACAAAATACTCTCCATAAAGGCAGCATATGGATAAAAATGAAATCTTATCAATGCTTCCCCTCTATCCTCCTTTTAACTACCACTTTATTAGCCTTGGTTAATTGAAATCTGATAATTTCTGGAAAAGTGTGAAACAAGTTTTAAAATACAATTAGGTGGAAAGCATGAAGCTGTAATGGCAAAAGGCTTCCAAATATTTCTTTGGGTTCAATATTCAATTTTGGCCAGATTTAATCTTGAAGTAAACCCAATAAAACCTCCTGTGTTAGTGAAGGGTATCTGCTTCAGGCAGAAGTGAGGATATGTGGCTGTAACAAAGAAAACCTTCCATTTGAGAGAGGACACAATGCTGCTCCCACCATCTGCAGACACATCTGCCCTGCTTTTCCAGCCTGGAAAGGCAAAGTGACATTCCAGTAGCTTCACCTTCAAGCTACCCAGCAATATTTGGTTTTTAGCACATTTTCTTTGAGTTCTTTGCCATTTGAATGCTTTTATTTTGCTTCAGTCTAAGAAATAATTGCCAAAATTAGTCTCCTGATGCAAACATAGAAATCCTGTCTTCTTACAGGCCCTTTAATGTTTTGCAAAACTCATTGGAAGCAAATGCTCCCCGGATGTCACTGTTTACTTGGCAGGAACATCCAGAGATGCCTGTTCAGTGCCTGCACTTCAGCTCTTGGCTTTTATTTTCCATTTCTGCAGTGGTGTTTGAAGAATGCCACTACACAAGGAGAGCAGTACTTTGAAACTTTCTCCCAGAGTCACTGAATCCCTTTGCTCCCCTCTTTGCAGCACTCTGCAAGTTCTAAGGAAGCTGCTCTCCTGCTGATGGGAGTGCTGCTGGAAAAAGAAAACAACCTTGTTTACCAGAGAATTCCAGACTGAAAAGAAAGGCCTGATGGCTGCTCCCTCTGTGCCCTGCATTTTGGGAGCGACTGCTGGCTGGTTTGGGGCTATGTGCTTCACTTGCAGTCACTCAGGAATGGGCAAGGGAAGAAAGTTAACACAGGCTTTCACAGTGAGACAGAGCAGGGAGAAAATGGAGTTTGTGAGGCAACTGAGGAGCTCTTTGATAAGCCCAGGTTAGGGATGAAGAGGAAACAAGTGGGTATTTGAAATACATAAAGAGCTACAATCAGAGATTGTAGTTTTGGGTCCAAGTATAATTTAGTGCCTAAGTAACTTTTGAAGTAGAGTGTGGTTCTTGAAATAAATCTTACTGTTCTTCAGTAATTTGTTTGTAAATTTAGATATACACCTAATAAAACCTTGTTCTTCTTTTACTATAACAAAAACCAAACAAGATGAAGTAGAGTGCTTTCCATTTTGAAGAAGAATAACCCCATCCTGTAATGCCAGAGGTGAGGCAGAAAGGTTGGGAGTTTAACTTTAGGTAGTGGCATTGCTTATCAGGTTAATTTTTCTCACAAACCTTAGAAAAGAATGTTGTTTGATTTTATGAATTCTTAAGTAGTGTTATTTCCAAAAAAATCCCATGCAAAGTTTGAATGGAGAATTTGACGGATGCTTATATTGTTTAAATATTTCTGCCAAACCCCTTATTTAGAGTATTGGAGGTTAAACAAGGGATCTTGAGTTTTAATTTCTTGTACAATCAACATCCTTTCTGTAGTTTTCTTCATTTAAATGTGAAATCTGAAAAATGCATTAAACCTATCAACAGGGTGAGCATGTGTCTGCCTGCTTTGAGTGCGCTTTACACAGGTAATAATTTAAATTTGTTTGTGCATAGTATTTAACCCCATATTTTAAAACTATAACTGTTTTAAGTTATATGGTTAGAAGCTGCCACCAATAATCTTGTACATCTTAAATGCAAATCCTGAGAATGTTAATTTCAACTGCTGCAGCAGGAACAAGTGGAAAGTGTTTGTTAAAGCTGCAGAGCTAACAGGGTCTGCTCATTCTCTTTGTTAATGGTGTTACTGCAGTGCAGAGTTTACCAGCTGATGTGGCCTGGTGTTCTGCAATATCTGATTTGTCAGGAGCGTGTTTCCAGGAAAATGTGTAACAGTTTAATCTGCCAACACATCCCCACATTTGCCTCCCTTCTATAGTTTTAAAATGATCCAAGTTTTGGGAAGGAGAGCACAATGCCACACTAAGGAAGTGGAGTATCTGCTAGTGAAAGCCTCTGTGGGTCAGCAAGCCACGTGTACAGTAATCAAAGAACACCTTTCCAGGCTTTATTTATAATGAGTCAATGGAGAGTATATTGCATGGAGAATATGCTGCAGGCTTTCCAGTAAGCTGAGATGAGAAAGGGCCGTCCCCACCCTGTAAATGAAGTGCTCTGTTAAAAATCCACCTGCATCCAGGCCTCTTCATGGAGCCAAGGACATGCTTCAGCTTGGGAAGTAGTTATGTGCTATTTTGGGGAGTCTTGAGAGCCTGAGGAGCATGGGCACACATGCATATCCTCCTCTTTTCTCTCTCTACAGCAGTAGCAACTCTGAAATTGCTCAGCATTGTATCAGAAAATCTGTGACAACATGGAGGGTGTTGGTATGAAGGAAAGGAGGAAAAATAGTGGCAGGTCAGGGAGAGGGGTATTCACAAATGCTACATCTTCTCTGCCAGCCAGTGCCCACTATGTCACAATATTGTTAGTAACACCATCTCTTCCTCCATCTCCTCCCCTCCATGGATCACCTTTCTCCACAATGGACATGAAAGATTGATACCAGCTGTGCTCTGGAGATGTCCACAAGTCAGCAGCTTCCTGCTTCAGAGCCTCAGGCTGCTCTTGTTTGTCTTGCTGCCTTGCACATGTGCCCAGTTAATCTCCAGCAGGAGCAGCTACACAGGCTTCAGGTCAGCCTGAAGTGAGGGGAGCACTGTAGTTCTGTCTCCAGAGCTGCTCTCTGACCACAGGTCTGCCACTGCCTTGTTATATGACTCCAGGCAAGTAATTCCATCTCTGTCTGCCTCTCATTTTTCCCAGGCTCTCCAGCCTGTATCTTTAGTCCAGGAGGTTTCCTGGGCAGCAGTTGCTCAGCATTAAGTGCTTGCACAATTGGAAAACAGCCTGGACTTAGTGACAATGATACAAACACATAATTTTGCCTTCTCTCTACTCATCCAGCTGCCTCATGGTCTAGGAAAGCAGGGACTGCCTCATTCCTAGGTTTTAAATTCACCCTCCCATCCTTTTGCTGCCTTCTCCCATGCTCCAGATAAGCTTCCCTGGCATCACTCAGTGAGTGTGGCTGAATGGGCTGACAGCTGAGGATTTTGGAGCTGGTCTCCAGAGGTGGGAAGGGTTATGGGGTTTGGAAAGAAGGACAGGAGGTTCTCCCTTGCAGGGAGTCTCTTCTTGCCTCAGCAGTACTAGGGAGCAGCACAGCTCAGTGGCACCAGAGGGAGGCCAGAGTGAAGGTACAGCAAAGGGGAAGGCAAAAGAGGAGGAAAAGAAATTAGATTTTTGAAAAGGGGGTGTTGTGCTGTGAAGAAATGGAGCAAAAAGGAGAAAGGAGTCACAAGGACAAGGAGATGTGGAAGTGCCTTGTCTTCCAGAGAAGCACAGGTTTCAATACAAATTTCTTTTCATCATGTTTTCCTTTATTATCCCTCCTGATTTGCAGATCACTAAGACAGATTTCCTTCACAGGCATAACAAGATCTGGTGCATCCCATTGAAACGCTTCTGCTTCCTCCGAGGTTTTGAGACATGATTTTCCCAATTTTTCTATTTCATCATACCTATCATACCTGAAAAACCTTACTCTGTCTTCTGTGCTGGCCTGTCTCCTGTGGAATTAAAGAAATCTCTGCAACTACTTTGCCTCCTTTACATCACTAAGATTTACCACCAAACATCTTTCAGGAAAACACCAAGGGCATCCTTGTGTACCTGAGCAGCTCATCCGTAGTGTGTCTTTACCCCTTGGGACACTGAAATGGTGGAACATGTATTTCCCAGTGAGTCACTGGTTATTTAGAAAGGGAATGTTTAAAGCTAGATTTAAAATTCTGTCACCTATTTAACTGCATGAAGTTTCTTCTTACCTGTGTGGTAAAATTTTCCTGAAAATCCAAGGTTGAAGGTAAAATTTGCAACCTGAGTGCGCAGTAAATTTTGAGTCTCTAGTAAAGCCTGAAATAAATAAGAAATTAACATGGATTTAGAAAAGTTAATATTATTTTGGGCTCATCTTTTTTTTTATAGGACTATTACAGAGAGCTTAATTTGTTCCATGAGGGTTTGATGGGCTAGAAAAGGAAGAGTGCCTAAGTATCCAAGGAGGTGATGGTTCTGTGGCTTGGCTCAGGATATTATCCCTTGGGGCAGTGATCTATGGAAGGACTCAAATCCAGCTACTCAGAGGCAGCTTTATACTGGATCACTGAGTCACCCATGCTCTGGGTTATTAGTGAAGCTTGATAAAATGTGCTTAAAACCCAAAATAAAATTAGGAGTACTACTCATCATCTAGGCATGAAGATATTGGGATTTACTTACCTGCTGGACTATTTTGGGCTGTGTCTGAATAGCAAATTCAGGCTTAAGTGTGAATGAGCAAAGCTTCAGTTTTGACCTGTGGTAGAAGCTGGATCCATGTCCTAAATGAATTTTTAATTTAATTAATGTTTATTTTTATTCTCTCCTCCAAGCTAAGATAAGCCCACTGGAAATGAAATGGAAGGAAAGGGTGCTGCTTATAGAAGAAATAGGTAGTCTTGGCCACTTGTCCAGTTTTTATTTTGGACATTTTTCCAGCTACTAGGGAAAGAGAGAAGATGGTTAAGCCTGTGTGAGCTTTATTTGATGTTTACTACTGGTTGTTAGCTCTGCACTGCTCCTGGAGCTGCTCCTTGTGCACAGATCTGCTTTGCATCCCCAGCCCCTGGGTTTCTGCTGTGCTGCATGTGAGATGGGGAGTGCATTTCTCTTCTTATTGGCCTTGCCAATGCTGCATAGGTTATAAACCCTGTTTTCATCAATTTTCTGTGGCTCCATTATGTGGCCCTTGAGAACTTTTCCTATTATCTATTAATAACACTTCTATTGATTGGACCCTCATGTTCTTGCAGAGTTCAAAGATAAAATGATTGTGGTGGTTTACACACACCCCTAGCTCAGCTAATGTTGTCCTTCATTTGAAAGAGTTACATTCTATATGATCATAATTTCACTTCACTTTGCAGGAAAATAGTTTATTGGTCTAATTTAAGCGAGGATCAGCACCCCTACTTGGGACCAGGAATCAAAAATATCTCCAGTGCAGGATAAACAAGGAAAGCAGGGTTTAAGCAGCTGAGGTGTGTGAGTGTAATACAAGAGACTTCCAGGCAGTGTGCATCTGCCTTGTTTTTTAAATAGAAACGTACTTAGGGTGGCAAGGAAGATGTAAAATTGAGATAGTGTTTATCAGCTGCAACAGTCACCAAGCAAATTCCTCTCCTTGCTGAAGGAAATAAAGTAATCTTATGACAGTAAATCTTGTGCTTTAGCATTAAATATTAAGGTAGTTGTATGGTTTCCAGCCTATCTTGCCAGACATTTAGTAAGTTGATTATTTCAATCATGTGACAATTTCACATGTGGGACTATATTTACATAATATATAACAAGTAAATGTTCACTAAAATGTAAAACCTCAGAGATGAACACCACTGTTAGCTGAGACATTGAGGAAAATCCCCAGCTGGTAAAAACTGCCACTAAATTGACACCATTAAAGTCAGAAGCATAGAATCTGAGTAGTTATATTTTAGAACATAATTTTCCAAGCTATCTAGAGCATTTTAGATATGTTGAGAAAGACTGATGGGCTGAGCAAAATCAATTTAATTTTCCTTTGAGGGAAGAACATCTTGAGAAATTATCATCACTTAACGTATAGTACGAGAAGGGGCACGGAACAAACATCATTTCATCACCTGGGCTCCTCTCCTGCTCCCCTCACATCTCAGTAAGATGACAGAGCTGCAGGATAGGCAGGAGCCTTCCAGCCCACTGAGGCCTCATTAAAAACACAGAGCGAGGATTAAGATGTAAATCCTGGAACCTGCAGTGTGTCAAGCATTTTCCTCTGTCTAAAGGGCAAATCTGTCACTCAAACTGGATTTGGCTTGGTCCTTAAGACTTTTTTCTTGCCATTTCAATTTCCATATATGCATATTAATTTATATAACACGCAGCTCAATTTTGTTGTTGTGACCTCCCCTCTTTTTAATGTCAGCTAAGACAGTACAAAGCTATTTTGTCACTGCTTGCCTGTTTGGAGGAAGGGCACTAATGTCTCCACACCCTTAATATGGAAAAACTTTTTAGGTAATTAGTGTCTGCCTTTCCTATCTTTAATGAAAGAGTCAGAGGCTGACGTCCCTGGCACTCAAGACCAGAAACCTTCCTGGGATTTGCACAGGCTCCATGGGAGGCAGAAGGTATTTATTTGATTTGGTTCTGAAGGTTCTGCAGGGTGGAGAAGGGCTATTGAATTTTAACAGCTGGAAAGCTGTTCCCTTACTAAGGCCAGGTGCCACACAGCTATTCCCACTCTGCCTGCTGTCCCTGGCTTCACAGGTATCCCCCCTGCCCTGTCTCTCCACTGCATGCCTGTGGAAATACAAGCAGCACTCTCTGTTGAACCACAGGTGGTTATTTTTGGACAGCTGAATAGATCATGCTTAATAATTGCCCTTGCCAAGGAAAGAACCACGGAGCACACTGTGCACGGACAAACAGGCACATCTCTGTGCCTAAGTAAAGACAGGGGCTTTTTTTAAGGTAATCTAAGTTGCTCTTTCAAATACAAGCCCTTAATTGCCTGGAATCTCTCAAAACTCACGGATTTAACTTGATTAATTGATTCTTTGCTTTGTCAGTGAAGCTTCTCTCTGACATTCACAAGATACAGTTTCTTCATTATATTGCATTCAGGAGCTTTTTACATTAATCCATATAATTACCTTTTGTAGATTTGAAGTTGCTGTGTCTTTATTCTTCATAATTGGTGCATCTATTAGGAAGAAGTTGATATTTCCCTGCTATGTCCTTGTTAATTATAACTCTATCCTTCATTTACATAATAAACTTTTTGGGGTGATTTCTGCAGGAGCACTTCATGCCTAATAAGAAGCAATTTGCTTTCCTTCATTAAGTACATTAAAACTTCATGCCCCAGACATCATTGACTGTAAACATTTGATTCTGCTCAAATTTAATGCACCAAGGCATTTTGCTCTGCCATATTAGGTTTATTTATGTGCTATGTTCTGGATTGTTAGCTGCTAATGAGACTTTGGCTCTTATTGCTCTAAGGCCTGAACAGTAACCTCATTTTAATGAGTTCATTATTTGCTGCCTTCTGAGTGGAAGGCAACAAATTTTCCTTTTAATTAAAGGTCAAAACACCTCTGGCTGAGGGAAGAGTAGAGGTTATCAAATCCTTAGAGAAGGCAAATGAATGACTTTGCCTGATTTTGATGCCAAGCATGGGCTGGCCAGGCTGAGGTAGAAGGTGCCTCTCTGGGGAGCAAAACTCCACATCTAAGTGATAACAACACTAAAATGCAGTACTGGATTTCAATAGACATTGTTAGGGCAAAGCAGAACCTCAAAGTCAGCCCAAGTAATTAAAAAGGCTTTCTTCCCCACCCAGAGGTCTGAGTGGATCAATAGAGCTGCTAAAGCACAAGCCCTTCCCTGCATGGTGTTTGGGTGAGGAGGGCAGATGCCACATGGATTGAGCCAACACAATGGAATCTCATATTTCTTATTAGGGAAAACAAGGCAAATATTGGGGGTCCATATTGGGGCTGTTTGTAGGGAGACAGGTGCATATGCAGCTGTGGGTTGGTGTGTGCAAGTGCACAGACAGGCACTGGTGATCCCTGAAACTTCAGTCAAACCAAAAACCAATGCAATATGGCAATTGATGCACAGATCCTTGTCCTTTTTCTAGTATTCTATCAACCAGTATTGTTTCATGTGCCTTTGATTCTGTGAGGTAACAGCATTAGAGACAAGAAGGGCTCTTGGGAAAGAAAGGATCAGTGTCTGTGAGATCAGCTGGTGAAAACTTAGTCTAGTTTTGGAGGAAAAATCCTAAAAGTCTCTGAGACGTAGACATTGTTTAGCTTGAGAACTTCAGCTGTCAGAATATCTTTATGACACCTCTAAATATTATTTCTGCCAATCAGAACCAAACTCCTGACACTCAGAGGTGTCTCAGGGACATTCCCAGAAAATGAGAGCATCAGGAAAAGCACAGGAGGGACACAAGATTTGCAGGACTTAACATTTCCCCAGTGTGCAGCAGACAGCCTGGCATTTCATTAGGGCTCCTGCTCATACATGTGACCTTCCAGAGGCAATGCTGTGAATGTGAATTTTGGGAAGCAGCAAAACCTCTGGATCTTGGAGGTCCCTGTGTCCGTGGCAGGATCTGTGTGGTCGTGGTGCTCTGGGGCATCCCATGAGGGAGAGCTGCCCAAGGAAACACCATCCCAATATACTACAGAGCCTGTTGGTGAGGATGCACAGTGGGTAGGGCAGGTGAGAAAGGTCTGGAAGGAGATCCAGGCAAGGAGAGGAAGTTAGATATCCCTGCTTTGCAGTGTATCTGTAATTTGCTGTCGCCTTGAGTTATTTTACTTGCACAGACTGGTTTGAGGAAGTGCTTCTGGCACACGGGAGGATGTGCCAGTGCCCGGCTTCCCAGGGGTGCCTGGCCAAGGTTCCACTGTCCCATCACCTTCTGAGGGATATGACTGAGAATCTTGTCAAAAATGGGCTGGCTTGCCATTACTCAAAGTCATTACTCATTTGGGAGCAGATCCTAGTGCTGGATAGTGATAGCAGGTTTCTGCTCTTTTGTGTGTGTATAAAATATGGATATGCTCACTATATACACAATACTTTTTATTTATATATACTGTGGACAGAAAATACGTGCAAATATTTGCACATATATAACTTTAACATTACCTCTGCTTTGAGCTGGGGCTTAGATTAGATCACCTCCAGAAATTCCTTCCAACCAAAATTGTTTTTCACTTCCAGACAGTTTTCTCAGGTTTCTATGGCACACACTTGTTATTAATACCAAGAAGTCTTTTAATGCATTTATTCATTTTTGTCCCTAACATCTGTCCTTAATGCTTGTGCAGCTACATAGCCCTGAGGTTTATTCCCAAGCTGTTCTTTGCAGCAATTTTCTGGTGGTCCATGGAAAGTTGGAGGACTACAAAGTAATAGTTTTTACTCTAAATTTCCAGCTGAAATTTTTTGGAAGGAAAAAAGAAAAAGCAAAGAGTACTTTCAGCAATGTTTCTTTGGACTGCAAGCAGCTGCTGTCAGGATGTGATTTTTTGATTGCCTCTTCCTGCTCTTGCTCCCTCCCTGAAATCTATGCTAGGATGAAAAATCTGACTAAGCCTGCTGTGGTCTTGGCAATTTTCAAAGCCTGTGGAATTGGAATTGATAGGAATACCACAAAGCAGTTAAAATCATAGTAATGACTGTAAGGAAGGCATGAAATAACTAGCCACTGCTATTTTCTGACAGGAAAGCTGTCAGTAAAAAAGTGATGTCTAGCCTGACATTACTGATGGGGTCACTGCAAGAGCGGGATTTTAAGTTCCTTATTTTCAGCTTTCAGATTGGAGCATAAATTTCTGTCATAAGGGGGACAATCAACTCAGCTGTATCTGCACTTGTTAAAACTCAACTTGGTGAGGAATTTATAAGCCCAGTGAAGCTGAGTTGATGATTTCTGTGTGGTGAGGATTTTAGCCCACTTCCCATGCTTATAGCAGATAGTACCAGAGTGTAGGAATTAGAAAGAATCCACATTATTGACTTAGTGGCTAGAGTCTGAAAGCAGTTTAGGGGTTGGAGATAGTAAAATCTCTAATGGGATTTTGAAATCGCTCGCCCTATACCCTATGCCAAACCTGACTGGAATAGCAGGGCCTGGATCAGAGGGAAACTGCCAAACCTCATAGACCTGGAGACACTTCTCACCCAGTCCTTCCTAGAAATGGTGCCACTCCCTGGGCTGGCTGCAGAGCACTGGGCACAGCCAGGGCTTTGGCCCTGCCTTCTCGAGGGGTGGGGCTGCATTTCCTTGTGCATTTATTCCTGTGAAGCAGCCTGCTAATCCATCGTGCCATATAAATAATTAACAGGGAGCTCTCAGCTCTGGCTGCAGATCTATTTTTTATAGTGGAGCTATTACTTGAGTTTGTTCAGCATTTCCCTGGAGTTGGCTGCCTTTGTGTGAGGTCTGACAAGATAGGTGGGTTTCTTTGAAGCAAGAAAAAGGTGATGATTTGCACATATTTGTGTAGTGTGTTTATTGGAAACAGAAAAAAAATTGTTTTTCCTTCTTGAATGGAATACCCAGTTTATCAGATGTATTTCTGCTGCTGTGTTGTAACTCTGCCCTCAAGTCAGAAAACTGTCAGGAGCCTACCTGCATTTAATTTGACCCAGAGGAGTGCATCTGTCCCAGTAGAGGTTCAGCCAGTTTCAGCTGAAGGAGATGAATGGGGTGGTACTGCACCAAATTTACTACTCCATGACTAAGTGGTGAATAACATCCCTGAGAACTCAGGAGGTGGCTCTTGATTTAGTATTAGAAAGGAGATGATGCTGAGTGTGACACAGCCTGGCAGCAAGAGCTCCTTGACCAGCTGCACAAGTGTGGGTGCACAGATACATAAAAATACCCATGGCAGTTATCCAGTCTCTCTTCTTGGAAAAAGGAATTCCAGGCCTTGTTAGAGCATCTAGCAGCAAAAAGCTCAAATGAAGAGCAAGGGCAAAAAGTATGAATTGAAAATAGTGAACATGAATAAAAAGCAGGGTTTATTTTAACTGGGGCCACACAGATGAGTTAAGGCAATTGCTCCTGTTCTGGGAAGGATCAAAGGCATTCTACCTGGCTGGGAGCATCCACAGGAGCTGCAGGAGCAGGGAGTGGCTGCAGTGCTTTCCTGCCAGCAGTGATTGCTGCTCTGTGTCAGCCTTACCTGCTGAGAAGATTTACAGCCTGTTTGGGAGAGTGCTGAGGGTCTCCAGTACCAATCACTGCTGATTTGGAAGGATTTTCTAGGACTATTAACCAAATGTGCTGACAGGTCCTGGGAGAGAAAAAGCCAGCCTGTGCCCAAGCTGACAGCAGGTGGCAATTCCCTGGGCTGTGGGGAGCCTGCTGGCACAAGCCCAGGGCTGAGCAGGATCCCTCCCTGCAGGTCCTTGCAGCAGGGACAGGAGCTGGTGCCACTTGGAGCAGAGCAGTGAAGGGGCTTAGAGATTATTTCTTATCAGTTCTGACTTTTCAGAAGCTTAAGCATATCCAGCAAAAGAAATCTCTTGAAGAAAGGCTCTTCAGGCAGGGGAATCAGGGGAAGGCAATCTGCCAGTGGGAGATCAAGGATTATTGGTCCAGTTTTTGAAACAACATGATCAGGAAGGTTTATTTTAATTTCAGTGGCTCTGCTCCCTATAGCTGCAGTTCAGCCTGGCCTGCCTAAAAGCCCCATGAAATAAGAGATGCTCTATTTCCCCATAGCCACATCTGCACGAGGCAGATGGGGTTTGTCTCTCTCTAATTCCACTGGACAGCTACCAAGAAAGAGGCCCAAAAGGCAGGGAGAGAACCCTCATGTCGGCCCTGATCAATCACAAAATTAATCCCTAAAATAAGTATTGAATGGCAAAACCATCTCAAGGCTTTACAGGGACAACATCAAGGTCTAAAGTAGTATGTTAATAAAAAAAATGCATGTTGAGCCATAGTGGTCCTGCTGCAGGAAACAGTGCTGGTATCAGTCACTGTGCTGCATGTCACCAACATAAACCCCAGACTACTCATTTGTTAGCTCAGGTCATGTTTAGGCTATGCCAAAGAAAGGATCAAAGTCTTTCTCTCTCTTTGGCACAATACAAACACAGGGTGAAAGACAAGTAACACCAACAACTGCATTTTGGTTGGGTTGAGTTGTATATTCTTGTTTTTCTTGTGTCTTGGCACTTTAGACTTGCTTTCTTTAGCAAAAAAAAAGAATTACAAAAAACCTCTACAACCTGTTACAGGTGGGTATGCAGTTGCTATAAATTATTTAAAGGCTATACTAATGGAGGCTACCTTATTTATCTTCTTTAATTTATGGACTTGGATCTACTAAGGTTTAATCAGAGTGGTTTTCTGTTCCTTCACTGCCCTTGGAAATCATTCATTTGGGTAACTTGTCACAAAAATAAAACTTCCTTCAAGTTCTCATCATGCACATTTATCTCAAAATTCTGAACACCTACCAGCAATGTCAAATCCCTGCTTTAAATTTACTGCTTAAAAACTACCTGCTGTATATGCTTTGTGGTGGGGAATTAAGGGTTTTTTTTTTTTCAGCACACATTCAATCATAAAGGAGAGATTGGAGCAGATGATATATCCTGAACTGAGGTGTGTCCTTCAGGGTTCAGAGTGGGCGTGTTGGCACAAGGATGGCTTTATCTTGTGGCTTTAAGAGAGTGCCTCCATATGTTTGGGGTTTTTCCCTATGTGAGTCTGCCCATTGCCCACCCTCTCCATAAAAATCAGAAACCAGGGAAGTCAGGAGAACTGTTTTCCTTGGTTATTGTGAAACCTTCATTTTGCAGTATCTTGGTGAGTAAGGGTGTGCTTTAAAAACCACTAGGATTGAGTGTTGCTTTTTAATATTTTTGAGATGTTTGATACTTGTCTGGCAGAGCTTAACTTCTCTGACCTTTCTTCCTTCTTTGTGATGCTGTCTTCCATTATCCATGGAGCTGGCTTCAGTGTTTTGATAACTAGAATTGGATGTTTCTGTGGAATGAAAAGGGAATTTCAAGGCAAATGTTCTTGCTTTACACCGCATCTCTTTCACCAGAGATCAGAGTGCTTCTGCCACGCCCTGCTCCTTCGGATTCAGAGCAGAGGGAGCTAAAACCTTTGTTGTCCCCCAGGACAGGTTTAACATCCCTCTATCCTGGAAAATCCTCCTGCTTACCACTGCTTTATTATCCTTCCCAGCATGAAGACAGCATAGTGAGCTGTCCAGAGGAGGAGGCTGGAAGATTCAAAGTAAAATGGCAATGCCCATCTTACATTTCTGCTCAATTCCCTTGAATAGAAACATGAAAGGCCAGTATGTTGTCCAACAAAATCAATCCAGACCCCAACTGAGGCTGACACATTTGAAATGAGAAATTTCAGAAGTTCCAGTAGGCTACTTCTCCATAAAACTAGCTAATTTCAGGTAAAATTGAGAACAAATCTTTTAAACAGTCAAAGAAATGTTTCAGGTTCAAAAGCATCACCACACCTTTCCTGTAAGTGGGAAAATTACACTCTGAGCAAAACTGAAGTACTGCTATTCCTCAGATCTCTCTGGAGATCTGAATACAGACTGGCAACAAACTCAAACCTGCACCCTTGAGAAATTCAAGTGGTCCAATGTAATTGTGGGAAAGTGATGAAACCCTTCAGTCCTTGGAGTAACTTCCTAGGAAGGAAACTTCTGCTAACAGGAAGCCCTTCTACATGGCTTTTCCAGCTTAGCCTTGTGCAAGTGCCCACAGCAAGCCAGCTGGTCCTAAGCTCCCTGAGCAGACCCTAGAGGAGCAGTATGTCTTCCAAGAGTAATAATGGCTGATGGCAATAATAATCCAGTGAAAAATCAGGATTTGTGATCCTTTCCTAGGTATCAGAACAGTTGAAACTCTTGGCTTGTCTCTGTTCTCACACAGAGGAGCACACTGGTTGTGAACCCTTGTGGTGAATAGGTCTCCAGCAGTTGGGAACAGGGAGAAGAGCTGATCTCACCAGCACATGGAATACTTACCTAGCATTGTCTTAAAAAAACCAGAAGCAACACAGAAAGGTTTGGGGGGAAAGGTTTGGTTTTTGCTTAAACCATGTTGCTATTTTAGAGCCATTCATATACTTTTTGGTGGCAGCCAGAAAGTGGCATTACTGAGGCAGTTAACTTTTAAATCTAGTTGCTTTTGATCTTAATCATTAAAGGCAGCACTTTTCCCTCTAAATATTCCCATTGAAAACTGTAGCTACTTGCAGTGTAAAGTATGAATTCATGTAACACAGGATCATTAAACTGGGAAAAATATGTTCAGCAAACTATCAAGCTTTTAATTATAGTTGTTACACTAAATTTCTAGTCATTTCTGAAGTGAGAGATTCTATTACTCTCACAGCTGAAGGGTAATGCCATAATTTTATTTTATATGGGAATAGCTGTTTAGAAATCACAAACACTGAGTTGCTGTGACAGGCTTTGCTTGGGTAATGCTCTGCTAGCCAAACAGGACTGTTTGACAAGGTGTACATCCAAATCCTGGAAATAATTTGCAGCTGTGAGATGAGAAAGAGCTCAAAGCTGGGTGCTCTTTTTCCATCATGGAAAACCTTCTTTATTCCTCAAGCTCTCCTTTGAGCTGTGCATTCCCATTTCTTTGCCCCCTCTCTCCTCTGCTGGGGTTCAGCACACCCCACGTGTTAGGTCATCAGTGGGTGGAATGGGTAATCCAGAATATTTCTGTAGGTGCAATCTCAGCTGGCTTTGAGCAGTTGAAGAGCAGAAGGGTGGTTTTAACCATCCTACAGTGGGCTCTTTCCAGGCACAAGTTTCCTGCCCAAAATTCCCTCTGGTCTTTAACACTCACCTTGCAATATCTACAGCAGGGATGGGTGGGGTTTGTTTCCTGGTAATGTACTGGCAGCCTGTGCCCAGTTACAGCAGAAGTAAGAGGGAAAGCACATGGGAAACCCTATTCCCTTTCCTAATAACAAATACAGTGGAATTACACTTTATAATACCACAGACGTATTTGTTTATAATGCACATAAATCTTGGGATATGTTACTAGGAAGACACATGCAGAGCTTTTTTATCAAAGAATTCACATTCTGCAGCTGAACCTATTTTTAAAATGTAATGCATTATTATTATTGTTATTGCTATTATTGTTACTATTAACCTTGCAGAGCATAGCCTCAGCAGTTCACATTTGTCCAAGGAACTCCTAAATTAATACGATTATAGAGTATTTAATTTCTATTAATTATAGATTCATATCGATTAATGCTTATTTATGCATGTATATTCAGTTAATTCCCAAACATTTGTGCTAATTTGTTGAAAAACCTACAGTAAATATTATTACAAAGGAGGTCTCCAGTCTTGTAGCCCTCAGGGATTAAATATTACTGGAAAATGGACAAAGCACTTGGATCCTCATCCCTGAGCCTCTCTCCCTTGTCCTGCTCTTCACCAGGCTGCTTTTCCCCAGCTACAACCTGCTGCCCTCTAAAAACAATTGGGTCTCCACCAAAAAAAGCACTTGTGCTATCAAGAATCACTGACAGCTTTAAGAGCCAATATTTCATGAGGTTTGGGCAAGGCAGGCAAATACAGTCTCCTGTCAAAAATGTGAATTCCATCATTTTTTATACCATTTTTTACTTGAAGGGCTGATGTTTTGGGGTGAAAAACACACAGGTCCTGAAGCCCATGGCTTTAATTGAGTCTGATTCAATCCAGGCAGCTCAAGTATAATATTGAGACAACTTTTAGGAATTGCCTCAGTGTTGGTTTTTTAGATTTAATATGTGATGTATAAGCTACATTAATAATTCTGTCTTTTAAGTAAAATGAAGAGGCAGCAAAAACCTGAAATATCCATTTCCTGGAAAATTCTTGTATTAAAGAAGTGTCTCAGCAAAGTCTGAATTACTTGCATTTTTTAATTTCTGGCAGATCAGCAATTCCAAAGCTACATTTAACTATGATCTTTGGAATTTATTTTTTTTTAATATTCTATGGACTGCCCCCTTTTCCTTTAGTCTGCCAGAGCAGATGAGCTGGCAGAACACAATTTTGTTTGAATCATATTCCAGTGAAACATTCTGCCTTTCATAAATCAACATTTTGCCACAGGAAGCTGTTTCACTGGAGCAATCCAGGTTGATCAAGTAACAGGAATATAAACTTCATTTCTCTCTGCCTTGTCATTTTGCCATTTTGGAAATATTTTCCACCCATTTAGTATAAGGATAAATGGCTAAACAAGTAGGATGGAAAGAAAATTAAAGTCCTAACCTCTAACTCTTTGAATTTTTCCATACCTTGGTCAGAAAGTATTGGGAAGGTGGTATTAGGTTTAACAGGTTTAGTTTGTGGTTTTTTAAAACTGAATGCTAAAATGCCAATTAAATGATAACATCAGTTAAAAAATTAAGCTCTGAAATAAGGGATTCAGCCTTTTCCAATCAGAAGTGTTAAAAATAGCAGGGATGTGATATGCTAGGGGAGCTGAGTGTGTACCACACCACAGATCCCACTTGTGTTCAGGTGTTGTCTGGATGAAAAATGTGAACAGCAGACTAAGAGAGCGCTGGTAATTAGCAGAAAGAGCAGAAACACAGAAAAGAGTAAGGCTTACAAATATTTAGACAAATTTTCATGGCTTGGAAAAGGACATTTATAATTTGTGCTTCTGAAGGGGAAAAAAAATACTTGATTCATAGCTTTATTTCCTAAAGAAGGCCATGAAGTGTTTTAACTAATATACTGGTTTGCAGGAAATTCTTATTAGCTTATCCTTTAATTTTCTGGTAAATTTTGACAAGTAAATTCTTAATGGGATTAAATAAAAATTGTTTTGTTTTCTTCCTGACATTTCTGGAGAGAAATTCTGAACTAACTTAATATCTTAAGATATCATCTATAAAATGGGTGTGACTATTTAAGTTGTAAGTTAGCATATTTAACATTAGAAACTTTGTTGACAAAAATGATAAGGTTAAATTACTAAATAGTCTTATATTAGAATTTCCCATGAGGTGAAAAAACTCTTTAGTACTTTGCTGGTTTTTTTCTGCCTGGATGGAAAGAAGACAGGTGGAGGTGTAGAACACTGGAAGTAAAAGCAGTAACTGAAGGGATCTTTGGCCATATTCATAGAAAAGACAAAGACCATAAGACTTAATTTCTGAGAGGATGTGTACATAAAGCTATAGGGGTGGATGGATAGATGGATATGTCTAAGGATTTGCAGCCAGACTTAGTCAAATATTTGGCTTTATACTTCATTGAGACATAGAAGTTGACAGAAAATGCCTGGTTAATTATTGCTAAATAATTGAAGTCTCAAATTTCTCCTTTTCTCTTGGAGATTTTCGCAGTTCCTCACCTGTTTGTCCATCCCTCCCTGTACCCACCCTTTTCCTGAGCACTGCCACTTGCACATCATTTGAATAATGCCAACAGTGCTAAATTGAGCTTTTGCTCTAAGTGTTCCTCCTGCTCCCATTTGGACGACAAAGGCATATTTAAAGTCACTTAAGTAACGCTGCTCCTGAAGGAGCTGCATTATGGATGGCTTCCTGCTAATGTGTTTATTGCTGCTTCAAGTGCTTTTAAGGCAATAATTATGACTGCTCTTGCAGTCTGCACTGCCTGGCCCTTCTACAAGGCTATTCCATCATTTCAGAGTGTTGTTTTCTGTGCAGGAAGCAACTGTTAGGGCTCCTTTTTAACTAATATGTGCTGTTTCAAAGCTCAGGTTAATGCAGGTCTCTTGAGGGGTTGATATTAAGCAGATGTGTTTTTTGGCTCCTATGGATTCCCTAAGTGAGGCTAAATTAAATAGAGTACCACGTGTATCCTGGAAATATACTCCAGTTTGATATAACCTAGGACTTTTTGGAGAAAGGATTCAAGAAATCAGTACAAATCCAGGAAATCATTGCAAGTGTAGAAGAGCAATGTGCCACAAGTCAGCTTGGCACAGAATGTGAGCACTAGAAATCTCTGAAGTTGTTCTACATTATAAAATGTATTGTGACATTTTTTAAAACATCAAATTTTGAAATCTTTTTCAAAATTAAGTTCTCTTGAGTTCTTATAGCCAGAATGAAGGATGATTTCTCTTGCTTTTTTCAAAATAATTAATTTGTTGTTTTGTGGAATGTTAGACTTTTTTCCTTGGGGGAAAAAACCCCAAACATCTGAGATTAATTCTGTAATTAACAGAGATTATTCTGAGATTAGTTGCTTGTACAAACAATACCAAATTGAACTCCTTGGAGTCATGTAACCCTACAGACCAAAAACCAGTGTATTCCCTGGGACAGAAGAATACCAAGCAAGTTTTCAAACATTCAGGAAAATCTTGCTGGGGACATAATTGTTCAATAAATCCAAGAGGTAGGAAATTTGAGCCACCAGAATCTGTTTTCTGGCAGGACTCTATAAAACACTGTCAAGACCACCTAATCTGGAGTGGGAAGCTGGCAGATGAGAGAACCCCAAATCTAGTAGAATTCAGGGAGGGTGCTTGGATAGACAGTCAATCCATCAGGCTGCCAAGGAGAAGAATACAGGTTTTGCTGGTGGCAAGGGAATTGTGGTTTTTAACTACATTGGTAGTGAAGTTCTGAATGAAAGAACAGGCCCTGTTGAAACAAAAGAAGTATGAAACATTCTGTCTGATGTGTCTTGACAAGGCACTTGAGCAGTATTCAACACTCAAATTATTACAGAAAGAATTGGGTGATTCAAGAGACCTGAACAAGGAAAATATTGAATTAACTGTCATCTCTGATGAAGCAGAATGGAGCAGGCACTCACATTTTTTAAAAAAAGATTATTAAAGTTTTCATGTAATGCCTCTCAGCTGCTTTTTGAATTCATTTTTAAAGACTTTAGGACTGTCCAAAAGTGGGAGCAGCAGAACTCCACTCCATTGTGTTCTTCACTGTCACTCTCAAGTGCTTCAAAAGGTGACAGAAGTGCCCCCCAGCCTGGAGTGACTAATGCTTGGCTGTCTGCTCTGGGTTCCTGTGCTCCCACATCTCCTGGGCTCAGCTTCTCCCTGGGCTGGCCATGGCTATGGTTACTTCACTGCAAGGGGCTTATTATTATTGAAAGGGTATCAGGGTGGCTGTTTTATCTCAGGACTGACCATTCTGCCATGCCTGGGAATGTGGCCCAGACACTTCCAGTAGTTCCACCTGAAGGCAGTTGTCCTTGCACAAAAATCAGGGATAATCATATGCTGGAGAGATGGAGTGGTTGAGCTCAGCTCCCTGCTGTGCCAGTACTTTTTAATTTGGAATTGCCAGGGAAGATGCAAGTCCAACATGAATTTTGTCTTGAAAACACTAAAATGAGCCAGAAATCACAGGCTTTAAGTGCTCCAGGCATTTTAATGATGGTGAAGGTCAAAGACAGAGTGCAGACGGTGGCATTGAGGAGGTGTCAGAGACAAATTGTTATTTCCACTGAAGGAAGTGGACTGGAGCTCAGAGGGGGAGGCAGCAGGAGAAGGCAGACAAGCTGCAGGGAGAAGGGAGGCCTGCAGTCAGCACTAACACAAAGGACATTCCCAGGCATGGCTCCATCATTTACTGTAGCTCAGAAAGTCGAGGGATTACAGAAAGGGGAAATGGAGGTTTTAGAGAAGGGGGATCTGAGATTTGGTGGTGCTGGGACAGACAATTTCTCCTTGATTATCTTATCAGCTCCAGCTGGGAGAGTGATAAGAGAGGGGAACAGGTGGTTCCTGAGTCCACCCAGAAGAAGGTGTGTTGCAGTCTAAATTCTAGAGCTGAGAGTAGAAAGTCAAAGGCTAAAGCTTTTTGCTTCATTTGGAGTGGTTTTTTATTTGTTTTATTTATTAAAGGGTAAATGCCTTAGCTTGCACTGTGCTCTTGCAGGGCTTTTGAGTTAACAATAGAATGTGTATTTGTGAAAGTGTTGGAAAAGCCCGGGTGGCTGCATTGAGCTCTTCCTGGGTGAGTAAATATTGTACTGGATCATACTATGGCAACAGAAAAAATAGCAATGCTTCAGCAAGTTCTTACTCCTTGTTTGGGTAATGCAGCCCTCTTTGTGCCCAGTTGAAAGGAAACTTTAAAGGTGAAAGTTTTGTATTTTTTTCTGTGTGGCTCTCCCAGGCACAGCATAAAAAGACATTTCCAGGGTTTTTTTTTGCCAAATCAGTGATGCCAGTGATACTGGACTCGTGTGGCTGGGAACCGGTATCATTTACAAGTACACAAATTCACTGTTTCTGCAAATCAACTGAAGAATTGTTTTGCCTTCTAAAAGCAAGCACTGAGATAATATATTGGCAGGCAGGAAAGGGAGAAATTCATTTGCAGAGGCTCGCTAGGCTCAAGATAGAACTCCACAAAGCTTGGAAAAACAGCTTTCTGTGGCTCTGCTGAGTTCCTGTTAATTACTTAGCCAGACATGACCTTGTACAACTTCTTCAACACCAGGGACTAGGAGATCTTCTGTGGTAAACAGAGCCCATAATAACCTTGTTCTCTAATCTCTTTTTCTGTAGCTGATGCCACCCTTTATAAAAGTGTATATATATGTATCTCCCTGAGGCACCTAATTGAGAAATGGCTTTGTGAGGGAATAAGAACATTTGGGTTGCAGGAAGTAATTACACAGGCACAGGTTGACTTGTTTGATTACTTTTACATGCCAATATTGTTATCAGGAGACTGGCTGGGTATTAAAGCATTCCTGAGGGATTTGGGTGGGCATGGCACCTTTGGAGAGCCTGGCAGAGAGTCCCTAAATCTCTGCTCTCTGTGAGCAGCCACAGCCACACCTCCCAAAGGCAGGGCAAGGCTTTGCCATCACTGAAATATCAGCCTCCTAAGTAGTTATTTTTGCCTCTCAAGCAAAGCTGCTGTGGCTTATGGGGTGAAGGCAGGTCTGCTGGTTCTTAATTGCCTCCTTCCCCAGTGACCTGGGAGATTGGTTAGTTTACAGAAAAGGGTAATTACAGCCAGTTAGAGAACAAAGTGCAGTCTGCTTTCGGTGTTATGTTCATTAACAGGATTCTGTTCTGTGGGTTAATGTATGCTGGGGATGTCCAGTCTGTAGGAACTGACTGATTTGTGTAGTACATGTTTGTGAGATACCCTGAGGAACAAACCTGTGCCAGGTTTGAAATGAAATCCATAATGTTGAGGACAGGGTATCTATGGGTGCTCAAGTTGCAGGGTGGATTTATGTGGCAAACATGTACCTAAAAAGGGGAGATAAACTTTTTATTGTCCCTGAAAGAGAGCTTGAGGGGAAGGTTGGTTCTGAGCCTGTGCTTGCAGAAGATTTCTGCCTGTGGTTTGTGCTTGTGGCATGATTACTTGTGTGAGGTGAGGAGGGGATTTATCCTGTGAGTGGCACTTTTGGTGCTTTTGTGAGGAAAGTGGGATGCTAATTTGGCACTGGAGAAATGTGGGAAGAATGAATGCTTTCCTTTGTACCCTGACTCAAACATAATGAATGAAAGAAGGCTCAGCATGCATTGCTTGAAAAAAAATAAATCAAAAAGGTCTGAATCCCAGCAGATGTTTTTCCTTGTTAATGTCTAGATATTAGTTTTCAGATGGATACAGGCATGCAGCACATAAATATAATTCTGAATGCTTTTAGCAGCATGCAGCTCTTTCTGCAGCCCCTTGATGTGGAATTTTCTGCTGTGTCTCCTATGAAGAGCATGGAAGCATGGCTGCTGTGCCAAGCACAGCTGGAAAGGTTTGCCTAGCAATATTATTGACTGCTGGATAGTAATGGGGGTGACTTGGGTTTTTTTCTGCAGAACGAGATGAATCCAGTGGGAACTCAGCTCTGAATCTCCAAGTGTCTCTGTGTGGACACTGCTCTGCTGGCAGTGGGGGCTCTTGAACTGCTGTGGAGCAGTAAAAGGCTTCCTTAGTGCAGCAAACCACGTCAGACAGACGCTCTCAAAAAGGCACAGGCAGGAAGCTATTGCTGAAAAACTTGTTTCACAATTGCCTTTGGAGTGAATTTCCTCTTGTGTACGAGCCCTTGCTCAGAGCATTTCCCCATGTGTTTGCAGAGAGAGAGCACTTGATGGCTGGGCTTGTGCACAGTGCTCAGATCTCAAAGGCACCAGGCACTCCAAGTGCTTGGTGCTCAGAATCAGCCCTGATGAGCATTCATATGCCTGGTTTGGCTAATAGAATTACCCCAAGTGTTCTGATGTGCAAAATTGTTTCAATTGTATGTGAGACTGCTGCTCTTGCTGGGTATTTGGATACCCCAATGGTCTGGAGAGGAGGCAAATGAATCTAGAAACTGTAGAAATGGAAATAAGGGTTTAGAAATTAAATAGAAATCTGCTTTTAAAAACAAAAGGCTAGCTTATTGTTCCTGAAAGCATTGGGTATTTACAGGAAAAACCCTCCAGAATAAAGCCTGGAGAATGTGATATTGCATGCTAAGGGATTCAATTAATCTCTGACTATGGTTCCCAAATGTGGAAAATGACAAGAAATAACTGTCATGCTGTTGAGCTCTGTCTATTCTTTCCAAGTTGCACACATCTTTGAAAATTACTCTGAACAAATTTAATGGTGTCCCTGGATACCACAGATCAGGAAAATAAGTGTAGAAGAGCCCCCAGTGAGTAGTCTGTGGGCCTTTCACTCTATTAGATGTTTATGTCACTTGCTCAAGTGCATGCTGTGCTTCCACCCTGTAACTGGTAACTTTAAATGCTTACCTGCTAGTCTGGTAATGAAAATTATCCTGCTAACTCTTAGAAGTCGTGCTGGGGCTGTAACTCCTTCAGGCTCTTTTTTTCCTTTTGCTCTTTTTGTTCTTTTTAAATTCAGTGATGGTGAGGTTCAAAAAGGTAACCATCTTGTATTGCTCTGGCTACTTTACAGCAATAGTGAGACAGAACAGGCTTGTAGAAGATATTATATATATGCAACATACACATGTTTGCCCCTACATATACACATCCATAAGTGCATCTCTGCATCTATGTGAAAAATGGCTTTTAACCTCAGGTTGTGGTTTATGTATCTGCTGGCTGCACTTGTGCACTTTCAGCCCTTGTCGCCCTGGTCTTTTGAGTTTTTCTAAGCTTTCTGATGTTTATGTTCTTATAATGGAGTTTCTCACACACTTTCATGTAAATAATGATTGTTTGCATTCTTTTGTGTAGGAAGAGAATTTTGATGGACTGTTAGTCTGACCAGTGTGGTTGGAAAGGTGACAATGTCGTCCTCCAATCCACTGTCACTTTTAGAATGCTATAAATGTTGAAGTCTGAAAAACAAAAACTCTTTTCCTGTTCCTGTTCGGATACTGGAATTCCGTGCGTTAGTTGTGTTATTTTGTGTCACAGCTGTGACAAGCCCTAACCAGGAAAAAGAGCTTCTCAGCTTTTTCCAGCTTTGTCTCCTTTTAAACACCCATTAGCACACACACACACACAAGTCTGGGGTGATATCCCCCAGTTCTTGCCTTACCTTCACATCGTTGATGTTCATCCTCGTGCCCTCCTTCCCGACAAAGATGTCGTCGATGTCAACCAGAACGTACCTCTCCAAGGAGAGCGTCAGCTTCTTTCCCGACAGGAAGGAGATGGCGTCGATGAAGATGAGCTTGTGGAGCCAGAAGGTCAGGTTGTTCCCAAAGAGGACTCTCTGGATGCCGTCGTGCAGGCCCAGGTCCTGGATGACGGTTGCATAGAGAGCAGCCCGGGGCAGCGTGGCGGGCGTGGGCCTGGCGGGCTGCAGCTGGCTCAGGAGCACGGGCTGGTAGGTGGAGTGGTTGAACTGGAACACTGTCCAGTCCTCGCCGGGCAGGGGGCCCTGCTCCAGCCTGGGCGCTTTGGTGATGCGCAGCAGGGGCGACCGAGGGTTCACCACGCAGTCTCTGAGGGCCACGTTGTTGTACAGCTGCAATGGCAGCCCTTTCAGCCTGGTGCTCGGGGAGCTGTTCTCGTTGGCTTTATGAAAACCAATTATGCTAACACTGTATTCCACACAGTATTTTTCCAGAAGCTCTCTATTCCACGAGTCCATGGACACGTACTTTAAAATATTCTCATATATAACAATCGTGTACTTCCCTCTCCCGTTCTCCGTGAGAGGGGGAATGTCCCCCTTGGCCGGTGCGATGACCATGTGGTACTGGAACTTGCTGGACTCGAGGATGGCTATGATGTCTTGCCCCAGCTGGGAGTACTGGCTTTCCACAAACAGGAGCACAGTGGGATCGGTCCTAGAGGGATCGATCGGCTTAGGTGTTCTCAGCTCCGCAGACCTGTAGGGCAGAAGTTTGAGGTCCTCGCACTCTGCTTGCCCAGTGGTTTCCACGAGGGCCATTTCCTGCTTGTAGCCAGTGTAGAGGAAATAGGCGGAGATGACAATACTTGCCAAGCAGAAGGTGGCCAGGAGAATGACCAGCGTTCGTAAGCTTCTGCGGAGCTTCCCGATGAGATTCATCTTTCGCAGGGCTTCCAGCTCCTGCTGGCCTTGCCTCTTTTCCAGGTGCTCTTCCTAAAGTGGCATGGGAACGAGGAGTTGTGGAGGTTCCCCTTCCAAGATGTTCATGTGACCATTGCAGTGCATTTATGAAGCGTTCTGGGGAGGCTGTAAGGCTGTTGGAGAGGGAAATCAGAGGTTCTGCAAAGATATATCGGAAGAGGTTTTCTCAGGATGCAGCAGCTGCCAATAATCAATGAAGAGGACTCTTAACATTATCTGCAACAAGAAGTAAAAGAAGAGTAAGTAAAACAAAATCCATAAAGCAATTAAAAACGCACATTAATAAGGCCGGTGATTGATACTGGTAATGTGAGTAAAGAGGGAAGTTTCTGAGTAGTTCAAGGAGCACTCAGTGTCACTTGCTTTCTTGGTGCATTAAGATAAGTTGCATTAAACAGCTCCCCCGTGTTCTTAGGATACAGAAATGAACTCTGAGCAAAACTTCTTGAGGATGTGCATCTCTTTATCAGATTTTCTTATCTAAAATGCATCATTGCTATTGCAAATGGGAACAATGGAAGATTATAGGGGCAGAATTAGGACAAAGTGAATCTTTGTGAGATGTGGGACCGTATTGTATGTCAAATGCCAACTGCATAAGGGATAAATTCTGTGTTGGGGTGGAAAACTAATGTGACCCAAGTGAAAGATGTGACAGGAGTTTGAGGAGAGATTTGTAGGTCTTTCTCTCCAGTTTCCATTCTGCACTCGGAGCGATCAGAGTCCACGGTCCAGTTCAGGAGCTATAAAGATTCTGCGGGGATTTTCCAAGTGAAGGGACAGGCTGCTACGGCTGCAGGGTGCTGCTGTGCATGGCTCTGCCTCCACCAGGCATCAATGGCAGGTGCTGTGTAAAAGGAGAAGCACCTCAAGGAAGCTGTTGTAGTGCTAGGTGGGCAAGTAGGTGGTGTGTGTGCTGGTCCGTGACACCGCCGGCTGCAGCCCTCGGCCTCTGGTCTGCCCCTGTAAGGATGAAGTACGAGGTGCTTAAACCTCATTGCTCTGAAGCCCTTGTGCAATTCCTGGCAGTTCTGCCTAAGTTCATGAGAAATTGCCACTGGTGACAGTAAACCCTATGATTCAGAGGCAGTGAAAGCTAACTAAATAAATAGCCCATGCTGCTTTATGGATTTAAGTAGGAATTAACATCTTTGTGAATTATTGATATTGTTTGTCTATTGGAATAATGCGAGACAGTAAACAATGAATGATTTTGGAACTGCAGGGAAGAAATGCTTTTTCCAGGCAGATCCTTCCCAGTTGACGTGTCCTCTTCCATTAATTCAGATTACACTTTTGACTTGTGTTCTGGAAACTATTAATTCATCTTAAGGTTTGCACCTAAAACTGGAAAATGCTTGTAAGAAGCATTTAGAGGGGAGAAGTTGTTTTCTGAGACCATTTGTGACTCTGGCAGGTTCAAGATCTTATCTGATTTACCTTCCTCAGTTGGAAGCTTGCAAGGAGATATTGATAGCCCTGGATTGTGGGCTATTCCAGCAGTGATCCTTCTGTGTTGCACAACTGGCCAAGAGGGGAGTGATGTAGGGACAGAAATAAGAAACTTCTTCTGCATTTACTCCTTTCTTTTGTGTGAGAGAACAAATGTAAGAGAAATCACAGCTACTATTAGGAAATTGAAGTCATCCTGATAATCTTAAGAGTATTTGACCTGCTTTGGTGCTTCCCTTGTTCGGCAATTGTCTGCTTGCTGGGATTTCACTTCTTATTAAACCTCCAATTAAGATTTCTTCAAAAGATAACACTGGATCAAGTGAAGCATCCTCTGCAAGACGGTGTTGGAGTTTGAGTGACATTGAGGACTCGCTCAGCCCGACTCCGAGGGTTTATCAGATCAGGACTCCTGCTCTCCGTGGGAGGGGCAGCCTCCAGGACTGGGTGATGTGTCCCCCCCCCAGNAGAGCTGTCTGCAAAAAGCCTGTTCGGTCAGCACGAGACAGGCAGGTAACTGGGAAAGAACCGTGAACTCCCGCTCCCCGGGCTGTGCATCCTCGGCTTGCTTTGGGCACTAGAGGGCAATCGCTTCTTGCATTTGCGAGGCAGCGCCCGCTCTCCCCTCGCTCCCCAGCACACGGCCCTGCCTGCGGCCACGCTCCCGCCAGAAGGCTTCTGAAATCCCCAGGGCACGCAAAACACCTTAATTAAGACTCCGATGTTTAAAATTAAATAAAAGCCAGGAGTTCTGCTCTAAGAAATGTGCCGCTAGATTACCCTGGGCGCTTTGCAAATGTTTCAGCCTCCACCTGCGGCACAAGGGAGGAGCTGGTGAGAAGAGCTAAAATGGCACGGTTTTCCCTCAGTGTTTGGCCCTGCTGGATCTCCTGGGTACTGGTATTGCAAGCTGTCAAAACAATAAAATCCACGAATGTTATAGCTTGTGTTACTAAAGTCGGAGAGGCCCCTGACTTTATACTAGTTGGAACAAAACTATGGTCTTCATCCCTAACTATTTCCTCCCAATGACACTGTTATCTCATTGAGATAACATGAAATCTGATTATTAGTATTTTATCTACTATCTGTTGTATGTAGACTTTATAATCAAGTGCAAGTATTCCCACTTATTAAGATGTACAATTACATAAAATTGATAAAGAATTTAAACTTGCATAAGGAAAGCTGGCATTGGAGCAGACCTTTTTTAGTCTGCACATCGTTTTTGAACTGCTCTGTTGAACTGATTGTAGTTCAGTAAAAAAAAAAAAGAACGGTGTGAAGTAATTAAAGGTTATGAAAATAAATCAGCTAAATTAGCCATTAGTGGAACTTTCTCCAAGGCATAATTGGAAGTTAAGTGCCATTTGTGCCTTTGAAACTCTCCCCCTTAAAGTTCAACAGCTTTACATTCACTCCAGAATTCAACTGTCTTTGGAGAGCTCCTGTGCTAGATTAATTTAAAAAACATGAAAATAGGCCATATTTCATAATTAGTGTTACTAATGGAATTTCATTTCAGTAACTGGTATTTGAGGTCCTGTGCTCCTGTGGTCACTGATGAGCATTCATCATACCTCCTTTTCAGGGAGGTGAAGCCCAAAGCTGGGCACATTTGGTCGAGGAATCAGGGGTGCATTGATCCAGAATTGGTTCTTCCGTAGGTCTTGTCCATTCAGCTGATTTTCTCAATGTGGGACCTTTGCTCAACAAGAGCAGAACGCTGCAGTATGACTCTGTTGTGATGTCAGAGACATCTGCAGGGAGTCTAATTTTTCTTTAATTCAGGCAGCTGAAGAAAAATGGAGGTTTAAAAATTGCTGCCTCCTTGCTAAATAACACTTCCTGCTTGCCCGCAAAAACGCGTTTGATGGATGACTAAAGCGTGCTGATTTTGAAGATGATTGATTGGGAGATTAGGACTTGACTATTTAAAACTGATAGCATGACAGCAAAGAGAAACAGCCCCTTGTTAATGCCATGTGTTAACTGTGCAGCAGGAATTAAAGCTGACTCCTCGTGGGCCAGCTCCCACGGGGAACAGCTTCCCCCAGGGCTTGGTGCCTGAGCCAGCAGACTTGGTGTGTGGGCAGGGGGAGCTCCTCTTACCTCTGATCATGGGTAGGCAGAGGATCTCTGAGCTCCCTGAGCTTGTGGGAAGTAGAAATATTGCTATTAAGGCATCAGCTGTGTTGGCTCACCCTGAGGAAGGAGCTAATGGACTGGACATCTGCAGCGGGTTCAGAGCGTGTCAGTGCTGCCAGGGCCCAGCAGAGGAGCAGGACCCTTGTTTTTCCACAGCAGTGTGGCCATTCCCAATCTCCTGTCTGCACCAGAGTGCACTGCAGGGAGCAATTCACCTGGAGGCAGGCCAGAGCTTTCCCTTCCTTATTCCAGCATAAATCAGAAGTCAGAATGTCTTTTTTGTCTATATATAAAACTTCCCTTTAGGCTAAAATCCTAATGTAAAGCCTTTCCTCTTTTCTTTCCTTTCTAAGCTTGTATGACTCCTGTCATTTACTAGCTGCCCAATGAATCATGATAGCTGCCTTGCTGCTCCTTGCATGGGACTCCTCATTCATTACAGAAACAAGCAACCTGATTTGAGTGATAAATGACTCCTGGTGACCATTTGCAAGAATTCAGGGTTTCTATTCACTGCGGAAGGAAAAAAGAGCGTTTTTCTTTTCTTTCTCTCAGAAAAGTTTCCTGGAGATTTTTTGGCTGAGCTTACAAAACTTACATCCTCTTTGAAAGTAACTTTTTTCTTTTTTTTTTTTTTTTAGATTTACCAAAGCTGCAAGGTGTTTTGTGTTTGTAAATGTGGCTGTGCTTGAGAGGGGTGTTGGTACCAGCTTCTCACAGCTCATCACAAGGTAATAGAAAACTCTTTCTACCTAGGCTAAGGCCAGCTTCTCAGCTGATAATGGCTGTTGCCGACCTTCTGACTTGTATTTTATAATTTCTGAGTGGAGAGGCTGCTCAGTACTTTCACCTCTTTTGTTTCTTTTCAGTACATAATTGTGTGTACGTTAAACCCCCAATTTTTCGGTATTTTCAGCCGTTTGATCGAGTCTATATGGCACATGTAATCTTGTGTGATTTCAGAAAGCTAAATGATGCCAGAGGGTGAAGTCAATAATCAATGAATATAAAGCAAAGAGTTTGAAATACTTCAACTTGTGCATTTGATGAAAGCTGATGCTATTTTAGCGTGAAACAATACTTGGAAGGGAGCTGTTTGACCCTTCTGACTTGTATTTCTCTTTGGCTTTAAACTTTCCCAGATGATTTCAGAGAGTGGTGAAAAGGCTCCCTGGTGGGGCAGTGGCTGGAGGGTGATTTGGAGATGAGCTTTGCCCATAGGGATATTCTCACACGTGTGCACACCTGTGCACATGCACATTCTTTGGTTCCCCAGCCCAAATGTGATGTTTCGTGTGGCTTAGCTCCTTGCAGAAATGTGTTTTAAGACTTAGCCAGACCACCCTTCTGCTGAGTGTTGCCTGATGTTCAGCCTCACTGCTTCCTTCTTCTGACCCATTAACTTCCAACAGTCCCACAGTCATTTGGACCACCCAGAAAAGCCCATAAATATCCCATCTGGGATGTTTCAGTGAGGCTTCCTCCAAATGGCACAATTTATGGGTCTCTAAGGCGTCGGTACTTCTGAACGTAACGAGTAGTTGCAATATTTCCTCAGAAATTCCTGACTCGTGCTTTCTCTGGAGTGTCAGGAGTGGAAGCTCCCAGAAATCAGTAATTTAGGTATAGTCTGAGGAGACCCATGCATGGAGAGAACCTATGTATGTATTTCTTGTTTCTTGACAGAGTGGCTGTAGTGATCATCACAACAGATAAGTGTTAATGACCACACTCACCCTCTGAGCAGCTCCAGATGTCGTGTGGTAGTACCAAAATTATCACAATACACATAATATTTTGATGTCACAGGCAAAACATCTTAACTCTCAGGGCAGACTTAATTTAATGATTATTTTAAATGTACCTTCTCAGTGCAGTTTCTAATAAATGTGTCCCTCTTGCATGAGTCATGGTATTAAGATCTACCACTTCTCACCAGTAACTCACCAAAAATGCAAAAAGCTAAACAGCATTAAAGGGTACAAGCTTGACTTTCCCAAGGTCACTCAGACACACCTGTGACTGAGCTGGAAACAACAGCCCCTTGCATAATGCCCTTCAGCAGCTGTTTCTTGGTGTGTGTAGGAAAGCAAAAGGCTGAGAAGGTGGTGTTGAGAGATGATCTGAAGGGCAGCAAGCTTACTGCCAAAGCCATGATGACAGAGCCAAAATGTCAGGGCAGGGAGTTGGGCCTGTGATCACAGAGATGTGTGTGCTCTGCAGGACTGGGTCCTTGCTTTCTTTCCCCGTGGGATTAATGGAGAGTGCAGGTGGAATCAGCACGCTGTCAGTGCCCCAGCCCAGGGGGATGGAGGTGAGTAAAAGCAGGCTTTGCACGGTGTTCTGAGGCAGCCCACAAAACATTCCCCTGACTTGATGCAACAAATCTCCTGCTCTCACTTGGTTAATGGCCCTTCATCACTTTTCAATTCATAGTTTAATGCTCCAATGGAAGCCAATTTGAAATCATTTAACTCTTCAAATAAAACTTTTGTGAGATGCTGTATCAGATGTTTTATTACAGTCCATCTATTCTGGTACTGTTTTCCACTTTCCTAAGGCTGTCAATTAGCTATCCAGTTCCAACAGAATGATTTGTGCTGTGAACTCAGCTGAGACACAACATTTGTGCAGTAGAATGGCTGCCTAACTAGGACTCCTAAAAGTCAATCAGTGCAGTAGCCAAACTCCGTATGTGTTGTTTGATCGGGTAGACAAGCTAAGCCATTAAAAAAAAATTGCTAAAAAACTTTTTTATAGTGCTATTAGCAACCAAGTAACTGCAGTTTTTCTGTACTGATTTTGAAAATTTAGCAAGGATTATGGGTTTGTGGGTGATTACTAAAACTTTACTTTTTGGAGGTTTCTTACACACAAAAAAAAAAAAAAAAGAGATACTGTCCAAGGCTCTGGAACAGCCTGTTAGAAGCTAAACTATTTGGTCTTTATGCTTTTTTTTTTTTAGTAGTTAATTGTTTCCCACACTTTCTGTTGTCCTATTGCTTTTCTGGGAGCTAAAAATGTTTGCCACCATGTGAGATAATTAAAATGTATCCACTCTTATACCAATGCCAATATATTTCACTGAATAACGTGTTTTGTGGTGTCTGTATCCTGTCACAGGGACTATTTCTAGCAAGTCAGATGTGGTCACATCTGTGCTAGGAATTAAAAGGAGGCCACTAACTTATTTCAGAGGGACTACTGCTGTCACATAGTAGTGATCTATTGCTACTGCAGAGGAAGTCTATTTAAACCCAGATAACAAAGACTTTGTACTTAAATCTTTCATACAGCACGTTTGCCACATGAAATTTAAACAGACCTTTATTCTGAGTTTGCTCAAGCCTGGTTCCAGCCAGTCAGACACAGTTTCCAAGCTCTGTGTCCATTAATTCTCATTATATCAGCTTCCCTTTATTTATTCTTTGAGTAATTTCTGCTGGAATCCCCTATCCCTATCTTTGTCCTCACTGGCTGAAGTTTGGTTATTGTTGAGAGGATTTGGTAGAAAAAGAGGGAGAAGACAAAGAGTTGGGTCCCACCAACTCTCTGATCAGAGCAGATGTGAGGGCTGGAGCATCATCCAAGCCACTAGTCCTGGTGACAACTGGCAGGGCTTGGCAAGTAGTGGCTTCCAAGCAAAATGAAGCAAGGAGAGTAAATGAAGCCAGGGTGACCCTCCATGTGTGCCTCCTCTTTTTTTGTGTGAGTGTGTGCTTCTTGAACTTCCAAACAGCTTCTAAAGGGGAAAATTCAGTCCCTTCCACCTTGCTCATAAATACTTGGATTTATCACTACTTTTGTGGCATGGCAGTTGGGGAGCAGGCAGTTAAGTTTATAATCTCTCCTGCCTCTTCCTAGTCTTAGTTCTAGACTAAGTTCTAGGCAGTCCTCCAAGAAAATTTGGAGTCTTAGTACCAGTTCTTCACAGGCAAGATGAGCTTTTTGTGGGGACCACTTAGGGCTGCACATATGACTGTTGTCAGTAAAACTAATCTGGACAGAGAAATTTGGTCATGTAACAAAAATATTACAATATCCAAGATTCTTTCCCTTTAATGTACTTAAGTGTTGCAGACAAGACAGTCTGAGGAAGCTCTATGCAAGATGATTAACACAAATTCAAATTCTTACCTTGAAATGACTGGAGGGGTACATTTGCCTATCAAGAGGAAAAATGCTTTATGGTGAAAAGATAAGGCAGAGACTAGAACCTTTGATTTCTCTCTCTGCCACTGTCATGTTTTGCCCTCTGGAGGCCAATGATTTTTTTCAGTATTTCATTTTCCCTGTCTTTGTTGAGGGAGTACTGGTCTATTCTACCTTCACATGGGCATTAGCTATAAAATGCTCTAAGATTATTTATGTTTGGTTCAGATGTGTATAGCAGGGATATTGCAAAGTGGGCTTTTGGGAAAGCCAGTGCAAAATTCATACTTTTCATGTGCAGGCAAATGTGTTTGCTGTGCTTGCTTCCTATTTCTTCTTTTTTGTTGTACCCTGGTTAAATTCCTTTGTGTTTATTCCTGCCACTGTTTTATGGTGTTTCTCTGAGAGAAGCCACTTTGTCAGCCAAATGAAAGATCTCTTTAGAGATTTCTGGTGTGTCATCTGTGACCTATAGATACTGTTTTGCTCTTGGTTCAAAATACAAACAAATGTTTCCTTTTGAAAGATCTATTCTTTGTTTTGTCTAGATAAAGTTCAATTTGGAAATGCCACTGGTAGGATAAGGGTCCTGCTTGGGAATTCAAGGGATTTTTTTGTTGAGTCACGCTCAGCTCAGAGACTGGAACTAGAGCTAATACCATGAGAGCTCTGTGATGGAATAGACAGGCTTTGATTAACCTCTTGCTTTCGTGAAAAATCTCTGTTTATTGGACTACTGAGGCATTAACTGATTGTTGAAGGGGGAGAGTGTGGAATAAAAAAAAAAATCCAAATGGTTGTCAGTCTTTCTGAACATATTGCCCCTGAATCAGGCTGGAATTCTCTTTACATTCCTCTCCTGGGGGCTGAGTGCATAACTCCACTTGGTTTTCAATAACAATCTCCAGGGTGTATTGTGGACAAGGAAATCCAGCCTGGCTTTCTGGGTTATGGAAGCGGCTGACAAAATTATGTCTCATCCTTTGACACAATATTTTCTAATCCATAAAGCTCAATTTAAGGTAACATATAAACAGAGACTTTATTTTCTGCCTGAACACAAGTATTTTTTTTCCATGGAGGAGAAAGCCTTTTAGGAGGTCCTTCAGTTAAAAATCTGAGTATGCAGAATGATTGCTTGTGGTTGATGCAGGCACGTGGAGCTTGCACCAAGGCTGATGGAGAGTTAGTCTGAAGGGAGCCTGTCAGGTGTTGGGAGGCATGCACGGCTCACTCTGCTTGCTGTGTGGACATTGCATATCACAGAATTCTCTTTATCTTGAATTGTGATTTTTGAGGTACAAATAATGGTACCATGCCCTTCTGCAGGTGATTCATTCACCAGGATTCTGATGCACAGTTCCACTCGAAAGAGCAGGACTCTAAGGGGGTAGAGTAGTGAAGCCATTTAAAATTGCACCCCAAATATGGTCTACAGAGTAGTAATGAATAAAAATGCCCTATAGTTATGTCAGCTATTTAGTGGGGGTAGAGTGCAGGTAGTCTGGCAAAATACCAAGGCAGCGGCCCTTTTTTTGGTTTAAATTAAAAAACCCCAAGAAGCTGTGAGGGCTTTAAAAACAAATGTGATCAATAAGTCTAATTTCTGTATCTTACCCAGAAGCCTAGAAGAGTGCACTTTCCTCTCATTTCCAAACATTTCTCTGTGAATCACTGACCACCTGCCCTCCCTTCTGGTGGTTTAGGGGGTGATCTATACCCCAGTGAGAGAGACTAAATTCAAGAATACCCTGGGGGTCTGGAACTTGAGTTCTGGCCTCCTCCTTGCATAATGTGGTCCCATGGAAAAGCATAAGATGTTGGCTAAAACAGCCCCTGGAAGTAGAACACAGAGGAGGTGGGTGCATATTTCATGACAGACTGTTTTAACTTTCCAAACAGCCACCTCTTTTACGGCCAGCAGCTACTATTAATTATTTATCAGAACACTTATTTATACACTAAAAGCTAAATGCAATCCTTTCAGTGGAGCCTGGCAGAGTGTGGGCTGGAATAAGTAGCTGTGGATAGTCCTTCAGGAGGGGAGGTTTTGTGCAGAGCTCTGCTCAGGAGAGAGCCTGTCCACTTGATTCTCTCTGCTGTTTGTGCCTGGTACTGATATTTACACGTGGGAGATGAAAACCCAGCCATTAATAAGAGTCTGTAGCTGTGGGGGCATCAGCCTGATCTCCCTTGGCCAGGGTTAGTAAGCCAAGGACAGTTCTTATGTCACCAGCATCCAAGAAAGAAGAGGGAATCCCTTCCTTTGTGCTTCCTTCCTCATAAAGGAAGCCCACCCTGCCCTGGCTTCTCCTTCTGTGTTTGCTTTGGCTCTGTAAAGCCCATGCTTGCAGCAGAGGAGGGAGGATGAATTTGCTCCCTTTGCCTCCACTTGGGGGGAGCAGTAGTGACCCCTTCTGTAGCCAGAGGGAAGGAAATATGTTTAAATACGTTGTTCCCTTCAGAACTGAGTTCAAATGGCCATCCATGACTTCTAGTGCCAGTGTGTTTTCCTCATCAAATACTGACTTGGTTTCTACACTGGTGTGCTGTTGCCAAGTAATTCTGGTGGCATTGCTGTTTAGGTAAAATATTATTATTTTTCTATAACAACTGTTAGTTTCAGTAGGAATTCCTATTCCATTGTAATTATTCCTGACAGCAGTTGTAATAAATGTTTGGGATTGATGTGCATGATTCTCATTTTCTTCCAGCACCCGATGTTTTTAATAGCTCAATGTCTCTAATTTGAATGTTGACATAGATGGAGAATTGGTTCTGGGTTTCTGTCTGGCACTCTTCTGGGTGGCTTACCTTGGTGAGGGGCACTGCTTTAACATCTCAGTAGGAGAGAGAGACTTGTGGCTGTGAGCTGTGCCTTCTTCAGCCTATCTCAAAATGGAGACAGGACTCTGACATTGCATCCAGTTCCCAGCAGAGCCCCTCCTTCCCCCTGAGAGTCCAGCCCTTCCACCTGCTCTCATGGTCAAAGCTGCATCCCAGGCCTGAGAACAAGGGATCTGATCAACTGCTGCCTTACACTGTGCTCCTTAACACTTGGAAATGGCTTCAACCCAGGCTCCCCTCCCCTTGGGAAGTGTGGAGAGCCCTTGGCTCATCCAAGCTCAATGCCCTGCTCCTGGAATGACTCCCCAGGCTGGGCCAAGTGCAGCTTTCTGCACAATTCCAAGGTAACCTTTCCTTCAGCCACCCAGGCCCCAGCTTGCAATGCCTTGCTGCTCTCAGGCCAGGGGTTGCTTTGTTCAAAAAAGCCAATTTTGTGGGTATGGAAAGCAGTTTCTTGGATGCACCTATGGAGCTGCAGAAAGAGGGCTGGGATGAGGTGCTCTTTAAGGTCCCTCCCAACCCAAACCATTCTTAGATTCTGTGATTATGGAAGCTTTGCTAGGCAAACACTTGATGGAAGCAAACAGCAGAGTATTCCTGCAGCTGAAGCTCAGCCAGCCCTATGGTCATAGAGGCAATCAAAGCAAAATTGTTTGTGGGCAAATCAGAATGATTTGGAACAGAAATTATTCTTTTTTGGTTTTTTTTTTTTTGGGGGGGGGTATAAGTTCATTATATGGCTTCCTTACTGCTTGTAGAGAAATGATGAATCTTTTCCTGGGGACAGAGAGTTGAATGCAATTTTTTGTTTATCTAACTGGAAACTCATAGTCAGAACTAATAGTAACTCATCAGCATTTTCTGTGCTCAGTATTGCCATGGGTTTGCAATACATGGCCACATTTTCCTTCAAGTATCTCATTATACTGCTGGGATAATTCCTGTACTGCCAACCTTCAAAAAGCCTGTCTTTGCTATCAGCATGTTTTTATCCTGCTCACAGTGACTATGGCAGCTGAACTCTAGAGCAGCTCATGATTCCTGCACTTAGGTGCTAAGTTTGATCATGGCCATTACAGAGTGATACAGCAGAAATCACAGCCTCTAAACACCCATAAAGTTTTAATAGGACTTGCAGCACTTGATAGTGTGAGTTAACAGGGTGCTCAGGCTGAAAAGGATTTATATGTGGGGTGTGTGTCTGTGTGCAAGTGGTCAGTCACTGAAGCATCCTGCTCTCTGCTGAAATGTAAAACTCTTTGAACTTGATTTTCTCTGATAAAAGGCAAGTTAGAGGAGCATTTCCCCAGCCCTGCAGAAGAGAGTGGTGTCAACAAGACATTAAGGTACTCCTGCTTTCAGTTCTGAGGCTTTCAGGCATTAGGCATCTATTATGGATCAAAAGAAGGCCATGTTCTGGGGAAATGGCACAAAACCTAACAGAGAGTTGTAAACTTGTGCACAGAGCAAGGGCCCGAGGAGCACCTAACCCAGCTGAGCAGGTATCAGAGGGTCTGATTGATAAGATTGAGGGGAGAACTCGAAGCCAAGAATTTCCTCAGTTAAATGGGACTTGGAGTTCACAGCCCACCCCCAGGCCCTGCTTTAGAGCAGCATTTCCCAAAGCCAGGCAGGCAGTGCAGCTGAAGGGAGGGGAACAGTGCATGGGGAGAGTGCACAGACGGGATGGGGCGAGACAGGGAGCACCTGGAAACGTTGCCAACTATGGAAACTTGATGAACAAGGAGATCCTGCTGTCCTTCCACAGGCTGAACACTTATGGCAGGAGGGCCATGATTCAAACTCCTGGAGAAATGGGGTGAAAATGAGTTCCTTCTCTTTTTATCTTGTTCTCTGGGAGCATTCAAAGCTAGGAGAGGTGGAGTAACCTGCTGCAGGGGTAGGCCAGATTGTGCAGCATTGATTGACACAGAGGGAAGGAGGGAGGCTTCAAGCAATGTGAATGAGAGTGCCAGGAGTTAGTAAAAAATGACCTGGTAAATTCCCTGAGGAAAAGAGAACTTCCTGAGTGTGGGGTTTTGTTGGTGTGTGTGGTTACAACAGTGCAGTGCTTGTGGGAAGAGACTTCTTCAGCTCTAAGCATTTTCCTGTGAGTGTTCATTCCCAGCAGCAGTGACTTGGAGCCCCTGTGCCAGCTGTGGGATAAAATCACTGGGCTGCTCCTGGACTGGGCTCTGGAGCATCTGAAGAGCCCACACTGATTTCTTCAGTTTACCTCTCACGACCTCTAACAAGCTTTGCTTCCACTCTATAAATGATCATGCTGTTTAAAAAACAAACAAACAAACAAAAACCCAAACCATTTCTGACAGATGTAGTTTGCTATCAAACTGCTGGACGAGAGCAGATCTGTAGGTTTTGGCTTCCTCACAGCACAATTACTCTGACTCTGGTGCATATTTTATCTATCTCCATGGAAAGCTTCTACCCTGTCATCCTAGTGCAGTAGTTCTGCTGAACTTGGCTGGATGGGAGCAAATAAAAGCAAAGATGTAGAGAAGACTAAAGAAGCAACTGTATCCTCCTTCCCCCCTCCCATAACTTCCCCTGCTCTCCCTTCTGTGGTCTTTCATATATTCAGGCAGGCAGCTGTTTCCCTCGGAAACAACATCCATTTGCATCAGGGGCACATGCATACAAACATGGCAAAGGCTATCTCAAACTTCCAAGTAATCCTTGGAATGCTGGGCTCTCACTGTGCAGGGGTTCCAGGCAGATCACTGGCCACGCTCTGGGTATTTGTACCTGCTCTGAGGACAGGCACTGTCTGTGCTTGTATGGATACATACCCAGGAGCAGAGGTTGAGAAGCTGAGCAATTGCTTACCTAGAGAAGGAATTCTCTTCCTGGCGTGCAGCAGGGAGACATCTGCTATCCAAAGCTCGTCACGGGGCTCCAGGTGAACCAGGCAGAGCTCTCAGTTGCCAGCAGCTGTCAGCGGCATCCCAGGAAGGCTCCCCTTGCTCCAGCCCCGTCACTGAACTCCGCCGGCACAGTCACATCTCATTTGTACCCAGCCTGTCCTTTGGGAGCGAGCAGCCAGCTGGAGCGATCCGAGCCTCTGCTCGGCACAGCGTTCCGAATGCAGCTTCCTTCCTGGAGGCGGGGATCACGCCGGGGAGCCGCCGGGCTCCGGCAGAAAGGCTGCGAGAGCTCTGGAACCTCCCCGGAGCCGCTGCTCGCGGTGCTGCCGCCGGCGCCGCGCTCCGAGAGCCGGAGCCGCCTCC
>VZRH01002098.1:894334-924985 GCA_013397555.1 Urocynchramus pylzowi
GCTCGGAGATGAGCCGCGCTGCTCTCCCGCCGCCCCGATCGACTCCGCGCTCCGCGAGGATTTGCATCGTCTGTCGGCGTGCGGCTGGACCACCTCCCCTCCCGCCCGCCCGGAGTGCGGGAGGGAAGCGCCTCTTCCAGCTCCCGGGTTTACACCTGGAGCCTGCAGCGGAAAGCCTCGGAGAAAGGAGAAGTTGACAGAATCATTTTTCTGACGGGAGGATGCTTGTGCCCCCAGCGCCCCCCGTCACCCCTCACCGTCTCCAGATGCTGGAAAAAGAGGCTTAACAAAATCCCAGCACTGGGCGGTTTTTGGTTCCTCCTCTCGTTAGGTCACTGATAAGATCACCTGGTGCAATAAAAGGTGGGTTTCAGTCGTGACCAAAATCAAGCAGGGGTCACCCAGCAAGTTTGTTACAAATGATCTCCCTGGCACCAGCAAATATTCGGTGCTCGGAGGTGAAAAGTATTTTCTGGCTGTATGTGACACAAGTTCCACCTATTTGTTGCATAATTTCTTATTAAAATCCTTGATTTCATCCAGCTGGAGACGAAACCTACCTCCACAGCCAAGAAACATGATTGCTATGTGACTTCAAATTATATTACAGAGGCAAAACTAAACACTTTCTATATTAAAAGAATTAGATTTTATTCCAATCTAATTTTCAATTTTTGCCAGCTTGACATCTTTCACTCCAAAACTGTTCTTTGTACAATACGCCTTGGAATTGAAATTCAGCCAATTCTGTGCAGCAAATGTGAGGAGAAAATAGTTTTGTTCAAGGAGACTGGAACAAACCCGTTGTGAGATGATGAATGACGCTGCAAACTCAGATTTGAATCATGGGAGGGTCAGCTCAACCTTTCGTGTTTCCAAAGCAGTGTAAATAAATAAATGGTGTTCCCTGCAGTTCTTCACCATTTACATCCTTCAGCTGGGACCTTCTGCATGAAGAGCTGTTTGCTCTCTGTGAACATCCAAGTTTCAAAGATGGTGGAGATTCCAAACTGGGCACTAATTGATTCCTTCTGGCTAAATTAGAAATGGAGGGAAAATTAAGATTCAGACTACATCTGAGTAATTTCCTGCAATTTCTAATTACAAAGCACTTGCTGAGAGATCTTTTAAAAATGCCTTGCACCTATGGCCCGGCTCTGGATTTGGGATTTGTTTTCCAAAGACTGTTGGGAATGCTGGGTGTGGGGATCCCACTGCAGCTGGGTGGTGAGCAGGTGCCTCCTCATCCTGTGTGAAGGTCAGAGCTTCAGTCAGGCTGTAAACTGAAATAGCCAAACTGAGTTACAGAGTCTCTTCCCAACACAAGGAAATCTCCTGGTACAGTTTGTGCAAAACCTGCCAGAGCTTCCATTGCTAATCTGATGGTGTGAAAAGAAAAGTCCAGTTGTTTGTTGCTCTTGGTACTGCTGTCCTTGGCCCCTGGCTGCCCTTGGAGCACTGCAGAGGTGCTGTGAGCGGGAGGGTTTGGCTGTGCACAGCTGTGCTGCTCCAGATGTGGTGGGAGCAGCGCTCTGCCCCTGGCAGCCACGGCCCGGATGTTCCCGGGTGGGCCAGTGCCAAGGGGTTGCACAAACTGTTGGGAGTGTTTTAATTCAGATGCTCAAGTCACTCTTTGAACTGAGCTCCTTGGCTTAAGCCCTGCTGAGCTGGGTGAGTTCAGCAGGAAGGAGCAGGGCTGTGGATCCAGGCTGCCTCCGGAGCTGTTTGCTCTGCTGTGATGCATTTCAAGTGCAGGATCAGGAGAATGACTGTGCCAGGGTCTGCCCTCATGAGAAACTGTGGGAATCTGTTGGCAGAATTGCTCCAACTCTGTGTGGCAGAAAGAGCTCACCAGCCCCGGGGAGACAAGAGTACAGTTGGAGTTTTCACTTCCCTCTCCTTTGGGTAGCAGAGAGAATTGAACTCTTCCAGCTCGGTCACAAATGCACTCGAGAACCATTTAGGTTGGAGTAGACCTTTATGGAGTCCAACTGTTAACCCAGCACTGCCAAGCCTGCCACTAAAGGATGTCCCTAAATATGATGCAGAGCAAGCAAATCCTCTCAGAAGTCAGTGTGTAAACACACAGTATCTCCCTGGTTCGCTCTTCCAGACTGCCTGAAAACTTTCACAGCAATGTCTGGATTGATGTTCTGTTGCTCCTGTGTTGGGTTTCTGTGGCCTGGCTGCTCCCAGTCTCCCCACCAGTTATTCCAGTGCTCTGATGACCCTGGAGCAGGCTCTCCCTGCTTCTCCTCTCAAAACCCCCTCGCAGCACCAAGGCCAGCCTCAAAGCTGACAGCAATACACAGAACCTTTTCTTCCAGCTAAAGACACATTGTGGTCTTTGCCAAAAGAAAGATGGCTTTTGACACTGAAGCTCGTAAGGAGTTTAAGAGAACAAAAAAAGACTCTTCCTGGCAGAACCAGCTTTTTCTTGAGCTGTGGAGATTCCTTCTGAACCTGCCTGTAATTAAACAGCAGTGTGTCTTATTAGACACACAGAGCAGTTCCTCAGATGGTGTAGGTTGTCAAAACCTCCCTTGATTTCAGAGGAACTATGACAACTTTTAAGATTTATAGATTAGTCTTAATTCTCCAGCAGCAGTTTGAGATATGCAGAACTTAATTAACATCAAAAGTGCAAGAAACGTAAAAGCATACCAGAAGGTGGTTTGGGGTTCTTTGATTATTCATATATTTCATTAAGAATAGTCTATTTTGTTGTCTTGATGTCTCAATAAATTGTTAGGGTTTTCCATCTGAATATTTTGGCTCTGGCTCAAAATGTGCTAGAGGTTTTACAGAATCAGAAATGTAGGGATGAAATATGGATACACTTGGAGCTGAGTTGTGTGCATCAGATCTCAGTTAAGGCAGTCATGTCTTCTGCTGGCAGTGCCTGCCTTGTCGTGGGTCGTTCTTGTTTCCCAGGTGTCAGGGGAGAACGTGCTGCTCGTGGTCCTCTTAAGCCTGAAGTGCTGATTTGTAACAACATCCACAGCAAAAGTGCTGCTCAGTCCTCAAGTAAAATTAAAGAATGTAAAGAATAGCTGGATTCCCTGACTGCTGACTTTCTCCAGCTACACAATCTCTTTTCCAGCTTCAATTATCCCCTCTTTATGTCTGGACACACTTGTACAGATGATAAAGGCAAATCAGTGCATACCAGTTCTGTAATGACCTTTATCTTATGCTTTTATTCCTCTGTAAGATAACTTTGATATCCTAGGGTGGCTTTGTTCCTGTATGGCTTTGGGTGTATTGGTTTCAGAGAGTGTGCTGATAGAAACTAATGTGGAAATGTCTGTTAAACCAACACACATTCATTTACATCTAGCATTAGAGCTGCTCCACACATCTCTAATTGCATTACTGGTTTATGTCTTAGGTGCTTACTCAGCTATGAAAATACAAACTGCAGTGTTTTAAGTACTCCTGTTGAGATACCATCAAAGCAAAAAATGAGTTTGTGCTTAATCCACAGCCTGACCTTTGTCACCACTTCCCATGGGACAGTGGGAGAAGGGCTCGTGATGTGTGAGAGGGATGGATGTCTTTGTGTGTCCAGGAAGCCTTCTGGGCTCTGCCCCACAGCTTCCTAACAGGATCCTTCCCAGGTTCTGCTTTGGCCTGAGGCAGCAGACAGCTCCTGGGAAGTAAAGGGGGGCAGGACTGGAGCTTGGAGAGAGAAGAGCTTTTTCCCAGGCCACACTGCAGTGCAGCAGGAGAGACTAAAGCAGCGAGCAGGTTTAAGCTCTGCTCAGCCCCCTTGGATTTGTTGTTTGTCCCTGTAACATGTGACACCGTGCAGGAGCTGTGTCCCCTTCGCTCTGTTTTCATGGTGACTCTTCTTGTGACCTCCCTGCTGGTAAGCAAGTCAGTCCAGTTTGTAAATCCTGGCAAAAACAAGACTGAAAGCAGGTGCAGGCTCCGTTCATCCGGCTGCCTCGCCCAGAACAGCTGGCTGCTGCCCCCTGCATTGCAAATTGTCACAAAACCAGATCTGGCAACTCTGGTAGTGCCCCCACGTCCCCTGTCTGTGAAAGCACAGGGAATCATTGGCTGTGTGACTCACAAAGGTTGTGCTTCAGCAGAGACCATCACAGGGTTTCTCTGGTCCCCAGTGCTGCAGACAGGAGTGGGGTCACCCCGTTGTGCATCTGCTCCCAGCCCAGGCTGGGCCAGGGGCTGGCTGGGGTGGTGACACATTTTGTACAGCCCTGCTCACAGCACTGCTGTGAGGGGCTCCTGACAGGGCTGGGCAGGGACTGCTGTTCCCTGCAGGGACTTCAGCAGGGCCATTCCAGCTCCTGGTGACCTCCAGCCAAGCCAGCAGAGCCATTCCCCAGCTCCTGCTGATCTCCAGCCAAGCCAGCAGAGCCATTCCCCAGCTCCTGGTCATCTTCAGCCAAGCCAGCAGAGCCATTCCCCAGCTCCTGCTGATCTCCAGCCAAGCCAGCACCACAATGCTGACTGATGATTTCCATGGGCTGGGACAATTATCCCTGTGTGACACCAGCACTCTGTGCCATGTCTGAGCTGCAGCAGGGCTGCTAAGGTGGGCAGGGGAAAGGGGGCTGCCAACAGAGAGCAATGCAGGCCAGCTGCTGTTATAATAATTATAATTATTATTGGCAAAGCAATTATCTTAGAGAGTGTCATCCACAAAATGAAGTGGTAGCTTACAAATCTCAAACCCAAGCATTTCTTCTTTGATTATTAAAAACAAAGGGGCTTGAACTCTCGGTTTGATGTATTAAGTGATTATTTTTTTAAAAGAAATGTTGAGTCTGTCAAACAGGAATGATTCATAAAGTAGCTTAATTAGACCAGAGCTCCAGTGGGAGTCCCCTTTAACATGTCTGCAGAGACTCCTTTAATACTCTAATCCACCTCTGAATTAAAGGTGAAACCAGGAATGGTAGTTTCAAAGGAGGAACTACAAAGAACATTTATCTTTCTCTTTTTGCTCTTCTGTCCTTGCCATCCAGATATCAAGCTTCCATTGCATTCTAAGGATGACTTTTTTCTAGGTTAGCTGGCACAAGCAGAGCTTTTCATATCCCATAATTTAAAAGGTAAAAAGCCCTCAAAGTGAAAAATCCGTTACCAACGCGCTCCCAAACTGGTGTTCCAGAATTGCTGCAATAAATGATCCTGTTGTGCAGTGCTTTGTTTCACCTCCTAGCAATTTTTAAAAGTTTTAAATCGTCCTATTATAATTTGTTTTCTGTTTTATCTGGTGCTATGGTAGGAGGCCTCATGCTAATGCTCCAGTAGGGTGGGAAATCCTGAAATGGGAAATGGAAGTATGCCCTAAGGTCTATTTTTAGACTGATGTGACTAGGCTGTGCTTCAAAATAAAATTTAAAAACCCACACAGACCTGGGTTCAGCAAAAGGGAGGCTAAAGACTTCAAAATACTGTAGTCTGACAAGGGAAATCAAGATCATGATGTTGTATTTACTTTAAACTGGCCTTCTCTAGAGATGTGAAATCTTTCTGCAACATCTGCTGGAACACAGTTACTAAGCTAAAAAATGCTTTTAATGTCTCACTGCCATTGACTCCCTTTGCTTGAGGTAGGAATTGCTTATGGGCTTTCATCACTAACCCTGAAATATCAGGATGGTGGCAGAAGGAACACTTGGGGTTTTTGTTTTGAATATGCAATAGAGTTCAATGTGAACAAGGCCCAGTGATCACTGCTCTCCAATCATCTTTTGACTGAGGCTTCTTTTTAAAAAATATTTTTCTCATGGAAAGAAAACAAAGATGATTTAATTAAAATGAGCAAAGAAAAACGTAGATGGAATAATCCAGAGAGCACTCCAAGTGAATAAAAACTTAACTTGATAGTTAAGCATTGTACTTCTTTGTCATGCTCATTCCTGCTTTACTCATGGCACTAATGTTCAGCAGGTTACATTTGAAAATATCTGTAAGGATGTTTTGGAGTTGTGTCTTTGCTCTCTGTAGACTTTGGGACACTTTAGGAATAATATTCCAAATGTTGTTTGCCTATCCATACCAGTGATGTGGCTACTGCCTTGTGTGCACTTGGGTTTAAGTTTTGTTTATTTGTTTTTTCTAAGCATGACAGAAATGCTGGCACACTTGGAGCAGGGCTTCTGTGAACTGAAATGATCCCATAAAAGCTAAATACCAGTCATAGAGATATCTGTTACAATTTGAAGGGTAGGCTTGAAAGAAATAAATTAAATGATGAGAGGGTGGTAGGTTGATTTCTCCTGGTGGCACAAAGCTTTTATGTTCAAGAGAAGCGTTTTAGGAAAGTAGATACTCAGCTGAAAGCATTGACAGGACCGGGGAGCAGCAGCGTGCGCGTTTGTGTTGTGACTCTGTTACACCCTGGGCTCCCATAGAGGGCAATGTTGTATCACGGATGGGTTTGCCCGCCTGTTGGGGGTCTGCCCATTCGCCTGTGCTGCTGGACCTCGAGGGAAAGCGCTGTGACAGTAAATGTGATGGTGCATTTCCCTTCAGCCAGGCTGCGACTAATGCACACAACGATGCACGCCAAACCACATAACAGAGCCTCCTTAGACGTGGAGGAAATTAATTTTGTAGATTGCCTAATTACAGGTTGTAGGGGGAAAAGTCTCATTGTAGCTCACAGTGTTCTGTTCAGTAGCCAGGTCACAGCAAGTGTGAGCCCCCCTTTAATGCAGGTGCTTGGGCAAACCCATAAGAAGGAGGACCCGAGTTTGTGGTGTCTGTCCTGGACACAGGGTTTGTAGAGAGATCCCTGGGGTGCACAAAATCCTCTGCATTTCTGACTGTATCCCTTGTTTCTTTTCTGTGGGACACGTGGGCACAGTCATCATTGTGCTTTCCTTTCCTTTTGTGCTTTTCTGGTTTTGTTGTGCTGTCAGCACAAGGCTCTGACTTGCACCTGTCCCAGCCCCCTGTGCAGTTGGAACCCTGAAAGATCCGTGCCCCTTTAGAACGAGTTCATATCCTAAATGTCTCTCCTGTACTTATTTATTGCCTGAATTCTCTCCTCTGTTTCCCTGCCTAAGCTGTGGAAGTACAGAGATGATTAAATGATTTTCATTACATCTCTGTTCCAGCAGTGACACTAAGGACAAGCCCCTCTGTAAATGCTGTACTCAGCCCTGGAGCTCAGTCAGTCAGGCTGAAATCCGTGGCTCTCCTTCTTTCCCTGACTATTTCCCAACATAAGTGATCCAGGGAGCCTCACAGCAGCTTCTTGTAGCTGGCATCTTGGAATTCTTCACAGATTAGGAAAGAAAAGTAACCAACAGGAGCAAAAAACAGAGATACAAAAAGGAGTAGGAAAAAAAAAACCCAAACTTTTGTCCAGGACTTGCATATGGGCTATCAAATGATTTGCCCTAGGAGTGGGTTTGGGTTATTTTTTACTCTGAATTAAATTTTCCATCCAGGTTTTGTACCTGAAGCCAGGTCTCCTCCTGTGAGTCCAGATGCATCCCTAGGGGCTCTCCTGTTGCTGATGTGGCAGTCTGTGCTGGCAGCCAGGGCCTCCTCTCTGGAGCCATCTGCCTCATTTTCTGCTCTCTGCTACTTCAGGAACCTGGAAAGAGCAGGGAAGAGCAGCTTGTGGCTGGCTGGACCAGCCAGGCTCCCAAAATAGGTGGATGCAATGAAAGAGAAGAATTGCAGGAAACTCACAGTTAATGCAGGGCTCTGTGCTCTGTAAGTGACAATTTCCAGCTCTCAACTCCTGTGGTATTTGGCACAGAGGGTTTCTCTGCACTGCTGTGGAGTTCACCTCTCATTAAATTGCACATTCAGGGGTTATTTAAAAGTGAGTTAATGACACCTGATTGCATTTGTAGCCATCCATCTGTATGATCCTGATTTAACATGGAGCACACAGTGGAGTGTTTCTCCACAACCATTTCTTGGATTTCAATATTTGTATGTTCTCAACAGACATATTGTGTTTAACACAGGTTAAAAAATTAAACATTTCCAGCTTCTATAAACAAAGTAGGGAAAATAAACACTTCCCAACACACCCCTATATTGGTAAATACAAGAATACATACATTAGACCCAAAAGAACAGTTAGAAGGGAGCTCTGATAAATTCATTTGAGGCTTTCTAGAATGACATGAACACTTGACATCTCTAATAACACATTTTTCAATAATCAATAACTACCCAACACAGCTGTTCTTTGTGTTGCTGTTATTTTGCTGCTAATAAGTCACTGGCAATGACATTCCAGTGCAGAATGCTTATGGAAAATGAAGATGAGTCAGCAGCACATACTGAAAGCTGATGTCAGTCATAAATAGGAGCACTGATTATGGCAGTGGATCTGTCTTCCATCAGACAGGAGTGAGGTGTGGAGTAAGGACATGAGTGTGTTCTCCAGAGCTCTGCTCTGCACAACTGCAGCCCATTTGCAGAACCCCGGGGGTTTGGGTAATCCCCTGTAACCTGGATTGAGAGTTTTAGGTTCCTTGTAAAGCTCCATAATTTGAGAGGCTTTGCCCACCTTGGTGAGAAGAATTATAACACCACGTCCAGAACTTTTGAAATGCTGCCAACAGAATTATTGTTGGAAGAGGAAAACTTAACCTTTGGGTTAGAAATGGAAAACTCCATAGTAAAGTGTGTCCTAGAAGTTTAGTCATGCAAAAGATGGACTGGAGTTATAATTATGGTTTGAGGTTTTATGTCTAAGTGGTAGCAGCTTGCTGCTTCTCAGTGGTGGGGTTCTCTCCAAGAACTTCTCATCTAGACTTTTTGTGGAAAACTGGGTACGGAAAAAGTGGGAGAGGAAGTTAATATTTGCGTGTAGGGTGTAAGAGCAGGGGATTATTTTCATTGTGCACGAGCCTGGAGGTGGAAGCTCGTTTGAGGGCGCTCCAGACGCTCGTTTAGCTCGTTTGAGGGCGCTCCAGAAGCTCGTTTGAGGGCGCTCCAGAAGCTCGTTTAGCTCGTTTGAGGGCGCTCCAGAAGCTCATTTAGCTCGTTTGAGGGTGCTCCAGAAGCTCATTTAGCTCGTTTGAGGGCGCTGCAGAAGCTCATTTAGCTCGTTCGAGGGCGCTCCAGAAGCTCATTTAGCTCGTTTGAGGGTGCTCCAGAAGCTCGTTTAGCTCGTTTGAGGGCGCTGCAGAAGCTCATTTAGCTCGTTCGAGGGCGCTCCAGAAGCTCATTTAGCTCGTTTGAGGGTGCTCCAGAAGCTCATTTAGCTCGTTTGAGGGCGCTGCAGAAGCTCATTTAGCTCGTTCGAGGGCGCTCCAGAAGCTCATTTAGCTCGTTTGAGGGCGCTCCAGACGCTCGTTTAGCTCGTTTGAGGGCGCTCCAGAAGCTCGTTTAGCTCGTTTGAGGGCGCTCCAGACGCTCGTTTGAGGGCGCTCCAGACGCTCTCCATCCTGCCCCGGGGCCCGGCCACGGCAGCGGGGATGGCGCCCAGCTGCACGCTCTGCAGCGGCGTGTTTGGGCTAATTCTGGCTGTCGGAGGTTTAGAGCCTTCCCCTTTGTGTGTGTGTGTCTGTGGGGCTGACTGCTCAGGGGGAGAGCAGTGAAAATGCCCTGACCAGAGATCCCCTGTCATCAACTGCACCGTGGGGACAGGGAGGTTCCAGGGGGGTAGGAATCGTTTCATTTCTGGGTAAATCCAGGCTGGAGGGTGTGCCTGGTGTGAGGTGCCTCCCATGAGATCTTCTGTGTCCATTGCAGTTAATGCATCAGCAGGAAAAATCACCCTCATTAAAAAAATTAGGGAGAGGGCAAAAGGCTCCAAGCCTAACAAAGATGCAAAATGAGAGTTTAAAAGTGTTAATGGGTTATTATCCACTGCTTCTCTGGCTGTGTGCCTACACGGGCATGCAGATGTTACCAGCTGGAGCTGCTGTTTAAATCAGCATGTCACATCCACTTCTCCAGGCACCAAGATCTTTTCGAACAAAGATGCAAAGCCAAGACCTGTCACAGCTTTAAACTCAGTTCAGGTGAACAGGAAAAGTCACCAAGGTGCCAAAACACTGAATTCTCGGTCCCTCAGCTCTTCTGACAGAGTTCACCTTGTTGTGCAGACAGGGCACATATATAACCTCAAAACTGATTTTTAAAATCACAGTGGTGAATGTTTGGATTTATTTTATTTTCCTGAGTCAGCAGGAAAAAGTGCCCGAGTTATTCTTGTGCCCACTGTGGGAACCAATTCTGCTTCATACAAAAAAACCCTTTATTCTGTTTCAAGGAAATGCTAATTTAATTTAAAAACTAAATTAATTCCTCACCATTCACAATTCAGTTTTCTGTTTGTCCATGACCAAAGAACATTCACATAAAACAGGTTCATTTAATTGCAGTTCAGTAATGCCATGCAGCTTTCTGAACTGATAGAGTGAAGCAAAGTCAGCTGAAATAGAAACAGGTGCTTCAAGCCCAGCAAGAAGATATGAATATGAAAGCTCTGCTATTAGAGAGCTAAAAGCTCATTTTCTCAGTGTTTAAACTCACTTTCTTGTGGTTGCTATGCCACCATCTCTGCACCTACTTTATGGAGCTTTGAACTATAGCAAAAGAAGTCTTTGGGAATGACAGACCTGAACTGAAATGAAATCCAACGTGAGACCATCCTGTAAAGTTTTTATAGTGGATAAAACTTTATATTTAGCAATATTTGAATTGGTTACTCTGAGGCTTCAGCTAGCCTTTTCTTCCAAGCCTACTGGACTTCTTTTGTTTTTCCAAGACTTTTTACTAAGTTTTAGCTTTTACTAAGCTTATACTACCAGGATTAACACTGTTTGTTTCAGGATATGTGTAAGTTGCAGCTACTGGTAATAGCAGTAGCTGTTATACTCTGTAATGTACATGGAAGTGGACCAAACTCTCAGTTAAAAATATATTTGCACAATGGGAAAAAGTAGCCTGCATCCAGATGATCCATCCCAAGAGTGCTAGGCGAGTACTCTGGTGCTCAGGAGGCAGAAAGGTAATGCCAGGTAAATGGTCTGAAGGTATTCAAAAGCTGTAATAAGCAAACTGGTGAGAGAAGGAATATGGCAAAGAGAGTTTTCCCTTTGGAAAACCAGGGAGTGCAGTCAGCTGTGAGTGTAAAATGTCGTGGTGGATTTCTTTCCAGCTCACATCTGCAAAGCCCTTTTAGGGAAAAGACAGGTACCATGACACCTGGAGGAAGGAGGGCCACGTGTGGATGATGAATTCCACCTAAGGGAAATGGTGGTGGATCACTTGGGTGCTGCAGCTGGAGAAGACCTAGAGGGAAAGGGGATGAAGCTCCTGCTGAGCACTGGCAGGTCTCTGGTCCTGGTCCAGCCAGTAAGGAAGCGTGGCATGGCCAAACTCAGGGGCCAATGCAGGCAAGCAAGGGGAGCCTGTTGTGTAGGGCTTGGGCAGCTGAATGCAGGAAACATCAGGCATTATTCTGCAGGGCCTAGTGGCAAAGAGATGGATGGGATCACCTCATTGACTTATTTCACCTCCAGAGTGATTGTTCCTGTGAAGTGGAAATAGACAAAATTGCACACCAAGGGATCCATCCCAGTGCTCTGAAAGCACCTTAGGAGAACCGTTCCTGGAGGAGGAATATTAGTCATGCAGCAAATCCCTGCTCTCTTTGCTTCTGCCTTGGCACACCTGTGTGTGCACACATGCTTGCACTGGGGATTGGTAATTCCTCTTTGTGGCTCTGAAAGGCTCCCACGTGGTTCCTCAGCTTGGCTGTTTGTCACGTGGCTGTCACTTCTGTGCCTCCCTACTGGAGCAGAAAGGGAGGGATGTGCTTGCCTATAAATACCTTCACTGTAGAGACTATAAAGATGCTAAGGAATTACTGAGAGTTTAAAAGATGTCATGGATGGAAACCAGAACAAAGTTAGTTCTTTTTATGCTTTGGGGGAAAAAGGCCTTCTTGAGGGGAGTCAGTCTGACAATAACTGAGGCAGAGAAAGTTCACTGTGACTGTCGAGGTGATGATGTGAGCAGTTGATAAGGTACATGAGGAAACAGAGAGGTACAGAAAAGTAAATAGCAAATAGTAAGTAGTTTGTTGTAGTAAATAGCTTGTAGAAAATGGTAATGCCCTAATGAGCAGCCAGAGGGGAGAGCCTGGCATTCCTTCCCCATCCCTGGGCTGTTTAGGATTCTGCTCCAGGGACAGCAGCAGCTGTTCATGGCCAGGGGAAGGGAGGCACAACAAGATGATCTGGGAGGCTCCTCTCAGCTTTAACATCCCAGGATTCATTCAGCTCCCTCTTGGCACAGGAGTGAACTCACCCTTCTCTGATTTATATATCCAAAGTTTTCATTTTAATACCCTTGCATGGAGGGGAAAAATATTACAGCCTGACAGGAACTTTAAAAAGTTACTTGCCATGGGAAGAAGTGCATTTTTGCTGTTGTCACCAGGGATTGCTCATTTTCTGCCCACTGGCCACAAGTGCATTAAAGGCTCAGGAGTGGTAACACCAGTAATAAATAATTATCCTAAGCTGCAATATGTGCTGTGCAAAGACTTTCAGCCATCATAAAGATTACTTTCTGTACTGTCAGATTTCTGTGCTGTGGAATTACAAGGATTTATTTCACTGAAAAGACAAAGCTGTCTGCTGATAAGATCACATATCAAAAATATGCAAAAATGTTCCCTTTGCATTGGCTGAGGCAGGGACTGCATTCTTCTTTTGCATCCTAATTTGGAGACCCAGAAAGTGTAGTGCTAACATTGAGTGTCTCAGCAGTGCTTTCCCTGTGTTCAACCACCCAGCACCAACACCTCATTCTTCCATTCATGGAGTACAAGGAGAAGGGGGGGTTCTGTGGGCCAGAGTGCAATCTCTGTAGGGCTGCTGTGCAGCCCTGGGTACTTGCTCCTCTCTGGAACATCAGGAAGGAACAGAGCTCAGCCTCTGTTCTTACTGATGTGCACAGAGAGCCCAGTGCAGCAGAGAGGGAGGTGGAGAACATGCAGGAACTGCATCCCTCTGCCTTTTCTTGAACAGCTGGAAGTACCTGTTCTCACTCAGACTTCAGCAGTATAATGGAGTGGACAATTTCCTTGCTCTCCTCTTTTTGAGATTGCCATATCTGGGAAAAGCTGAGCTTTGGTCACCAGGGGAGGCATCTCTTCAGGGGCTCTAAGTGATCACAGCTTTGTTGAGTACACTCCATGAAAAGGAGGGGGATGCTCTGAGGATTATGATCTCCCCTGCTTTCCTGGCTTTCCCCTAGGATGGTAAACAGCAATTATTTGTCCAGTGCAGACAGATGCATCCAAGATGTTCAATTTCCACCAACTGCAAGGCAGCAGGTGGGGATAATTTTTTTTTTCCTGTTTATTTCTTGATTTCAGTCTTTATTTTTCCCAGAAGAACTTTGTTTTGTGTTGTGATTTCCTCAGTGATACACAACATTTTGGGAGCTTTATCTGTACAAAACAGCCCGGAGTCTATCCCACTTTGTAACTTCAGTGTGCTTCTCTTCCCTTTTAGAGCTCAGATAGTCAAAGCACACAAAACAGAATTGGCAAGGCCCTTGCACAGTGACCTTTATATCTTAACTCTTCATCCACCTCTCTCTGGTTTTTAAACTCTCTACTGATGAGTTGCTTTACTACGTGTTCCTTTCAAGTCTGTGCAGGCTGCTCAGACTTCTTCCCAAGCATTCTATGGAAAAGCACAGGCAAAGACTCCTCAGCCTTAATTTCTTGCATCACTGACTAAGCATTCATACTTGGGACTGTCTTTTAATTTTTAGCTTTTCCCCTGCTTTTGACCCCAGGTTTTAGGGCTGCTGCATTTCAGGTGACCTGACTGCTTTCTGAACTCCCAGTCCCCATCTTTCAACCTCCTCCTCCTCCTCTTGCAAAGCCCTGAGTATTGATGGATCCAGGCAGGCAATCCCAGGACACCTGTACATATTTTACCCCAGGTTTCTCTGGAAACAGGGCTCCTGTTTGTTTGGTGCTCCTGATGACAGCACCCTCCTGCCTAGAGCCATGCACAGGTAATTAATTAGCCATGTACAGGTAATTAATCAGCAGCCCTGTGCTGCCAGGGAGGGATGCTGCTGTGCTGTGCTGTGCTGTGCTGAGGAGGTCACTCACAGCAAGCTCCTTCTCTGTCAGTCCTGCTCCTCTCAGCTGATGTTTAAGATTTAAGAAATTTAAGAGCTTGCCAGGAGAAATGGTGAAACAACTGAACACTGATGAGGGATGGGTAAGGCAGAGGCCAGGTCTGCATTGCCAGAGGAGAAGCAGAGACACTGTCAGCCTTTGCAGTGAGACACACATTCCAAGGCACGGCAGGTTCAGTGAGTTGCTCGTTTTACAAGATTTGAAAAGTCTCCTTTTCTGAAATAGTCAAGTTTCCAATGGAGTTCAACCCTCCCATTTCACTGCCTTTCCTATGAGTTTGGTTCTGAGACCATCAGCTTTTCTCTCCCTGTTAGCTCTGGTTGGGTGCTTGGGCAGAGCTGTGACACAAAATCTCTGCCAAAGCAGCCGCGCCCCCGGCTGGGCCGTGAGCAGAGTCGGCTGCACCGGGCACGGGGCTGCCACACTCCAGCAAGTGGCAGCTGCCACCGCCAGGCCCAGGGGACAGCAGAGCTCAGGGCTGCCATTCCCCTCTGCAGAGGCACCTGTGGCTGCACGGGCAGGGAGTTTCCCTCTTGGCAATGCCATCGTGCCCAAGAGCCCGCTGAGCCCTCGGTGGCTGTGTCACAGACAGGGCTGGGCTTGGGCAGGGACTGAATCCGAGTTTTGCAGGTACTTCCTCTCTTCATTCTGGGATTTACAGTCCAGAGCCAGAGGGAGATGGGAACACAAGGCAGGGTGGGAATAGGCAGCATGGCAGTTTTCCCAGGAGTGAGGAGCAGCCTGGGCACAGCCCGTGGCTCCCCTTTGCAGAGGGCCTGAGGCTGCCGAGCCCCTGCTGCCGGGCTGCTCTGGCCAGGCTGGCAGAGCTGGCTCAGGTGCCAGCCCACCAGGCAGCCGAAGGCAGCCCACTCCCTCGGGCTGGGTGAGGGCAGGAATCCTGCCAGGATGTCCACAGCCACGGAGGGAGTTGAAGGGAGCAGATCTGACAGCTCATATGCACTGTTCCTTAACTGTAGTCACTCTCAGTAGGTGTAAATTGCCTACATTTTAAGAACAACGTTCTTGTTTTCACTGACATGCCAGTGAAGTTCTGGCAGTCTTTGTAAACTTGGTAATTTTGCATGAAAGACAAAAAGGGCCTTCAAGGGAGCTGTAAATCAAGTGCAGCCTGTTTTAAAAATCCAGCTGGCCTTTACCACTCTTGTTCCTCTGTGCCACAGGGTGTGCCCTGAGAGCAATGGCCAAATTAGCTGAGCTGCACCCTAGTAAAGGTAACCAGTGCCTGAGACTTTAATCCATCCCAGACATTGTCACCACCCTTCATTTCATACCAAGTTCCTCTAGCCCAGCATCTTGCTTGCAAGTTTGAATTCAGATCTGAAATGAGCTGATGCTTCTTTTCAGATTTTTTCTTCTGCTCACTCCTCAAAGCCCTTGCCAGCCTGCCTTCAGCAGTAACATGTATGACAAGGTTTGATTTTTTATTCTTAGGCCCTACTTGACTTATTCCACATTGTGTGAAAGCATCCCAGGCCAGGCCCACGGAGTCAGGAAAATCCTTCTGAATCTCCGGCTTTTGTTCCCATTTTTCTTTGTAATATCTTTCAGTCAATCAGAACAAAATTGTCAAATAAATTAAAAACCTTGTCTTCATTATAATGACCTCAGCAAGGAACAGCAAACAAAGAAGGAAAAATCTCCAGCACTGTGGGAGCATCCTGCAGCACCTGTAGTCTACCCTTTGATAAATAGAGAGAGAATGTGAGGTGCTAATGATCCATTGGACACAGAAAACAGGTGCCAGCAGGGGATTTTTTTACCTGCCTTATTCCAATGGAGCTTTTAAAAATAATTATGCCTTTTTATACTGTTTCAATAGCTCCTCACGCCCCCTGTATTACAGATGCACAATTCCAACTATGAAATCACTAATTAAAATGTGTTCACAGCAAGATTATGTATTGAAGAGAAATAGTTGGGGTGGGCACAGAACACTCTTGAGACTAAATTAGCCTTTCACCTATCAATAAAGCACAATGAAGAGAGAGGGGGGAAAACAGAAAATAAAAATAAGGGGTCTCTATTCCAAATTATTCTGCTTTACTTGCACGTTTGAAGAGTGACAGGTGGGAGAAGTGTGGTTGGTTGCCATCCAGCAAAATTATTTAATGATATTTCACTTTCCCAGCAGCCAACAGGAGTCCTGTTTGTACTGGAAGTCTCAAAATGGAGGAAAGGTAGATGGAAAAAAGGTGGAAAGAGGGTTGAAAAGCTGTTAAGCAGAGAAGCTGCTGCTGTCCCAGCCATGAGACAGAGCAGCTTCCAGTGCAGAAGGACAGATCAGCTGGTGCCTTCCCTGTCTGAGCAGAAGGTGCTCACAGGTGGGAAACAGAGTTAGGGGAAAGGGCAGGGAGTGCACTGCAGGTGAGATGAGCCTGTCCTTGGAGCTGTGGGATGGGATTTCCTGTGCCAGCCCTGGTGCATGTGACCCTTGGACTTGGATTGTGGAAACCTGCCATGAAAATCGATGGAGAGAGCTTTTTGTCCCTCATCCTCCATCACCAAGTTCTTTTGTATTTGAACAGTGTCAGTTCATCTTGTGGGACTATGAGCATTGGTCAAACCAGAGCCTTTAAAGCAGCAATTGCAGAACAGTTACAGCAATTAAATTGGGAATTGTGAATGCAAGCATCATGGCTCTGATTTTCTAAGGACTTGCATACAATCAAGAAGCAGCCTATATTGAGAGCACCAAATGTTCCATCAAAATGTTCTTCATGTCGAATGTTGGTTGCTCATGAATAATGAAGCCAAGAAATTAAAAGTTTTATCCAACAAATAAGACAGACTATTAAACATCTGACTTTAAACTGAGCTGCTTGGTACCTCCTGCAAAGAGCCTGGAAATACCAGAGGTGCTGTGTTTTCTCAGTGTGTGATTTAGCACAGCTTACACATGGAGTAAATCAGGGTTTGCTTTTTAGCTGGTCTCTGTGTTCTACAGGCTCTCCAAAGCCAGGCTTGGCATACAGTGTAACAGGGAAAAATCCTTGAAAAGGCTGCAAAAGCTTTGTGTTTGGCACTCACCATGACAAACCTGATGTTTTCAGACAGGTGTGGCTTTGGCTCCTCCGCTTGGAGCATTTTCCAAGTAGCTGGTTTTCAAGAAATGAACACTCAGCACTTGGGAAAGGCTTCCCCAGCATCAATACCTGTGGGACTCAAAGCCATCCCCTGCTGCAGGCAGTGCCAGTTCCTGTAAAATGAGCTGGAACACATCACAGCAGTGGGAAATGCTGAGTGTCAGTAAGGAGGGCCGTGCTTTCATTGGCAGGGGCTCTCTCCTTTGGCTTGGCATTCCTCAGGAAGCTTGTTCCTGGGTCAGTTAGCTGCAGGAGGATGCACTAAGGTCTGTTGCTCTGCTCAGCCTGTAGGTGTCCTTGCCCTAAAGGCAATTTACTCATCCATTTTTCCCAGAGAAACCGGGACTGAAGTAAAACTCCTCTGGTGTAGGAGGAGCTCCAGCTTTAATTCCGGCTGAGGACACAGCTCCAACTCAGCCAATGCTGTTATTTTGGCTGGCCCAGTATTCTAAACAACTTGAGGCTCAGAGAGCTCGGTGGGAGGGGTTCCTGACAGCTCCCAGCTCCAGCAATTTGGCAAATGCTGATCCAAACCTCCAGTGTTTTCTTGGCCACATTTTAAACCTGTTACAGCATCCTGTTCTTCTGCTCATGTGTTTTCTGGTGGCAGTGCCTCTCATAATTAATCTCTTCTGAATAGGTCCCTAAAAGTGCATAAAAATTACCTTGGTCAGACTCATCATCTGTTATAGTGATCCACTCATTTTTAACCTTCCATTTCATCTTGTTCTAGCTAATAAATTTTTGATGGGCACTGAGAAATTGTTTTGGAGACTACAAAGGCCTTTCATGTAACAATAATGTTTATAAAGCTCCTGTTACTGACTCTGGTGAGCAAGAACAAGGAGTCACTCTTTGTACACTATTTATTATCCTTTGCTTGTAGGTGTTTTGCCAGGCTCTCATAACCAAATGCCACTTCCCACCTCCAAACCTCATGTGAAACAAAGACTGAGATGAAATCCCTTGGATTACAGGGGTGGCTAGGATCCAGCATGTCATGCTTTTGGACAGGCTTGTTCAACAAAGAGTTCACATCAAATAGGATCAAATGGGGCTGGGCTTTCTTCCCACCACATTTTTATGTTTCCATTAACCAAGTGCTGATAACCACGTGATCCAGCAGTCTCATCCCATGGTAGGAAATCAACATCCCTGAATACAAATACCTGTGTGCATGAACAAAACATCAGAGCAAGTGTTCAAAGATAATTGAAAGGCTACTTGCTTTCATCAGAATTTCTGAGCAGTAGCTGTGTTGTTTACAGTGACTGAGATGTTTTGGCTGCCTGCAATGATTTTTTTTACACCATAAATTTTGGTTCTTGACCTTAACAAAAGGAAAATTGTAGTCAGTGTCCCACATCTGTTCAGCCTTCTCAAGGCAATTGTGCTTCTGCCCAGCCACCCTGTGCTGTTATCAGACATCACCTGAAATGACAGCTGAAAAGCTGCTCCTGGGGAATTTGTATCCACACTTGGGGCTGCACACATCCATTTAGCAGGTAAATGGGCATTTCCATGGATGCTTTAATTCCCTATTATCCTGCAGAACCAGACACCACAGCACTTTCATGGGGGAAGCTCGGAGTGGCTCCTTAATTATTTTGCTAGATGCTTACATAAAGTCCTGTAAGCTTCAAGAAATATCTATAATGTTCAATCATGTGGCAGTAATCCTGGTGTTCTGCTGACAGGAAAGGCTGTTGGTATCCATCTGGGAGTGTAATTTTCAGCTTATTTACTGGCACAGAGCAAACTCTCTTCTTTTATCTCCTTCTCATTTTCTCTCTCCTGTCTTTGTTTCTTCTTTATGAGTATTAATTTGCTCTTTGGTGCTTGAACCCTTTTTCTGTGTCCACCCTTCTACCATTCTTGCTTTGAATAGGTTCTTAATTGGCATTCTTAAATGGGCATTTATAGGTATGCCATGGTAGGTGGGGAGGACTGAGGGAAAGGCAGCACTAAAAGGGCATAGTTCTTTTCAAGGGAAAGAAAAGAAAAAGTGAAACTTCAAATCTTCTCATTTTCTATTAGGTTTTACCATTGATTTCTGCATTAGCTCATTCACAGTGATCCTGAGTTTGAAGTTAAATTGTGTTGTCCATTGTAAGAAGGAGCTTTACACCTCAGTTCAGCAAAACCAGTCCACTTAAATGTTTACAGCTGAGCCTGTGCTAAATTTTGCATTCAGCTGGGATTTTAATAGGCTTATAGAATTTCCACCTTTGTTTCCAGCCTGTCATGGCTTTCCCTGGCCCTAATCAAAGAGTGTCTTGTCTTAAAAAACCTGGAAGGAGTCAGCAAACAAAACTGTATGCAGTAATATCTCCCCTTTGGAGCTGGGTTTGCAGTCTGTACACAACTGTGGCTAACAATTGTGGCTGTATCAGATGAGTGGGAGAAGCTGGCTCCAGGAGAAGAGCAAATGGCAGCTGCAATGAATGGAACAGAGGCAGAAACAGCCTCTTGTGAATGCAGAGAGCAGACCCCAGAGGGCTGTAGGGCTGTGGGGCACACATTTGCTCCCTAAACCCACACAGCAGGGCCTGAACATAACATACAGGGTGCCTGTAGGGAAGGAAGAAATCTGATCCCTCAGTGTTCTTTAAAAAAGGACACAAAGCCAAAGCAAGAACTATGGCTAAAATCTGGAGCCCACAAAACTCAAATGCAAATACACTTTTAAGACTCCAAGTTAGATATATCTGTTTTATTTTCTCACTTGGAGAATGATGAAGTAACTCCCTCACTGGTTCATGTCTCTGATTGTTTTTGCCAAGCAGCACTTGACTGAGGCTATTGGCCTCAGTGCCAAATTACCATGTTTTGCAGAGGTTAATGCAGTTTTGTATAAAGGTTCCTGTTGCCTGTAGATCCATAAACAAGGCTGTACTCCAAAGGAAGGCACAGGGTATTTTTCAGTGATGAGATGAGGTTGTTTCAGTAAAAACTGTGACTGTTTGCCAGAAGAAAGTGCCCTGCCCATATGAAAATGCCCCTTGAAGTAAGAGCTGTGATGTTTGTGTTCTAGTTGTAGTAATGGAAGATGAGAAAAATGCAACCTGTGAGACCTTCTGAGTAAAATTAGAAACAAGAATCACTCTGAGGCATGTGAATAATTTGGAGAGAAAAAAAATCTGCATTTCTGTGGGCATTGAGTTCAGTCTCACCTAGAAGCTAATAAAACCAGTGTCTTTTCCCCTACAGTGGGGCTGTAGGGCAGAGCAGAGACTGCACAGACATCAGGGAATTGAGCCCTCAGCTGAAATTGTTGTCCTAAGCTCTCCAGTCAATGCAACAGGAAAATCCCAGAAAACCCTGCTGAAATTCACATATCCATTTCTAAATTTCACAGGACATGGAAGAGAGTGCAAAGGGCTTAGTGGCAGTGCCACTGAGCCATTCTAAACTTGTACAATAAGGGAAAATGAATGCAGCTTAAAGGAATACCAAAAAAGCACAGCATGTACCAAATTCTGATTGGGATTATGGGAATTTGCTCTGACACTACAAAAAAGCAGAAAGATAGAAGTGAAAGTGTCTGTGGTTTACTGGCTGTCCTGCCTAAATATAAACTTCAGTTAATTTTTAATTTGATATTTGGAACAGAAATATTCTGAACATTTCACGAAGTAAACCCTACAGGAATCCAGGTGGTAGCTGGATTTTAATAAGGATGTGATGAAAGATTGATAAATTTAGATGTCCAGAGTAGGCTGGAAAGTGATGTCTCCTATACAGAAACATATTTAATGTGGGTGTTGACAGAAACACTGATACAATTGATGCTGCTAACTTACCTTCCAACAAAAGCAGAAAAATCACAAGAAACAAGCCTGCTGCTTTGACTCAGTTGAAGGAATGAATCTTATTATTACCCAGATACTAAGGCTAAGAGGAAAAAATAACAGATGTGTCTTATTTTATCTGTCTGGGCCTAAAGCTGTTAGTTAAACAATATAACCTTTCACAAAGGGATGTTTGAGAAAGAAATCCTTGGTTATTTAGGCTCTGGCACAGGAACAAGGCACAGTGTAGACACCCTCTTGTCTAGCTGCAAGTGTTGAGTTTCATTCACTTTAGAATCCCAGGCGAGCCTTGGCTTAAAAATGATGAGCAAGGCTTAAAAAGAGAGTTGGGCTGAGCTGGACAGTACCACCACCTAGCACTTTCCACCACAGCTAGTCTATAGCAAGTTCTCAGCTAGCAGGTCCCATCATGTGGGGATCTGCAGCATCTGAAGTTATTGACACTGCCAGAAGGAAGTCTCTGACTGGCCAGTGTGGACTACTAAAACTCAAAACCTTGGCCTTTGAGATCTGGAACTTTCTAGAGCAGCACTGTCTTTGTTCATTAGGAGATCAGGCAATACAATAAAATTCTCCTGTGATTTTCTTTTCAGGCAAAGAAACGATCCACAGCCACCAAAATTAGATCAGGGCCTCGACTCCAAAAGCTGAATGCAGCCAGAAGTGAGAAACAATACATCAAATTCTACAGTTCATGGATTCTTTGTGAGAGCAAATGTAAAGACAAAAGAGCACAAAGGAAGATCTGTTGCAAACCTGTGGAGTTGAACTTTTCAGGAGGATTTAGAGCTCATCTTTCCAGTCATGTACATGCTGACAGTGCTGTGTGGATGCAATGGAAGGTAGATCTGATTTCAGGTGACAAAATTGCAGTGTTTGGAGAAGGTCAGATATTTCTTTTCTCCTCCCTCATCATCTTACTTTTCAGCTCTTGACCAGGAAAACAAAACACATCCTGTTGCAAATACCCAAATGCTTGTAAGTCCTGAGGAGTACTAAACCAACTCCACCTCCCCTGAAATCTTTAACTCTTTGTGAACAGAGTGCATCAACTTCTAAGGGAGTCTGATCTTTCCTAACATTTTAAGGGCACACTCAAGGTTTAACTGCAGGAACCCAAACAGAGAAATTAAGAGTGTGGGCTTACCTTGCATTGGGCACTGCCTGTGTGAGAGTTCTTGCTCAGGGGTAAATATGAGGTTGTACAGATCATTTTGGAGAACCTTTTTGCCTGTGAGATTAAAATTCTGGTGTGAAAGCAAAATCATAAAATATTTATAAAACTTCTGTTAAAAGCATAACTTAAACCAACATATTTCCAAAAGCTGTAATTACTTAATAGTGAGAATTCCTGAGAAGAAGGCCAAGGAATAGTTTCTGTTTACCCATGTAAGTCCCTTGGGAAGGTCACAGAATCACAGAATGGTTTGGGTAGGAAGGGACCATTGCAGAGCACCCAGTGCAGCCCCCTGCACTGAGCAGGGACATCTTCAGCCAGAGCAGGGTGCTCAGAGCTCTGCCCAGCCTGGAATGTTCCCAGGGTGGCACATCTGCCACCTGCCAGGCAGCCTCTCAGGCAGGCAGGGCAAGAGGAGAGCAGCACATCCATTGGCTTTAACAATCAGCAGATCCCAAACTGACCCAAGCACAACTTGTAGCTGTTTTATTGGGAACTTCTGCCTGAGCTTTGGCTGACTTATGGCTCATTTACACAATCCTATTGGGAAAAAACCCATTGGAGTTGTTGATTTTCTGCAGCCATTTCTTTTCAGGAACCCCTCACGTGTCCTTTATGTCCCTCAATGATTATCTGTGAGGAGTGTAGGGACATGGGACAAGTTGGAACAAAGCACAATATCTGTGTCTTTGCAAAGTAGGGGGTTATTTGCTGGATCAATCTGTGAGGCCATGCAATGCTCAAAATAATCTCTCCTTACAGCATTAAACAGAATTGTTATGTGGCTGAAATAATAACCTAATCAACATCTTATCTTGGGTTTATGGAGGTGTTGTTATAAACAGGCAGCTTTAACCTTCACTGATTTCAAGGACTCTGTCATTATCCATTTTCCAGGGTGAGTCTCTAATGACTGAGCATTCTGTGCTGAATTTCAGGTGACAGGCCTGAAACTCATGGATGAATGGTCTCACACCATTCTGAGGGCAAAATCCTTTCCAGAGAAAACACCTTTGAAAGGAATAGCTACAGGTAACACCTAAACCCACACGTTTCACATAGGAAATACCACGTAAGCAAGGCTTGCCTACTGTTAGGCCACCAAGAAGTTTCTTCTGTCTGACTTTTGTGGCACTGTGCTGAGACAGCTCCACCAAAGGGGGGGATTGTTTTCACCCTTTTAGCCAAACCTCTGAACACAAGGCACACTGCACTAACAGGAGTTCATTATTCATTGAGGAGTTCTCCTTGTGCCCTTGGCTGTTTGCTCTGAAGAAAGCACGTGGTGGTCATTTCAAAATGCCATTTTTCTCTGTAAGAGCACTGCACCTGCTAATGAGAGCTTCTCACCTGGTCACAGAATGAATTCTTGGGTTTTGCAACTCACATCAAACTTATTTCATACCTCTTTTTTTTTTTTTTTCCTGCAATATTTTGCTGTGGTGTTTGATGTACACAAGCTAAGTGGCTTTCCCACTCTGGAGGGATTAGGCAGGGACAGACATCCCTACCTACAGCTGGGCTCTCAGTGGGGAGATGGGCAGGAAATAACCCTTCATCTCATTGAAAACACATGCAAACTCTCATTTTTTTTCATAACCAGTAAGTTCTTACAAAGATGTATTCATTCCAAGTTCCATTTTGGAGCACATGCACAGCCAGAAAAGCTCTCTGTCCAGATGGGGCTGATTAATTTATTAATGAGCTGATTCCCCTCCACCAGTGCCATTCCACAGGCAGGTGTCAGCTTCTTGGCTCAGGCACTACTTGTTACTCCTGAGCACAGATTTGCACCAGTGAGCAGTAGAGCCAGAGGAACAGCCAGCAAGGCTCTCTGTGGCCCTTGTAAACTCCTTTTCTCCATCACCCTCTGCCTGTGAGCAGCTGTGTTTGCAGCAGCTGCTCAGCCTCAGCCTGAAGAGCCTTGGGGCCATTCATGTCCCTGCTTCTCCTCCTGACCATTCTGCAGGAGGACTCAGTTGCAAAACTGGGGATGCCGAGTTAGAACAAAGTTTCTGCTGTGCCCTCTCTCCAAAGGCCAGCCCTTAGGAAGCTGCACTCACACCTGGCCACTCCTCAGGTACCTGTGACCAGAGGGTGTCCCTGGTCTCTGTCCCAGCCCAGCACACCCCTGTGACACTGCACGTGCAGAATCTGCAGTGCCACGGTGGGACAGGGGCAGAGGGACAAAGGAGCACGAAAGAAAATAGGAAACAAACAGTTCTGACCTATGAATTGTGCACTCAGTTGTGCATGAAGTTAGCATAAAAATAATGCAGTCTTACAGGAAAATGCTCTGACAGTGCATCAGGCTGAGAAATCTCCTTGCCTGGGAGAAATATCTTCTTAAATGGACTCTGGCTCTGGAAGTCAGGCTTTGTCTGTGTATTCATCTGATATCTTTGCTAACTCCATCTTTGTGAAGATGGTTTCATAGCATATTGCAGTGTAATGGTGCAGGTTTCTTAGAACTAGAGGAAATCCAACCTCTTGTATCACATATAAAACAATCTCTGATTCCAGAAGCAGCAATTTAGTGTTTAGGAACTCCTGGAAGACATACCAACATTTTACCTGCTGATGAAAAATGTGTTAGCTGGAAAAAGTGCATAGGTATGACAGGTACAGATATCACTGAACTGTCGAGATGATTCAAACCCACTTTGAATTCCTTTAGTAAGGACAATAATGCACCCTTTCTGACAAGAAAAATCCTTCCATACTAGTGGTTTTTATCCTTTCCCTCTTGTTCTTGCATCAGAGAGAGAGAACAGAAACTATTCTTAGATGCCACAAAGAGTTGTGGCTCTGTTCTTTCCCAGCTATCAAGTGTTTCCTGGATTTTTTTTTTTTTGTTGCTATGAATGGTGTAGGGCACAGACTTTATGACCAAGATCAGATATTTTGCTTCAGAGAGAGAGGGGGCTGTTATTTCCTGACAGCTAGCAGAGTTACTGCCCTAGCTTGAGGGGCTCAAAAAGAGACAGATTCATTCCTCTGTGAGTGTCCCATGACATTCCAGGCACCTGTACAGGGTCCTGCCATTCCTTACAGAAAAAAGCCAACTGTGGAACGGGGAGTGTTGGACCCTAAAAGCTCAAAAAGAACTTGTCTAGCAGATGAGGTGATGCTGAGTGTGCTGCTGACAGTCCCCCGGGGTCTGACCCGTGCCCACAAAGAGCAGGAATGCTGGCACTGGATCCCTGTGTGAGCTGTCCCTTCGGGCAGCTGCCGTGTGTCTTTGCAGAGGTGCAGCTGATGTGGCAGAAATGCAGAGCCCTCGCAGCAGCAGCAGCAGCAGCCGCGGGCAGGGCCCTTTGCTCCCTCAGGACGGAGAGGGGAGGGCTGTGCCCAGCAGAGCCTCGGGCCAGGCCGGGTTTGCCGTCGATCGCTCCTCTCCGCACAGAGCCCCGCCAGGGCTCGGGCTGCGGCTGCCGGCTGCTCGGGGCGGGCCCCGGCAGCAGCGCTCCGGGCCCGGCCAGGCTGGCTCGGGTTTCAGACGGCGCGGGGTGGCACAGAGCTGTGCCCGGCTGTGTCCCGCAGCCGTGGGAGCAGGAGCCAAGCGCTGCCTTCGGCTGCTGGAGGAGCTCAGCGCAGCCAGCCCTGAGAGAGGCCCCTGCAGCCGGGCTGGCCAGTGCTCGCCCAGCGGGGCGAGCGGAGGTGCAGCACCGGTGAGCTCGGCTGTGATGAAGCTGCTCCTCAGGAAAGGGCCGCCTGCCCTCGGCTGAGCCTGGAGGTCATTCCCAGAGGGCTGGGGTGGCTTCAGCCAGCTCTTGGCAAAGCACATCTGCCAAAGGGAGGGGACACGTCACAGAACTCTCCCTCTGCCACTCATCTCTTTGCAGTGTCTCAGTAACCAAATCACTCAGAGAAAATGTTCAATTATTTTCATTTTCTGCTTTAGGTTTTTACAGCCTTCCTTGTTCCCCACACTCTAAGCACAAGGGGCTTGGGTCAGTGGGGGGAAAATGTCCCAGTACCTTGTCCCAGCTGGTTTAACCTCAGAATTATGATGCAAATATCTGGGACAGAGGGACTCCCTGGGCAGTGTAGTGTTTAGAGGTTCTGGCAGAATTATCAATGGACTGCAGAGCAGTTGGGTGGGAGCTCTTTTTATGGGCTCTGTGCTGTACTAAGGAGCCCTAGATCCAGCTGTACATCCATCCTTTGGAATTAGAAGATGCATTACCTCTGAGAACGTGTTATTCTGCCTGCATACGCACAGCCAGCAAGTCCTGGCTCTGCATTCCAAGTCTGACTGAAGAGATTCCTGTGTGTGGTAATTTGAAGACACACACACCAGCATGCACAGGACAGCTGTTACAGTGCTGGGGGATGGCTGGGAGGAGAGGCAGTAACTAATGATGTATTGCTGCTGAGCACTTTGTCTCCTCATGCCAGGTGTTCCTGCTGCTATTCCAGCCATGCCTTTCATTTCCCATTGTGATTAACACAAGGTGGGTGTCCAGCTACAAACAGGCAGGTGCTGATGCTCAGCACTGTTTATCCAAACATGCAGATCCTTTCACTGCTGTCATGTGCCAGCCAGAGAGGGAGCAGCCCTTCAGTCCTGAACTGCAGGCTCTGAGTTTGATTAGTGGCACTTACACACCGAGGCAGAGACATTTCTTATTGTGTGATCTACATTTCAGCTCCATTTGGCATAGAGGGAAAATCATTTTTCCACGCATAAAAACAGTAAATCAGATAAGAATTGATTGTGTTTGTTGGTTTAATGAAGTAAGAGAGTGGATTTCTGACTAATGCATTGGAAAGTATTTATATAATAGAGAGTTCTGCCATCATAAATCACTTTGTGGCGAATGCAACCATTCCTTATTGGGGTCACCAGAGCTGGCAGCAAAATCAATTCAGCTCAAATCTCAGAGCTGCTGTGTACATCAGGAGGCTGCAAAGGAATTGATTCACTTCTGTATCTGCTCTGGGGGCACGCCCAGATTGAGCATGAGCAGCTGGCGTGAGGATGAAGATGTGTTGGCTGCATCCCAGCCAGTTCACCTGCTCTCTGCCAGGCAGCCCAGGCTCCTGCTCCATGGAGACTGGAGCAGTTCACACTCAGAAACCCAGAGCACCTCCTTCTGCCTGGGGAACACAGGGATGGTGTTCTCCCACTGCACCCTCCAGGAGCCGGTTTTGGAAATTGAGGAATTGGAGAATATTGTAGATTCCTTCTTTGGGCAAGAGAAGTTCAGCCCTGAACTTTTCAGCATTTTTTCCACGTTGTCTAATTAATACCCACAGAGCCAAATTGCTGCAGTGGGTGTTGTCAAAGCCATTTCTGCTTCCTCTACAGCTCGAGTTCAGAGTCTGCTATCTCACAGTTCTGGTTAATGAGCAAATTCCAAACTACAAGGACATTTTCCTTCTTTAGTGGAACCAAAGCCTGGCACCAGGACAAGTTGCACGGAGGCGTGGAACGATTGCTCCTAAACTTCCTTTCCTCAGTAAAAACAGGATCAGCTCTCTGAAACTGAAAAGTCAAACGTAGTTGGGAGGCAAGGCCTAAAAAAGCCTGTTTGTCCTGAGATCCTTTTTCCATTTGGGAAAAACAATCGGGCATTTGCTGCTGTGCCCATCCATGAGCAAGGAGCACCAGGTGTGTCCAGCACAGACTCACCCCTGGCTGTGCCTGTGCAGCTGAAGGGGAGCCCGTACAGGGCTGGCAGTACATCCATCATCAGCCCTCAGCTGCTGGGCCGTGGATCAGCAGTGCTGCAGAGCTGCTCAGCTCCAGCCCTGCCTGGCAGGAAGGTCTCTGAGCAGGGATTGTTCTCCAGTGCCCTGCTCAAAGGAGAGAGAGGCTGGGAACTCACTGACAGGAGGAATTACCATGTCAGACAGATTAACACTAAGTCAGTTCAGACCATACAGGATGTTTAACACGCCAGTGATCTAAATTTAAAAGCAAAACCTCCAGTCACAGGGACTAAATTTAAGTATTTTCCTGGGTTCTGCAATTACATAAATGTAATTAAAGAACAGAGTAGTTATTATGGGAATTGAATGAGGCAGGAACTCAGTCCACTTTTTCCTTTCTCTTACAAGTCAGGCTTCAAGTCCTGCAGGAGGGACATCGGGAAGCAAATCTGCTCTTTATTTACACCTGAGCAGCTCCATTGGCCTTAGGCCTGAAGTGCCAGGAACAGAGCAGATCCTCTTTTCCCTGAGCTGTGCCCCCTTGAGCATAGTGACACAATACAAGGGGAAGAAGCTACACAAATTTGGATGAAGAAAGCCTTAAACCAATTCCTGAGACCCATGGACCTGGGTGAATGAAACAAAATCACTCTGGGGTATGCTGGATCCTTCCTTGCACTCCCCATCACAGAGGATGCAGGCTGCCATCTACTCATTCCATAACCAAGCTGAGCCCAAGTGGATCAGGCTACTCTAAAGCATTCCCAAATTTCTGTTAGGTACCTGGTAAAAATGTAAATGAACTGTTCATTTCAGAAGCTAAAACTTGATTATATCATTATATACTATGAATTATAAATGCATGTACTTTATACACTCCTAAATATAGGCATTAAGTATAGAGCTGTAGATTATAAATTATATAGAGGCACACAAATAATGTTTCACCACCAATGGGTGACTAAAGTGAAACAAATCCACATTCAACAACTACAGTGGGTAAACCTTTTCCTCCAGTTACTGTTAACCCCTAAACTCCTGCTTTGCTTGCAAATTTGGCTGGCTCTGAAGGCTGGGAGAAAGCTGTGCTTAGAAGCAGGCTGTTAGAAATTGTTAAACACAGGGATAAGGCAGGGGCTGCTGGGAGCTGACTGATGGAGTGTTCCCTTGCCTGTTCCAACAGCCAGGGCAGCGCAGGCTGAAGTCTGACTGTGGTACCTGGTACCACCAAAAAGCTGATTGTTACTGCTGCAATCACTTGACTTGTGTGAAACATTGATGGCCTGCAGCCTCCTGTGGGTGTTCTGCTGGAAGAGCCGTGCCTGATGTCTTCTGCTGCAGCACATTCAGCTCAGTGTGGCTGAGCTGGGCTCTGCAGAGCGGGCAGGCAGCGTTCCCTGTGCTGAATTTACCCTGGCAGAGAGGGTACTCAGGCTCAGCCAGTGGAACTCATCACATGATGCATTATTCACAGTAATGGATTTATTCTTAATCCATCAGCTTCATGGCCAAAGAAATGGGGTGGGCCTTTTGAGGGAAGCTGATCTTCCAGATGTTCACAAAAACTGTGCTGGTAATTGCCATGAAAAGCATCCATTGAAGGTTTGGTAAAGTCTTCCTTCAAAAGCGATTTTTTCCTAATATTAATTCTTTCCTTCAAAACCAGGCCTAACTTTTCTAATCTTCACATAACACATTTCTCTCAGGTTTATTTTGGCCCACATAATTAGCTTTTATGTTTACCTTTTCCACCACTGATTTCCAAGATGGAAGCTTTGGAAACTGGTAATAATTTTGCTCTTCTCCAATGTGCAAAGCGCTGCAAAATACAGAGTACAAGATGTACCAGGTTTAGCACTGGTGCAAAACCCTTCTACATTCCCCAGACTTTCTCTGCTAAAGCTGTGAGCCCTCTTGCTGTATGGAGACTTGTTGGATTTTTGAGTGGGTTATCAATTCTTTTGCAATCAGCTGCCACTTAGCAGACTTGAATTAGAGAGTGTTCACACTTCCAAGTTATATGGGTGAGGTTACAGGTACTAAGATTGAGAATATTGTTATTACTAATGACCACATGCTATAACACTCTAAGAAATACGATTTAACTAGTTGGGATTTAATAGAACAGTTTGGTGATATTGCCTGTGATGTACACTTAGGATCTCAAAGACCTAGTGGCAGCCTGCCCACCAAACCCGCTAAGTCCCAGGGACAGCACTCTTGGAAAACAGCCTGAACCAGGAGCTGGCCGGGGCTGTGCAGCTCCTCACCAGGTACAGCCTGTGCAGGAAAACAGCCTGAACCAGGAGCTGGCCGGGGCTGTGCAGCTCCTCACCAGGTACAGCCTGTGCAGGAAAACAGCCTGAACCAGCAGCTGGCCGGGGCTGTGCAGCTCCTCACCCGGCACAGCCTGTGCAGGAACAGTTCGGCTACAGCCGACATCATGGGCTCAGGGGCGCGGCTCCCCCACCTCCATCTCCGGCCACCGCTGCTGTCTCTGGTCTCGAATCGCTCTCCTTCGCACAGCTGCCGTCACCGATCCTGGTGCCTTCGTGTGCACCGGAGGGGAGGGGAGGAGAGCCGGGCCCGCCGGGCCGGGGGCGGCTGAGGGGGAGCGGCTGAGGGGGAGCCCCCGGCCCGCGGCGCCTGAGGGCGGGAAATGGCGGGGCCCGCGCGCGAGGGCGCCTGAGGGAGCCTGAGGGCTGGGGCGGGAGGAGCGGGGAGAGGTGGAATGATTTCCTTGTAAGAACCTCCGAGGGAAGAAGATCG
>VZRH01002098.1:939758-974405 GCA_013397555.1 Urocynchramus pylzowi
TTGCTGTGATGGTCCCTGTTTGCTTTAAGCAGCAGCACATAATGAATTCAGACACAGAAAAATTACTTTAGATCATGTGAAACCAGTGGAAACTGGAGATGTGTTCCCATCATACTGCCTTTATCAAACCTCTTTGTAAATAACCTCTATTTTTTTCAGATTCAGGTGGTGTTGAACATGACCCAATTTAACTACATAATTTTTACTGTTTCACGAGAGAAGCCTGCAGATTCCATAGTATTTTCCTCTCACTCTAAAATAGTGTCCTAATTTTGTATGATTGCATGCTGTGGATTGGTGTATATTCCTCAGAAAGGGCTGCAGGTACTCAGCACTTGGTAAGTCTGATCAATAGGATATGAAAGCACTGGCTGATTCCTGGAGGTAAGGAATGTGTTTGTTTTATGAGGCAGCAACGCCTGTCAGTTCCAGCCTGTTGGGAGACTCTAACTCTGTGTTGCTACTTTCAAGCTCAGGTGAAAGTTTTCTGTACTTTGAAGTTGATTAATACCTAATTTTCATAGATTGTGAATTCATAGTAATTTCATTTTGTAATAGGCATCATGCAAGTTGAAGGAGACTGATTTATTTCTTTTATTAGTTGTTTTCCTTGTGCAAAATGCACAGAATTCTGAAAGGCAGAGATAATCACTGTATNATTGTGAATTCATAGTAATTTCATTTTGTAATAGGCATCATGCAAGTTGAAGGAGACTGATTTATTTCTTTTATTAGTTGTTTTCCTTGTGCAAAATGCACAGAATTCTGAAAGGCAGAGAGGTAATCATCTTGAAAGACTGGGTATGATTAACACCTTGAATCATAAACCAGGGAAAATGTGCAACACTTGACAGGGAGGGAAACGTCTGATACAACGTCAAAACATCTGGCCAGGAAATTGTTTTCCAAACACTGACAATTATAAGCAATTATCAAGTGTTTTACCTGACTATACTCATAACTCTTTTAGTGACACTTGAACTGGTATTATGCTCATTTCTCAGCAGTCTGATTTCTGGATAATGGCCCTAGATCTGTGTTTTGCACTCTTCCACCTTCCTGCTTGATGTGCACAGCAAGTGCTTCCCTGGTGCACTTGAAGGGGCAATCAAGGCTGCAGATGAAATAAGGCACTCGTGGCAATTGGGGGGAAGAGCTTCATTTGGCAATTCTCATCAGTGAGGGGTCTGACAGGATATCCAGGTGGCCCTAACTCAGCTGGAGCTGAACTTCCAGGGAAGGGAGCCTGCACGTGCCACTTTTCTTAGTGTGAGCTGGGTGTTCCTGTCAAGAACTTTCCTTGGGCTGAACAGATGGACTTTGGGGTGTGAGGAATTGCCAGAATATGGTGGCAACTGTACTGGCTTATAATAATAATAATTAAAGAGGACACTTGTCTGTGATACCCAGCTGCAAACCCTACATGAAAAGAAAGGGCATGCTCTGAGGCCCTGGCTTGAAGTGACATTTCCAGTCAGATTTGAGAGGGTCAAGGTAAGCACAGGGAACTGGAAAGGTGGTGTGCTTCTGAATAAGCAAAACAAGCAGAAAACAGGAGGAATAAAGAGGGTTGATCCAGCCTTTCCACACCCATTTATGCATTTTATTTTTATTACATATTTTCCCAGAAGAAAAGGTAGACTGCAAGGGACAGAGCCAAAGGATGCTGGGTTCCCTTTGGCTCTGAGAACATTTACAGCTCATAAATCCAGATGCTGTTTCTGGCTTTGGAATATGGTTGTGAACCCTTCATGGTTTATATTGTGCTAATAGCCCTTTTCCTCTAGCTGTCCTTGGACACTCAGTAGAAAACTGCCTTTTCATCTCAGAAAAGGAGCTTCCTGTCTCAGATCATTCCAGGACTTACCATAAGACTGACATCCCTAGTGGTTGTTTCCTCGTCTTAGAGATGAAAGTTGCAGTAAGAAAAAATGGCACTCTGTCCCTCAGGGAGCAGGTTCAGAGTAGGTCAGGTCCTGACATTCTTATACAGCTCCAGGAAAAAAATAAAAAGGGGATGTAAATCAGGTGGGTTTGTTAAGGAAATGAGGTGAATTTTCACCTCAGGTGGTGACAGTGCTTCACTGGCATTGCCCTTAAGCTGTGTGAGGTCAGCTCTACCCTGTAGGAGAGTTCCTCACAGGATTTTATCAAGCAGTGCTTTTTGGGTGAACCTCCCAACCTGACACAACATGAGGGGTCCTTGGGTACTGAAGATCACACAGGAACACAAAATGTTATTGGCTTTTATTTCAACTTCAGGTACCATGACCTCATAGGAGGGCTATACTTTCCTAGTCTGGTGTTTTCATCATGCTAGAAAACCGTGTAGGTTTTAGTTTGAAATTGTTTCTACACCATTTCTTTGATTTTCAGTAGGTTGAGGGAATATTCTTGCTTTTTCCCCCATGATAATTTTCTTATTTCACGAGCTGGAAAAATAACAGGGAAATTTCCAAGCAATTTAGTGATTTCACTCTGAAGTATAGTGAAAAATCAAAGTCTCAAAATATTTCAAGGAAAGGTTGAAATAATCAAATGAACTTTGGAAAACATTATTTTTCACTGCAATTGAATAATTCATATCAATGCATACAGGAGGATTAAAGATAAATGGAACAAGGGAATTTCAAATGAGAAAAAGGAAAGCTTAAGATGAGATAAAAACAGTCTGAGTTCTGCATTTTGAATTTTCCTGTTTTTTAAAAAAAATTAATTCATTTCAATCAGCACATTCTGGTATTCTGGTAGTAATATAACAACATTTTCTGCAGGTGACCTGCTGGCTTTTTTTTTTTTTTTTTTAACTTTATGAAATATTTTAAATACACAGATTTCTGCTGGGAGTCTGTTGTATTGTTTGACAGTGGATTTCAGACCTTGTTTTCCTTAGATGATCCATATTTGCTCTGGGGCTTGCTTCTTTCAAGCTGTCTCAGGAGTTCCAAGTTCTCTGAGCCACAGGTAAATCTGTTTTAGACCCCCTTGTGTCACTAGGGGTGGCAATTGGAGGAGAGAAAGTGCAGTGATGGGAAATGGACTTGGTGAGTATTGGAACCCTAAAGATCATCCAGTTCCAACCAGCCTGATGTAATGGCTGAATTGATAGAGGAGGCTGTAACCAGGCTAATTCATTAAGAGTTCTGTGTCCAAATGAAAAAAAAAAAGTGCTAATCTAATTAAACATTTGCAAATGAGAAGGCTGGTGTTAAATTCAAGCAGCAAGTGAAAACTGCATGCTCTGGACCTGGCCTGCTGATGCTTGAAGTGACATTTCCAGTCACATTTGAGGGTCAAGGTAAGCACAGGGAACTGGAAAGGTGGTGTGCTTCTGAATAAGCAAAACAAGCAGAAAACAGGAGGAATAAAGAGTGAAATTTGATTTCATTTAAATGAAATCAATGTTTTCAGGAGATGTTTGAGAGTATGCATCATTGTGCCTTGTTCAATTACAAACTTAATTTCTTCAGCTGAGTCTGTGCCTAACTGTGAGCACAAAAATTCACCTGCCATTTTTCCACCTCTAGGAGGTTAAAATCACTGCTTCATATTACATGTTGAAAATGTTTTAGGTATTCCATTTAATTCACATGCTCCATTTAGTCTGAAAGTTACATGAGTCAGAGCTGGCTCCTTTAATCTCTAAAGCCACAGACATACCTGAGGTACATCTGGTGTATGACAAAGATTGCAAGTGGAGCAGCCCATCAGACCTCAGGAGATCTGATTTTGTTTTTGTCTGCCACTGGCTGGGTGGGTCTGGAGAAGCCACATTGCTCTGCTACATCCTTGGTTTGCCTCTCAGGAGGGAGAAGATAATATCACTGACCTTTAGAAAGCACTTGAGAGCTAATTATTTATAGATTAGGGAGCATTACAGGACAGGATTGCGTTTTTTTCAGTGTAAAAACTTGCTTTTTATTGGCTGGGAAGAGAGCTTTATTCCTCTCAATTATTTATAGATGAAATCACAACTTAATGGTCAGTCCAAAGCAAGTGGTGTTTTGAGGAGGAGGCTGAAGGCACAAGATGACTCAGGCCATTGGAAGAGTACATTTCATTTGCAATAGGGTTAAACACCATTGCATTTATTAAATGTAATGATCTAGTAATCAAGGAAAGATAAAAATCTCTATTAGCTTTTCACTGAATGACATTGTAAAAAAGTAGCTCTAAAGGCTCTTGATGGTAATTTGTTCTGAGTGAATGTCTTCTACTCACATTCTACCTTCTCAAATACTTGCATATGGAGATTTCAGGAGTTCTGACATATTTCTAGTCCTGAGCCCTCTGAAGAGATGAGTAGGTTTTGCAATTTCTCTTTTTACTAAGTCACAGTAAGCAGCATCTGTATTTTTGCACAGCACAGCCCTATTGCTCTTTAAACTGTGTGCTGACAAAACAATTTCACTATAATTGAAACAGCTCACTGCCACTCCTCTAGAGAAAATAAAGCTGAATGTGATGCTCTGCTTGTTACTGACAAGACATTTCATCATGAAAACAGTTAAAGTTCCATTTAAATCATTAGACTAGGTTATAAACAGCAAAACTCCTCATATCCAAGTTTTCTTAATTGTTCTTGGTGTGAACTTTGTGTTCCACAGTGAATATTGGCACAAACAACAGAAATCTGCAGAACTCTGCAGCATTGGCTTTACTGATAATCTTTGGCCAGACCATTTGTACTGATTGAGCCTCTCCAGTCCCCTGCCTGCTGTGTTGGTTGCAAACTGGAAACCATTGCTGCATCCTGGTTTTGTGCATTGCTGCATAAAACCAGAATCCCAGATATTTGGGTATATCCAGCCAAACAAGGTGTGTCTCTAGGCTGTCAGTCTAGCTGGTTCAACAATGGAAATTATGAACAGCAAAGAGGCAGCAAAAGAGAATAATTCTGGGTATTATCTTGTACTCTTGGGGGCCCACCTCAGCCACCCACAGTTCAGTCATTCCATGTGGATAAAGCCTGGCAGAGAAACCAACTCTGTCTGTGTGGGCTTCCTTATGCTGAGTATTTGCACAGGAAGCAGGCTTGGGAAATCTTGTCTGTGTGTTCAGCTAAAGCATTCACCTTGCTGAAACCTGCATTTGAGTGCTTACTTAGCTAACTAACTAACTTTGGAAACATTCAGACAGCTCACTGAAATTGCCTAAAAATCACTGCCTCAAACATGTGAATGTGAAGAACTGGGTTTAAAAAGAAAAGCAAAAATGAAACCAATAAAAAAACCCGTGCCAAAGCCAGCAACCCCCCAAAGGGAAAAAAAGAACCATCAACCCAAGCCCAAGCACTGTAAGAATTATATTTCACCTGCAGACTTGGAGTACTTGTCTGCCTGGTTCTTGAGCAGAGATCAGAGCCTTCTGTAATCCTGTTGTCATCCAGTGATAAAACTGGAGGAGAATAAAAAGGGAAAAGGATGCTTCCAGCTGAGATGGGAACAAAATCTGGTGAGAAAGGATTTATGGATGTTCTCAGGGACAAAACAGAGCTAAATATTGTGATGTGCTTTGTGGTCTTTTTTAAACTTTGACACCAGGAAATATTCAAAGGGAATGTTATTTCTGTGACTTGGGTGGTTTGTGCCTGTGTGGTGTCGTGCCTCGGTACAAGGAGGGTGTGTGGGTTTCTGGTGCTTCTGCAAAGCAGGGATGTAAGTGTCTGATATATTTGGAAATGGGCTTGAGCAGAGCATTCTCTTGGCTTCAAGCTTTGCCTGAAATCATCACAGATCTTCAAGGTTAAAACCCAAGAAAGTTCAGATTTACAAGCGAGGTTTGTGCAATGGTTTCAGAGTGCAGGAAATTAAACAAGAAAACAGATCACCATAATCAACACTGTGGTTATCAGGATGGCTTGAGCTCTTGAAAATACATCCTTGAGAATCTTGAACTTGCTGAGTGAAGGCTATTTGTGCTGGTTTGGCATCCGTGTGAAAACACAGCTTCTGAGGTCAACAGAAACCTTGCAAAACTTGTGCAAAAGTTCATCTTTCAGGGGAAACTGCTGCAGTCTGCAGAGTGCTTGGTATTTACCAAATTTGAGCAAGAAAAAAGACCTGGTGCCATTGTGGGCTAAATCCCAAGCTAGCCGAGAGGGATTTCTCAGCCCGAAAAACCACGGAATACTTCGGTGGGCTGTAGCTCTGGGGGTTGTATTTTATGCAGAGGGCCTTGGAATTACATGTCCATGTCCTTCCTTTGCTTGGTGCTGTTGTAGCAGAGAGGTGGATGAGGTGGGTGAGCCATCTGAAAAGGAAATGCAGAGCTCAGATCATGTCAGTGTCTCAAAGTAAGATCTTCTGTAGGCAGGTGCTGCTGCCTATGAGAGGAGTTGGAATCACAGCTCTGGGAAAACCTTGCTGTGAGCATGTGCACATAATTTCCTTCGTGTGAGCACCCCTTGGATAGAGATCTCTTTCAGGATTGTGTTCTCTCTGGGCTCACATCTCAATCTGTCTACCCCACTGCCCATCCCTTTGCCATTAGCTCCAGCTCAGGAGGAGTAGGACAGTTGCTGTGTCTCTGCCCTTTTCTCTGAGGGACACTGGCACTGGTTTCCTTCTCTGGTGCTCTGTGATTCCATGATCAGGTGTTCTTGGGTTGCTTTAGCTCAGTCTTTTCAGGAGCCTCTAACCATGACAGATTCTTTCTCCGAAGCATTGGAGATGTTGCTTTGCTCTATTGCTCCCTGAACAGACTTTCAAAGCTTAATGTCCCAATTTTTGTAACAAATTTCTGTTTGCTTGGGGAATACTGCCAAAAGGTTGTGTACTGGTGGTGGTTCTGATCATTTCTAACTTGGCTTTTTATTCCTCTGCAGGCTCCCAATTTTCTTTAGCATCAAACGTTTTAACCCAACCTTCAGAGGACCTTGTTTCCCTTTCCTCTTTTCTCACTGTCATTTTCCCATAGGTTAGATTCTGCCTGGGTCCATTCTCCTCAGATACACCTCTGTGTGCTTCTTCAGCATCTTGACCCCACATTGTATGTGACAAAGTTTCTGGAGACATCTGTACTTCATCCTTTCAGAGCCCTGTTTCACACTCTGCCGATCCCGACAGTGGCTCTCCTGCGTACGTGCCGGCCGTCCATCGCGGTGATCCGTGTGCCTCTTGATTTCCCAGTGCCACTCCAGCTTGTCCCTGTCAGTCAGCTCTGCCTGCTTCTGCCTTTCCCTGCTGGCTGTTCTGCAGAGAGTCTGTAGCCTGTGCTTGGCTGGCCAAGGGCTGCTGCAGTGACCTTCTGGGCAATGCTGTTTGCTGTGTGCAAAGGGGTTTGCTTTCTGCTCCTGCTGGGAGCCCTTCGCTTTAAAGGCTGGCTGCTCCAAGTGAGAAATCTGCTCCCTGCCTTTGTCCAAGGCAGCACAGGGGCAATTCACACAAAATCCCTGTCCAGAAAGGCATTGAGCTAACAGCTCCTGGTGTTCATTTTCCATTAGTTTGTTCAGAACTGTTTGGTGCTTTGAGAACAGGATTTTGCCCGTAGAGTTGAGCTCGGCTGATGGTTCAGTATTTATGATTTATGTTCAATTTTTTTGTACTTCATCTCATTTTACACCATGAGAACTTAGACAAGGATGTGATGTTTCCTTGACACTTCTAGCACTAATGTAAAAGAAAAATTGTTAATATGGCATTAGACAAATGATCACACCCTGCACACTCTGAGGGGGTCAAACTACTGTGCCACATAGATGTTTCTCCATTTTTGCCAAACAGAGATAGAAAAAAAATTCCAGGAAATTCAAATGTTAAAAAATAAGTTTTTGCTCTGCTCTTTTTATGTGCATTCTTAGAAAAATGTCTCACTGGATTGCTAAAAGTTAAACATATAATCCACAGAAGATGTTAAGCACTGATTCACTTCCAATGCTTTGAAACCGAATTCCAGAGTACATTGCTTCAGTTTCATATCTAATTTTTAGTGCTTATTTTCTTGTTTGTTTTTTTTAAGTGCTCTTCTGTAGTTGGTTTCTGTGTTCTTTAACAAATGTTTTAGACTCTAAACAATGACAACGTTCTCTCAAATTTTTATCCCTATTCTTCAGTTTCAGCCCTAATTAATTTAGCTGCTGTGTTTCAGTGGATTAAGTGATTCTTATGCATGAAGTCAGACAAACGTCTTCAGCTCTTCTGGGATAAAAAATTACAGGTGATAGATATTGCAGCTGGACTAGATGATTGTTGTGGGTCCCTTCCAACTAAAATACTTTCTTCTCTGAAATATTTTGTATTATTGCCAGTTCTTGTGGAAAAGTTCTACCTGTCTTGACACGCTTCAGATTGTCAAACAGTTTACATTTGGTCAGTGCCATCAGTATCTTTTTTATGACCTGTTTGGATGCAGATGTTCCTTTCCTTGTAGCATAAACTTAAACAAAGCCTAACCTGAAGAAAATATTTTTTAAAAATCCATGTATAAGAGTCGAGTCTTAAATTCTTACGATGTTCTGTGGTAGAAGGATAAATTGAACTGTTTCTGGTACCCCGAGAAAAGATAAGCCAGAAAATAGTTCACATCATGTATCAAGAATGTTAATTCAAATAAGTAACTTATTTTTGTACCGCAGAAAAGTTGAAGGCAGGCTAAAACTGGAGCTTTCCAAAATGCTTTAATGACCCTTACAGTATGCTGGTGGGGTATAAGAAATGCTACTTTTTAATTTAAAATAAATCCAGCTTCTGCCTAATGTGTCTGGTGGGCAATTTGCAATTATGATGTTCATGATGAGATTCCTCCATGAAATGAGAGGTGTATTATAATTTAAATGGAGCTGTAGATCTGGTTGATTTTAATTTGTGACCAAGGGGTCAGCAGTGACTGGGTGTAATAACCCTGTGGTAATGTGACTCCTCAAGGCACATTTGTATAATGAGAAATCATAATAGTTATAGGAAGCATGATGGGTTTTTTTGCCTTTCCAATTCCAGAATGCTGCTCTCTGAGTCTCCATTTTATATGCTTGAAACTCCAGTTAGCTGGGGGTTTATTGCTGTAAAAACCTCTGAAGCTGTTGGCAGCTTCTGATTTCCAGGGGTTTACAGATGTATGTTGTTTCAGCATGCAGCCACAGCCCATGGTTTGCTCTTCCTGGGAATTCAGCCTCTCCTGTCAGTGGTGGTGCCAGCAGCAGAGATTTTGCTGCCCTTCAGCTTTTTGCCACTGCTCCCCATTGCTGTGATTTGGGTGACTAGTGCATGGCAGTTTTATTTCCTGAGATGAAGTGACAGAGTTTATGTGTGTGTTTTTAACTACCAAGAGATAAGGAGCTAGCTGGTGTCTTCTCCTAAGCATTTAAATGTGTCTTGTGCTAAGACATCAGAAGTGACTTCATTTTTTCTGCTGAGTGCTCCTGTGTCTGTCAGGGGCGAGAGGGATAACAGCACTGCCTCCATGTCCTTGCATGTGTCACAGGAGGTGCTGTTGTCTCCAGTCCAGCAGCAATAACTCTGCAAGGCTTTACAAAGTGTGACAGTGTTCTCGGACCCCAGGCTGAATCCAGGGTGTGCACACTGCCCTTCAGGCAGATTTCTGCAGACCTGGAGAAGGAGGGAATACCCTGCTCACACTGCTGTGCTTTGGCACATCAGCTTGATGAAATAAGCAGTACCTGTTGGAAAATTAATGAGCCTGCCTCATTAGAGTTAATAGAGGAGACAGAAATGATTATGGAATTAAATTTTGGAATTACAAGATGCTTCATAGATGACATGCAGCTGGTGTCTTGAGAATGCTGAGTTCCAAGTAGGCAAAGGATGTGTTTAGCCAGGCTTCCTGCAATATGTCTTTATGAAGAAATCTGCATGCAGTAAGCTCTGACAGTGGTGTTGGTTCTCATTTCACCTCAGTTTGCCACTTGGACACCTCACTCGAGCACATCAGGAATTTGTCTCTGCCTCCTTCCCACTGAGCATCCTCCCTTCTCACCTGGGCAGCCCTGAGTGCCTTGCTCTGTTATCTGACAGTGCTCAGGAACTGGTTCCAGTTTGAAAGGGCAGCCCGAGGGCAGAAGCAAGCCCAGCCTCCTTCCATGCTGTGCCTGCAGAGAGTGAGCAGGGAGCTGACATTCCCTCCAGCAGGAGCAGTACAAATGTACACTTGGATAGGATGGATGGTTTTCCTGTGTGCTGTTGGACTGGGTGCAGAGAGGAATGGGAATGGTGGCAGAGGAAAATCAAAACCTCCCTCACTTTTGATTTGTAATGGCTCAACACAATGTGTCTGGGGGCCATGGACGGGCAGAGAGGGACTGTGAAAGCAAAATAATCCTGGATCTAGAGCAGGAGTGCAGGAATCAGAAGGGTCTCAGTAAACCTTGGGAGCTCACTGAAATACCCTGATGTGCTGAAGAACTTCAAGGAACTGGCTGGGGGGAGACAAGCTTTGAAGGTCTAACTTTTGAACTTGGGCACCTCTGGGAAGAGCTAAATGGCAATAAAATAGTTCTGCTTTTACCTCTTGTCTCTCATTCTAATTCTGGAGAGTTCTCTGCACTGACATCAGAGCATTTGTAGCATTCTTAGAAATGGAATTTAGTGCTGCAAGTGTCCATTCTCAGCATGTGCAGACCAGAAATGTGATGTCTGAGCTCATGAGGCCAGGTTTTATATCTGGCTTCCTTGTCTGCATTTTCCTTCTGATAACAGGCACCTTGTTTTCCAGTTTAAGAGGACTTTTAAAGGACTTCTTGGGTTGTCCATGAGTAAAAAGCAACAGTAGAAGCAGTGTGCATTTCCTGGGATTACTATGTTTGTATTAGAAAGATATATAAATACTCATTTATATTTGAGAAAGTGTGTCAACCTGCTCTGTATTGACACTTAAAACCTTTTTCTTAACCATTCTTTACTTCAGAAATTTGTCTAGGTAATGCAATAAAAGCAGAATTTTTATATATGGGAAAGTCTTCACAGTGAAGTTTCTGGATTTAGTTTTTACTGTGTTAGAACATATTTATGTGCATTTCCTATAATTCAAGTTGTGAACTAAATCTCTTGATTTGATACAGGTAGCACTGAGGTGGAGCTTTTTCAGACCCAAGTCAGTGGTGGAAGGGATTTGGGAATTCCTCAGGAGAATGACTGACAATGCAGACTTGTCAGTTTGGAGTAGCAAAGGGAGTCATTTGAAGGGGCTGCTTTAAGTAACAGGTATTTGAAATGTTCATTGCATTGCACACCTGTAAGAGACACATGGTTGAGGAGTCTTTGGGAATCACTCTGGGACCTGGTGCCTGATCTGCTTCATTCAGTGTTGGCTCCAGCTGTCTCTGGATCAGGTAATGTCAGGCTCAAAGGCAGTTTCCAGTCCCCTTTGCCATGATGGCAGTGGCTGAATGACATGATCTAACCCCATTTAGGGTATCTGTAACCACTGCCTGGAGTCAGTGGCTGCTTTCAGTCCCCCAGACTGCTCAGCCTCCCTCTCCTTGGCAGTGGCTCCTTGGAGGTGTTGCTTGTCTCTGCTCAGAGGGGTGTGCTCTGGGATTCCTGTTCTATCCAGTGCTTCTCTGAGAGCTCTCCTTAGCACAGGTTGGAGCCTCCACCTGGCAACAGCAGCAGCTCTTTGCTGCTCCTCCTTCTGCTCCCAGCTCTCACTGAGTGTGATCCATCCCCTGCTGGGCACCACCAGGCACTGGCACCAGAGACCCACGGTATTGTCACTCTGAGGAATGGACAGTGTCCTAAAATCCCTTGGATTTGTCTTATCCTTACCAAATTTTGCACCTGGGCTCCTGTGAGCATGATTGCTCTGATTTTTGTGGTAAATGCAGAATCAGCAGCTTAAAAAAGCTGTTCTTTGCTAGAGCTACTCACTGATTTCAGTGCCAAATGCAAATCTTATTATGCCATTATTTGTTTAGTATTTTGAAACCTCATTTCCAGCCATTTAGTCTGTTTGGTTACTCTCTGTTAATAGAAGCATCTTTTCAGTAAAATGTAGCAAAGGTCACTATTTCTTTCTTCATGACTCATTTCCTTTAGAAGTCCCACACCTACAATAACCTGAAAGGGTTTTCTGTGTTGCTCATGACAAACTTCTCCAGAAATCAATAGCAAATATGTATTTATTGTCCTTGAAAATGTGAGCTCTAAATTAAATTGATGTAGCTGCATTTTTCTGGAATGCATTCAGTCTCCTGATACATTTTGGGGCTGAGAGTTCTCCTTTGCATTGATTCAGGGTTGGAATGCTACAAAATTTTTTCACTTTAGCCATCCTCAAGGAAGAAAAAACCTATATGCTTCCTTGAACAAGAAAAACAATGAAATTATCCAAATTGATTCCTGCCCCCCCATTTATTTAATTGTAAACATGCAAACTCTGCCTTCTGCAGTCCCCCAGGAGCCCTTCTGGGAGAGTGAGGCTGCAGATAGGGACTCATTCCTGCAGCTGAGCTGGTCAGCAGAGTCTCTATTACCAAGGGAGCACTGGAATGTGTCCTAAGATAAATGGACCTTTTGCTTCCATGGAATTAAAGCTGAGGAAGTTACTTAAAACTTTCTTAAAATGCAATGATGGGGAAATTACACCTCTAAAAAAGTACTTTTTAAGAAATGATGTATTATTCCTTGATTAAGAGAAGAAAGCCTGAGCAAAGAATCTCAAATTAGATATCTATTATGCCCCAGGCAAGCAGGCTTCCTAAGCAGAGGAAGTATTGATCCCATGTCTGGCTTTGTAGCACACGAGCAGGGAGTGCAATCCATTATCCAGTGAAAGCAGAGCCATTGGCCTCCTGGAGCATTCAGCTGGACTATTACTTTATCTGCCTTAATTGATGCTGCTAATGGGATCATATGTAATTGTTCCACAGAGGTGGGAAAGAGGCTTGTTGGTGAGCCTGGGCTCAGTCACAGAGAGACATTGAAGCAGCAGCAGCAGCAGCAGAGCCTGGGCTGGCTTCCTGATCAGCTGTGGCCTCTCTCCTCAGACTCTCCCTTGGGATGCTCTGAAGGGGCTGGTGTTCATTTCAGATGAATTCAGTGCAGGGCACTCCGAGTTTGCTTTCAAAGAATGTCCCTTGAGTTGTGGGAATTCTTCAGGGAGTGGCTGCTAACGCTGTTTTCTCATGTCCCACTCTCTCTTCTCAACTCTTTTGGTAATGATTGATAATAGCTATTGATCCAGTGAAATCTTTCTGCTTAGAACTTCATAACAGACATAGACATGCATGTGTGTATGTGTAATAATATATTAAAAATATTTTATGCATGTATGCAAATATATATGTGCATTTGTGCATACGTAATATATAAATACACACACGTATCTATGTATTTGGATCATGGCTAGGGGCAGATCTGTGGCTTGGATCCCATTTGCAATTAAATATCTTCTTTCAAAACTGTCTCATCTTACACTTGTGCAAGGATACTTGAAATGGTGTTTTCCTGGTGCCAGGGTGCCACTGGGGTGTCATGAGTTCTCACATTGCAGCAATCTGCATTTGAGTCTCTGGGAAAGTGATGTGCTTAGGTTAAACTCCTACTGAAAATGAGAAGAACAGCTCAAATTTTAAATTTTATTTAGGTTTCCCTACATTTTTAATTGCCTGGATAGCTGGTGAGAGATGATGTTTCTTCTGGTGATAGGACTGCATGTCTACACAAGGTAAAGAACAGTAATTATTTAAAATTAACCTGATAAAATTACAGCGTAGAATTTTACAGTTGTTTTTATTAAAACAAACAAGCAGAAAAACTCCACACCAAAAACCTTCCTCTCCCCCCCAAAAAAGCCCCAAACCCAAATAATGTCATCTTGCCATTTGTTAGCTTTTTTGAGAATTTAAAAGTAAAAAATATGACATGACCCTTGTTAAAATGACTGGCTGCTGTTATTTAGAGTGCATCAGCTGTCCTTGGCGAGCATTCTTGGTGAGAATGAAACAGAAGAATTTATCTATTTTTGTGAAATGGAACTGTTGAAATGTCTATGACCAGTCTGAAAGGTCAAGTTTTCAATTTGAATCCCAGTGAGGAGTAACGTCTCCACTTTCACCTTGGACAGCTCCGTGTTCAGAGCTTTGTCAAAACTGATGCATTGCTGAGGGTTCTGCTTTTGGAATTAAGCCTTTCAGCAAAGATGGATCTTGCACTGCTTGGAGAGATGTGTTCTGCTGTGTCTGTTTATCCATAAGGTACATAATGGATAAAATTTTAAGCCATTTATGATATATTAATCCTTTTACCACAGATGATGCTGACTACATCAGTGATACACAGTATAGGATTTGTGCTTATTTACAGTTAAGTAAATGAAAATTAAGTCACAAATTTCCTTTATGGGTATAATTATTTTAACATGTGGACTTTTTTTATTTTTGTGTGCATGCTGTTACTGTCTCCACTTAAACCAGCACCATCTTTACTTGTACCCAAACACATGTAAATATGTAAACATACTGGTTTGTGACACAAAAGAGTTACAAGAAAATACTACAATAAAATTCATGAAGTTATATAATTTACATTTTAAAAATTGTCAAAACAACTTTCTTTCAGAGGTCCACATATTTTATCAAATATAACTGTCAATTTGTACTGCTGAAAACTTGTGAACAGTCAACTGCTTTTTACTGACTAGAAGTTTTAAAGTAGGATTATGTTACTTGACTGGAAAATAACTGAAGAACAAATTGGAAAAGAAAAGTCTCTTTATTTTCCAGCTCAATAAGATCTTTAACTGTTACATGAATGCTAAACTATACAGCATGTAATATTTGAAAAGCACTTTTGACTTGAGCACGAGATAAGTGGCTTTGTTCTTATACTGCATCAGTTTTGAAAGTCTAAAGGACATTTCAAATAATCAAATGGCAGCACTAAACCATGAGAATGTAATTATCTTTCTACAGCTATTCTTAGCTTCACTTTGAACAGTTTGATAATTGAATAAGTCTTCTAACAATTTAAAGTCAGATTCACAGTCTGCATCACTGTGTAATGGCCTTTATAATTTCTTTCTCTGAGTTATTTTGTTTAGCATCTGGGCTTTTTTTCCCCACTATTTTTTCAAACCAATAAAAACCCCCCAAAGCAATCCTCCAGTGATTGATTTAATTCAATTGCATTGCTGACTTTTTTACATAGTTATTATTGCTAGGTGAACTGGCATTGCAACAAGTTGTAACAACATCACATTTGAATAACAGAAGAGAAATTCAGTGTTTGGATAAGTGGCTTCTACTGCTCCACTGTAAAACCCTGGCAGAAGGGAAGTGCTGTCATCAGATGTCACAGCAGTGATGAAGTCTGGTTTAGAGCTGAGTAATGAATGCACAGTGGTTTCTGTTAATACTGCAGGCAGCTCAGAGTAAATGTACCCAGCCTTCCACTGGCACCAGCACTGTTTGTCAGCAGGGTGTTCCTGTCCCTGGTTGTTCTGGTGAGAGCAGCTCGGGCCAAGAGCCCCCCTGGCAGTGCTGGGAGTGCCCAGCCTGCCTGGGGCTGTGGCTGCTGGCTCTGAGCTCCGGCTGCCTCTGCAGGCAGGCAGAGCTGCTGCTGCGCGCGGCGTGCTTCGCTCGGAGCTCCACCGGCCTCCTGTGGCATCAGCTCTCCTCGGGCACCTGGTGTGGCTTCAGCTGGCTGGGGGAAGGTCTCGATGGGTCATGCAGTGAGGGCTTGGCTCCTCAGTGTGCCACTTAGAGCAGGCCAATATTTATTTATGACATGTCTTTGGCAGGTGGGAACATTGCTTGTAGTTTACACAGGAGTTAAAATCGTATTAGGGTTATTGGGCTTCTCTGATAACAAACATCTATCATAAAAAGCTGTGACTGCTCTGACCTATCGTGCTGGTAAATGCCTACATTTGGCATGTGTCAGTCATAGCAATGCCCTGCTCCTGCACTGGCCTGTGCCTGATTTAGGGGTGTCAAACCAGGTTTTCAGTTGCTAATTGTGGTCATATCTGAAGAACCCTTGGCTGAAGTCAGAAGTCACTTTGCCACTGGGGTTACTAGCTCATGGAGCCCAGGCTGCTCTCAGCAGTAGTTTTACACCTTACAGCACCATGTTCTGGGTGACAGGGAAGCTGTGCCCCTGTGCAGCTCCTTGGGTCGCTCCTCTGCTGGGTATTTCCGAGTCAGTCACTCTGACTGAGCTCTTTGCTTCCAATTGCTGTTTCCCTCTTACACTGAGTGTGGCCATGTCAGTTTGTGCATTTGCTGAGTACTGTCTCAAATGTTTCTGAAAGTATTCCCTTAATTTCCTTTATTAGCACATCCACAGCTGTGTAGGTGCACGTTTGTGGTAACTGGGAGTGGGGCTGGAGCCTCATCCCCAGTGGGCCACAGCTGTGACAAGCAGGGAGCAGCATGGAAGGCAAGGGGACATGGAGGGCCCAGGTGCACTGACCAACCACCCCAGGGAGCAGAGGGCTCACAGGGGCAGGGCATGGACATGAGGGGGTAAAAGGCTGGCTCAGGAACGAGAGGGGCTGAGGCTTGCAGCCTTCTGAGGGGAGCTGGTGTTCCTCGGTGTGGGGAGATGGCAGAAGCCTTCCTTGGCATTGGTCATGCCTCTGCTGCTGTCCCAGCATAATGGTGACCCTGATGTGACTCAGACACGGAGCCTTCTGATGGGGTATGGTGTCCCTGTGTATTTGGGGAGTGCTGAAAGCCCTCTGATGGGGGATGGTGTTCCTGTGTGTGGGCAGTGCTGAAAGCCCTCTGATGGGGGATGGTGTTCCTGTGTGTGGGCAGTGCTGAAAGCCCTCTGATGGGGGATGGTGTTCCTGTGTGTGGGCAGTGCTGAAAGCCCTCTGATGGGGGATGGTGTTCCTGTGTGTGGGCAGTGCTGAAAGCCCTCTGATGGGGGATGGTGTTCCTGTGTGTGGGCAGTGCTGAAAGCCCTCTGATGGGGGATGGTGTTCCTGTGTGTGGGCAGTGCTGAAAGCCCTCTGATGGGGGATGGTGTTCCTGTGTGTGGGCAGTGCTGAAAGCCCTCTGATGGGGTATGGTGATGCTCTCTGTGTTGTGGCTGTCCCAGCTGTGGTATTTGTGACATAAACCTGGAAATCTGTTACTTGCAGGATGTCTTTCAGTTGTGTGGAAGGAATTGGCCTTTAACTTAGAAGTTGCCATTGTAGATCTCTAATCCCCATCCTGTCTACTCCCCTGAAGACACAGGGTTTATCTCCTCTTGCCAAGTGTTACCCTGTGTGTGTATGTAGGGAGAAACTATTTACTCCCAGAAAGAAAAAGGAGAGGCAGAGGTGTATTCAACCTGCCTTCTACCTTAAATCTCTTCTGTAGGGAGAAGCTGTGCTTTGAGTTTTCTGTAGCTTTTTTTGAAGCCTTCATTGGTGTTCTGCAACTCTTGCACTTGTTCTCCAATTGATGGTGAGATTAGTTAGGGCTTTCTTCAGGCTGGGCTCTGCAGGTGTGACAATAATTTTGCAAGCAGTGCTCTGCACAGTCTGTGTTCTAACAGAAGTGAGCACAGGTGGTAATTAGGTACTGCCTGGTTTACACCTGTGTGAAGGGCACAATCCCACCTAACAGACAGAAAAACTGCTGCTGCACACACACTCTTTTAATTTTTTGTCTATGATCCCATTTTAAAGCATGCTCCATCTGGCATATCTTGTGTTTGTAGTTGTTAATTTTTACATATCTGCAGTTACAGATGCTTCTTTTTAAAGTAACTGACACTTTTATCATTTTAGAGTTATTTTTATCATTTTAGAATTATTTTTAGAATAATTTTCATTATTGGAAATGGCTTTGCTTGTCTGAAACAATATCAAAAAGTGATTAATGACTGATGTAGTAAAAATCAAGTTGCCTGGGAATCTTTCAGCTCTATATATTAGGTATTGTTTTCTAAGGTATTTAATGCAAGGTTTCCACATAAAAATTCTTAGAGAGTTTTCACCTGTAGCAACACGTAATGACTGTTCCCTCTTGAAATTCCAGCATTTTTTCTGTTCACTCTGCCTCCTTGTCCCATATCTACCCTTCCAGCTCTCTTCATTGGTGTTGTTCCTGTCTGAAGCACTTTCATAGATGAACTGTTTCAAGCTTTTCTAATCCTCCTTTTCAAAATCACCTCTCCTGACTCTCTTGGGAAGAAAAGGCATGATGTTGGTCACCTAGGCAGCCCTGTGCACACCTTGTTAAATCATGTTAAAGTTGATCTGAGTAGCTTTTGGATGGAAGTGTTCCACCACCCTCTTCTTTCTCTCCCTTTCCCTGTCACCATTCCCAGCTGCTTTCAGTAACTGCACCCTAATTTACATCACCAGTTGTTAATTGTCAGGAGCAAATGTGTCATCCCTGTATGTATCAGCCATAATGAAGTACATGCCACTCTCTGACATGGGAAGTAGCAGTGTAGAATGGATTTTATGAAAATTATGATTAAAAATATTTCTGTTCCTTTCCTTGGGTTTCTGACAGATTACAGTAAGAGAGAACTTAAAAGTAACAAATTAACTTTGGCCTTTCTCTTCAGTAGTGAAACTCTCCTCTACTGAACTTCCACTTGTGCAGTGATTTACACCAAAATATAATGAACATACTGCAAAATGCTTTGAAAGCCTCATGCTCTGTGTTTCTGGCTTGTAATATGGTTCTCACTTTGTTTTAACAGTATTGAAGTATTGGAGACAGTTTGTCTCTTCTGCTGGCCAGTTGTGGCCATGGGATACAGGCTGAGAAAAGGTAAATCCAAGTCCCTGTTTTCCAAAGCACTTAATGAAATGTTTTCCTGTCTCTGTGTGTGTTGGTGAGGTATGTGTTGAGCAGTGGTAAGCAGTTCTGTCAGTAAATGCCATCTTTCCTTGTTCCAGTGTCAGATTCCCTGCAGATGGTTTTCCCAAAAGGCTTCCTTTGCCCTGTCCTGCTGAAGGTCCAGAGTCTGATGGAAGCGTGTCCTGGTGTGGCTCACGTGTGTGACAGCTCCTGTTGTTGCACTCCTGCAGTGCAGCCCTCCTTGGCAGTGCAAAGCAGTTCTCTTATCAGCATCATAACAAAGCATGAAATCCTAAAGAATGGGCTGGAGTCAGTCCTTGATCAGCTCAGTCCAGAACGTGACCTGCCTGGTTCTGGCTGCCTTGCTCTTGAGAGAGAGGGGGCCAGAGCAGCTTCAGCCTGCACAGGGAAGCCTTTGGCATCCAGGCACTCCCTGCACCCTGATTTCTGACAGACTGCTGAGGGACTGCTGGGAGGGATGTGAACAGAGGTACTGAATAACAAAACAGGTCACCAGCCTGCTATTTCTGGTGGTGACTATTTGATGTTATTTTGACATGCAGGTAAAGCATGGAGGAAATGTTTTCTGTGTTAGAGATGTGCATTGCTGGGCAGTAACAGAAGGGGATGGCAAGTTCAAGCTTGGGTCTCTTGGCAGAGTTCCAAAGGGAGAGGGATTCTGGCCCCTCCTCTTCCATGGCTGAAGAGATGCTGGGCAGACGAGGGAGTCATGTTTGGTGTCAGTGGCAGCACAAACTGAGCAAAGGGTGTCAGGGTCAAGGGAGGAAGGAAGGAGAGTGTGGCTGTAAAATTATTCCCAGTTTGTTGTAAGGAAAGATTTGAATCTGCCATACCTGTCAGCAAAGCCATAAAAGAAAAGATGAATCACCTTGTTATAGATTATATAGCTCTCTGAGTTTTTATGATTTCACTGACAGCCAAACACCAAATGAAGGGTTTTTTTCCTCTGCTCCAGTGTGCATGAGATGGTTTATAGTCCAGCCTTCTTTCCCTCCCTTATGTTTTTATCTCTCCATACTCGTTATGTCCTCCCCAAAGCTCTCCCTTTTCCCTCTCNCCCTTTTTATCTTCATACTTGTTATGTCTATCCAAAGCTCTCCCTTTTCCCTCTCTGTTTCCTTGTAAATGAGTCAGCAACATTTTCTGCTAAATATTCTAATAATTTGCCTACCCTCTTTTTTTAAAAAAACAGAATAGGAATATGGTGCTCTTTTGAAGTAGGTGTATGTAGGCTGGTGAGAGGTTTGAGCTGTGTAACAGCTCTACCTGCCACCACAGCTTGTAGAAAAATAGGAACAAATCATTATTTCTTTGCTGCCACTGATCCTGAGGCCTCATCTGTACTCTCCTTATGGATGAGCTCTTTGGTAATAAATGTATCACTTTGACAAGGTCATCTCACCCTAACAGGAACATTTTGCAGCTCACCAGCAAAGGGACAAAAAGGGAAGGGACTGTTCCAGTCAGAGCTTTGCATCCTGCTGCCTTTCTGTACTGAGACTCCCCAGCCTCAACTGACAATTTCCCCATGCACTTAGAGCTTCCATCAGCCTTTCTTCCATGGGGATCTTGGTGGTGATTAGGGGTAAATCACTTTATCTAAGAAAACATCTGTGCTCTCTGGCAGGAAAACACCCTCAGATCCCAAAGGTGATTCTGGGGCTCCCAGGTGTGTGTGGCAGCCCTGCCACTGCCATCCATGCTTCCCCTTCTCACAAGGGAATGCTGATTGTCCCAAGGCAGAAGTGGGAGCAGAGGACCCTCAGCTGTGCTGTGCCATTGGCAGCTGCCACTTGGAGACATCTGTCCTGGAGCAGTGACAGGAATTGCCCATGATTTGTCACCACCCCCTGCCCCCATCTGTGCCACTGACTGTGAGCTCCACAAATGCCACTTGAAGCTCAGGGCCAGCTGCTGAGCTCTGCTGCTGGCCCTTGCTCAGGGTGTTCTGCTGCCATGGCAGGAACACTTCCCTTTTGCTGACAGACAGGCACTATCTCAAATAAAAATAACTGTATTTAAAAAATGCTGAATGGTGGAATATTAGGAAGTTGTTATATCAGGGCTACCTGTCAAGTGGCTTAGTACAAGGCAGTTTGGAATACAACATAAATACGAATGGATTGGAACCTGGGGCTTGTGTGCTTGAAGCCTGAGAATCCTTGAGTTGCCTAAAGCAAAACTCTTCCAGCTTACTTGGAGCTGGAGAGTTAGTGCTTNGTCAAGTGGCTTAGTACAAGGCAGTTTGGAATACAACATAAATACGAATGGAACCTGGGGCTTGTGTGCTTGAAGCCTGAGAATCCTTGAGTTGCCTAAAGCAGAACTCTTCCAACTTACTTGGAGCTGGAGAGTTAGTGCTTTTAAAAAATGTACCTGGGTGCTTGTGTCGTGTGGGGACTAAGCATGGGGACCTAATTTCTGTATTTTCAAAATCAGAATATTAATATGTTATAAACTCAAAGAACTTGGAGGTATTTAAGTAATTATATATTAAAAAAAAAAAAAAAGAGCTGTGATATATATTGAGAAATAGCACTGAAACTACTTCCAGCCTGCTGTGTGGGGTATCCAGAGAGAGATGTGCTTCAGGAACACAGGTGATTGTTACACTTTGATTTATGTCAGCAGATAGGATTATCTTTGTGAAAAATGTGATACCAATCACTTTCAGAAATGTACATTGAGAGTTTTTTCATCAGTGTTCACATCTTAGAGATTTAATTTTGCTTCTTGTATTCCTCTGATTGCTACTCCAGCTCTCTTCTCTTCTTTAATACATCAGCAGCAGTCAGGCTGCTGAGGTCACAATTAATATAAAGAATTTCAGCAACTTTTTTTTCTTTTTTGGTCCAACACAGAGGATGGCTCATGGCAGACTCAACCAGCTGGTAGAGCTGATAAAATAGCAGGTTACAATTTAGTAAGTAATGTTAAAATGTGTATGTATGTCTATGTGTATGTGTGTTGTGTTCTGAAGGTAAACTGGTCCCGTTTGAAGCAGCCATCCATGTCCTTTCCTGGGTGGAAAAGCTGATGGATCCATTCTCAAGCCTCTGTTTCAGTGACAGCTGTCACTGCAGAACAAATGCAGCTCCTTGTGTTTGGGGGGAGAGAATAAGGTGGGCTGCCATGGGCTGGAAAATACCTCTGGGTTTGTTCAAGGAGGTCGTGGTTCCAGAGCCCTTCCCAGAACTGGCACCCTTGCCCCTCAGCCCCTCAGCAGGCCGAGCTCTCAGCCCTTGGCTGCCCCCAGAGCTCCTCCAGGGCCCTCCCAACGCCAGGGGGGCACTTCAGGGTTCAGCCCCTGCCCAAGCCAGCCTTGGCCACCACCACGCCTGGGCACTTCCTTCTGGATTGTCACTGATCGTGGTGCTGTCCCTGGCTGAAGTGCAGCCTGCCTGGAAAAGGGGGGAAGAGCACAGACCACATCTGTGGTGATGCACTGGGGCTTCAGGGGGTCCAGACCGGCTGCTCCGACCCCTGAGCCCCCAGCTCAATCCTACATGGAGGAGCAAAAGATGGAGAGACGCTCTTTCCTTCCAGGACGCCGTGTCCTACTGTGTTCCACAGGCAGGAGGCACCAGGTGGCCCAGGTGCCATCCAGGTGAGCAGGAGCAGGTGGGCTCCTCCCAGGGGGATTTTCATGGGGGGCAGAGGAAGGGGACCATAGCCATGGGATACCAGTGAGGAGGGGCAGGCCAGGAGGAGACCACAGCCACTGAGGCTTGGGGGAGAGGAGGGGACCACGTGGTGCAGATCAGGGAACAGTGCAAAATCACCAAACACCCAGGGCAAAACAGCTCCATAACCACTTAGTGCAACACAACACACAGCCAGTTAAAACCCCTGGGGTTTGTGTGTTTGTTGTTGTTTTTCCTGTGTCAACTGCTTGAATAATCAGCCTGCTGCTTAACTGAGCTTTCCTTTTGGGACAGAGTGACCAAGACCAAGCAAATTTTCTATTTTTTAATATTTTCATTTTCTTCTCTCTGTTTCTTTTTTGTTATGCTGTGGGTGCTCTGTCATTAGAAGGGAATGGAAGAAACTTCTTTTCTTTCCATCACCACAGCAGGAGTGTTGAGTACCAGCATAGCAAAGGATACTTAGTGACAAATAATGCATCAGTTGCATCTTATTTTCCCTCCACCTATATCTGAGATTATGTGCTGTTCAAGAGAGTTGTGTTTGCAAATTACAATTGTTTGTTCATTTTACTCGTGAAGTGCTAATTAAATGACAAAAATATAATTACTAGTAGTAAATGGGCCTTGGAAGCAAACTGCCTTTTTATCATGGAAAGGACCAGGGCTATTAAGAGTAACCTTAGTGGTTTTTTTTCTTAAGGAAACATGTATTAAGCAATTAAATGAACATGTCTTAACTGCTCAGTAATCAGGATAGGTAGCTGTAATGTTGTCCCTGCACCTGCAGTGGTTAGAATTAATACCTGTTCTGTATCAAACTGCAAACCTTTCTGTTGTACTCACCAGAACATCTGTCTCAGTTCTCTGCTTCCAAAACTCCCTGTGCAGTAGCTACAGCAGCTCCAGGTCCATAAAGTCATCTCCTGCACAGCAGCCAGGCATTTAGTTTGCCTTTTTCTGCTTTTTGTTTTATCATTCTCTGTGGAGTTGAGTCAGCCTCCTGCTCCTGGCACCTGGGCTCAGAGGGGCTCTGTGACACCGTGTGTTCAACTGCTCCAGCTCTGATTCCAAACTCAGAGTTAGCTCTGCCCTCTTATCCTCGCTTCCCTCTGGTGATATCCCTGTTCCTGAGCTCTCACCTCCTCGGGGGGTTTCCCTCTGATGCTCATTGTAGCCTCAGGAGTTTTAGAAACCAGCTCTGGCAGGACTGCTTTGCTGGGGAATGCTGAAAATCCAGGGTGAGCTTTATGGGAAGGGAAGAACCTGCAATGTGCAGCACTGAAAACAAGGGAAAATCAAGTTTGGAACTATAAAAATAAAACCTCCTGGGTTTATGTGAATAATTAAGTGGTGCCTTTAGCAGCAAGGAGCATTTTCTCCTGACTGCCTGAGACCTGCCATAGCCTCCTCAGCCTTTGCCTCTTGGCAAAAGCTGCTTAGTGCTTGTTGTGGTCGTGGCTTTTTGCAGCTTGGATTCTGGCCAGCTGGAAATGTCCTGAGCCCACAAATCCATTGCACTGAGGCCTGTGGACATCCATCAAATGCTAACAGTGTGTGCTACAGGCTCTCATTTGTTCTGTTCAGTTGCTGTTTGTGGAGATGTTTGCACAGAGAAGGGCATGGACCTGGGCAGGCTGTACATTACATGAACAATGTAATATATGTATATTTTTTATGTTTTTATGTATTACACCAATAACCTCTCCCTCAGGCAGAATGTGTGTCAGGCAGGAGAGCTGAATTGCCCAGAGTATCCGTGCATGTCAGCATCCTCAGTGAATGCTCAGTACCTGGCTTATTGGAAGTGCTGTTAACTTGAGGGCAGGGCCTTCTTTGAGTAGTCAGGAGGTTCAGGTACCTGCTGGTGGGAAAGGAATTGGTGAGAGCCTGGTCTCATCCCTCTCTTTGTCTGGTGCCTGTGACTAGACTGGTGCATGAACTTGACAAGGAAAATACAGATTGCCCCCTTTGCCCTGAGAGGAGGTGGTAGAGAGCCAACATGAGGTGAGACAGGTCATCATTTTAAACATACCTTAGAGGCAAATAAATACCAGAGGGTGTCACCAAAAATCCCTGTGTGAAGCCATTGCCAGTTTTCACTGAAGTTCAGTGATGTCTCTGCTCTAAATAATTAACCTCTGAATGCTTCCCTTTATTGATGGCATGAACATACAGGGTTTGTTGGTGTGGGGCTTATCTTGCCTTTTTTTTTAAATAGTTGGGTTTTTAAAAGAGCCATTTTCAGGACACCAGTGTCCAGCTCCAGAACTCTTTATCCATCACTCTGCAGACAATGTGCATTGCAGGATCTCCCTTCTGGAAGAGGATTGTGAACTCGTGTCCTTGGAGTGGTGCAGCCTGCTTCTGTCACTGATCAAAAGGTCTGAACCCCCCAAAGGCCACTGTGTGTTGTGCTGAGCCCCAGAGGATCTGTGCAGCAGGGAGAGAGCTGTGGGCTCCCTTCCACCTAACAAAATGTGTCTGAAGAGGCTGGATCTGCTCCCTTTGTCATGCAAAAGCAGCCATGGACTTCAGGTGCCACTTGTGTGAGCAACCAGGGATTTGCACAAACAGCTTCGGGGCAACTGCAGATTTCTACCTGGGCACTGAAATCCCAGTGACTGATCTGAATTTCCACTACTGGGAGTGTGAGACACTTTGCTCAGGGGTGACCTGTGGAAAACTCAGCCCTGCAGCTCAGTGGGAAGTCTGTCCTGGGAGAGCTGAAAAGGAGAAAAGGCAAATGCAAACAGTCTGGGTGCTTGGTACTTGTGATTTAATTCCAAGTTTGCTGTTTTCCTGCCTGCAGCCAGGGGAGTTTGAGCTGCAGGTCGTTTGCCAGATGAGCAGGGGAGGGCTGCTCTGAGTCCCATCACCTGCACTCCTCAGGAAGTGTTTGCTGAAAGACACCAGTGCAGATCTTGAGTGGGGAGATGATTCCTTGTTCTAGCAAACCACATTGAAATGATTCAGTTTAAGACTTCTAATTTTACTGTTCCATAATATGCCTCTACCTGTAGAACACTTCAGTCATAAACTCTCTTTATATGTAGAGGAATGCTGCTTTTTAGACCTTTATGAGAGCCTGAGTTGGGCCCAGGTGAGGCTCAGGAACTGCTGGCTGTGTGTACATGTCCTGTCACATTAGTAGTATCTCACTCTTGTCCTTCATTCCCATCTTCTGGGCTGCAGGTTTTCAGGACATTTCAGCTGCACAGTTTTGTACAAGCCTAGTTCCTCCATGTGAAATTGCAGAATTTTTATGGGGTTGCACTGAATCCTAGATCCAAGTGCAGGGAGGTGGGGAGGAAGTGAAAAAATAATAGTAAACAAATTTAAAACTGAATGAAATTGCCACTTTTTGATTTGTTCTTCTCTAATAATGCCTTTTAATGTCTGTAAGTAATGCAAGAAAACAGGGAGTTTTCTGCAGGAAAGTTGGACTTTGAAGCAGATCTTTCAGTGCTACATTTCTGAGAAGGTGTTAATGCAAATTTGGGGGGAGACTGGTAGGACTTGTAAATAGGGCTGACAAGGACTTCTCCAGTTTGCTGCCTCCTTTGTCATTTTCTGTGTGACACAGTTCTGTCTGTCTCTGCAGCCCCTTACAAATGGGGATTCAGTGGCAGAAACTCCTGGGGAAGGAGGTGGCATGTCCATGTCTCTCTTTTTAGAAACAAGTTGAAGGCAACCCAAAACTTCACTCTTGTACTGACTCTTCAAAAAAAAATGAGAAAAGATAAATTTTTTCTGCTGGGGATAAGTTGCTTAAATTATTTCAAAATATTTAAGCTGAGACTGAGAACAATAGGGAAAAATGTGATGGAGTGGGAGCTTCAGGGAGTTTTAATCACCCAGTAAAGACACTTTATAATGACAGTCAGTCCCAAAAAACCTGTCACTATAATTCACTTGTAATGACTCTGCACAGAGAGAGCTGTCAATACCAATGGAGTTTAATAACAGCCTCCTAACAAACAGGAGATGTTTGTGCTGAGTGTTTTATAGAGCAGGTGAATGGTTTTGTAATGCTGTGTGTAAATCTGTGTATTTCCATTGTTAGCTTGGATTGCTCTTGAGGCCAGTGTCTCTGGCCAATTTGGGGTTTTCAAGTTACAAATTAATTGGCATTTCAATGATTTCAGGTGAGGGTTTTGTGTCTCTTGTGGTTCTGTGTCTTTGTACAAAAGCTGGGAGGCTGCTCATGATTTGAGTAGCAGAAGGTTTACTGTGACACAGGTATTTGTTATTAAATTACTTCTCCCAGATAGATGAAACCCTTTTAAACTCTCTTCAATTTCTGTTAAGCCTGGGTGAAATATACCCAAGGGGAGCTGGAACTGATATAATTGAATCCAAATGGGAGCTGTTGTTTGGCAATACATTTTCGAAGTGATGTCTCCATGTTTTATTACAAGATACACATATTTAATAATAAACACAGGTATTATAGATACACAAAATTTTGTGTATCATTTTTCATTTTCCTTGTAAATGTATTTGGGGCTCAAATGATGTGCCTGAGCACTCTCATAATTACTGCAGTTGATAAATAGCTTTTAGATAACTCTTCCTCCTCCTTCTCTTTCAAAAGCTGATCTACTGTTGCATAAAAGGGAAAAACAAAAAAGTATTTCCAGCAATCCTCTGCTAGTCTGCTGTAGGGAATATTTATTGTGTAAGTGGCAAATGGAAGACTTCAGACCTGGTCAGGGCTGAAATTGCACCCAGTGTACAAAAAAGGGTGAGGGCTGTCTTATTCAGTGCTAGCAGGAAATGAAATGGAATTTTACATTTTATGGTAATAAATGGTATTTAGTGCTACCCATTTTTATTATCACTAGTAAGAAATTCCATATTTACCCTAAGATATTGTGGGATTTTGCTATCTTAAAGATCCTAAAACCACTCCTTGACAAACCCCAAAGTATAGAATGGTTTGCCATTTAAAGAACCCCCCAATGTTTGACTGCAGTTCTGAGTTTAGGAGTTATTTGCTGGTTTGTATGTAGAAAATCAAATCTGGCAGCAGCAAATTGTCCTAACTCCTGTTCACTGTTGGCCTTTGCTTGGAGTAATCACTGGAATATTTCCAGAAAGTAATTTTAGGTTGCCAAATAATCACAAAGAAATTTTAGGTCAAAGTGTTAGGCTGTGCTTCTCAGTTGACTTTGCCCAAGAGTTTCTATTTCTAAACCCCAAGTTATGAATCCAACACCAGAACCCCTGGTAGTTCGTGAAGGAGAGGAGCAGGAGGTGTTCCTGGAGCAAGGCTGGATCAGGATCTGGACAGAGCTCAAGGGCCTTGTGCCCATTTATCACTGCTGATACCAGCCCTGCCCTTGTCTCAGGCCATTGACAAGTGATTTTGTTTCAGGGCCTGCATTGGCACCTTGGCAACCCTTGAAATGCTCTGCAGCACTGCCTTCATTAGTGCAGTGAGAAATGCATTTACATTTCATCCTGAGGAGGACAACTGGCTGAGAGCTGTATCAATGCAACATAAGGTTGCTCAGGGATTTAAAAATATGAGCATAAGCCAGAAGTTATTTGTTGAAGCTGAAAATGTTGTTCAGTGAGTGTCCTGATGAATTTCAGGTGTTGTAGCTAAATGTACCTTTGGTACTGATAATCTGAAAATGTGTCCTTGCTAGATTATGGCAGAAAGACATTTTCAGTTTTTCTTTTTAGGTAAAATGGCTCTTTGAATAACTTCTCAAGAGTATTTTAATAGGACTGGGAATTCTTGGTATTGAGAGTAAATATTTAACCTGTTCTCAAGCACCTTGAGTAGTAAAAATTGGAGAAGGTGCATTTCAGACAAATAACCTTTATTTTGAAGAGCTGGGGCCAGCTGGGTTTGGCAGCACATGTAAAGTGAACAGAGCCTTGGAAGTGAAATGATGGAACTGAACTAAAGGCCTCTGACAATTGGGGAACAACTGCAGTGCTTGAAGTGAGGTGAGCCTTACACTGACTTCAGTGGAGGTGACTTAAGGCTGAAGATGATAAGAAAAGCTTGGCCAGATAGACAGTCAGTCTCTCCTAGCTGTACTTCAGACTGCATGGAAACATGTGTAATAAACAAGAATAATTAATAAAGAAAAAACCAGGAGAAGCAAGATCTAAGCCTTTCACTACTTCATGTGTCAGAGTAATGAGCTCAGTCAGTGTCAGGAATTAAGACAATATCCTTTTAGGCTGAGTCTCTAAGCTGGGTTTAGAAGGTGAGAGAAACACTGCCAGTTTAGGAGCAAAGACCAGTATTTTCTCTTTCAGGGCTGAGGCAGTCATCTCAGAAATCTGAGGCCAACTGCTTCAGCTGCTAAGAAAAAGAGAGAAAATCTCTCAAGGAACCTCAGAGGTGGCTCATATTTCAGAAGCCATGTGCAGTGCCTCACAGATCACATAGTATTTCCAAGCAGTGATTGTAGCTGATAATGCAGCCCAAAGGGCTTTTGGCTGGAAGTGAATTCAGCAGCTTGAATTGTGAGTGGTAGAGTTAGAAAATCTGGGTTTTTGCTGCAGGACTTACAAGTAGGCTGTAGTGTAAAGTGGGCAATAGTAAAACCACACCATTAGAAAGACAAAAATACCATGCATTTACATTTGTTGTCCAGATTTATATCTCATCAAATTTATCCAACATTATTTTTGGCCAGGAACTATACAAGTTTGTTCTTTTACTTCATTTATAAGTACAGCCTTTTTACAATGCAGCATTTCAAAAAGTCCCATCCAAATCAGTGAAACAGTTGTGACATTTTTGCAGATTAAGCAGAACTTTTGTGCCTCCTCATCGTGGCAGTACTTGTGGAAAGCTAAGCCCCATCATTCCTCAAGGCTCTAGGAATTCACCAGGCACTGCTCAGGCTGGAAATGATCAGTGATACTGGGAAGCTCTACTGACTTGGAAACCAGAACAGAATTTGGGCAGAAGGATCTCCAAGGTCCTGATTCCTACTTCTTCTCCTCTGAGCAACTTGGAAACTCAGAGGGAACATGCCTTTCTTTTGCTTTGTTTTTGCATTTTTTTCTCCATTTTGTACATGTTTTTCTCTTACCCTTTGTCTCATGGTGGTGTAGGTCACCCTGATAGATCACAGGTGGTGCCCTGCTGGCTTTCAGGCCCCACAGAAATGTGCAAATAATTCACTGACTGAGCAAATAATTCTCTGTGGTGGGGGTTTTCATTCTGAACTCCCCATTCTCAAAATTTACTGTCAGGTTTTGCACATGCAAGTACCTTTTTCCTAGCTAGAAAATTAAATTAAAGAAATGGGACTATTATTACAGTTCTGTGCAGGAGTGCTAATAATATCAAATATGTAGTTCTTAGGGGGAAAATTCAAGTATAGAAGGTGATTAGAGTGGCATTACTGGCTGGCAAAGGAGAAGTCACTGTAAGCTGAACAGCAGGATGTAAGGATATTGTGGTGAATTAGAAAAACATTTGGCACATTGCTGGAGTTCCTCTCTATGGTGTTGTTATCTCATTTCAAATGTTGTAATTAAAATTGAACAAACTTTGAATTAATGTAGCTGAGACTTATCTTCCCAAATGCACTCTTAAAATGATCCTCTGTCCTTGTTTGGCATAGGAGAAGTTGGCAATAGACAATTGTCCTGAGGCCCTGGAATCTCTGCAAGCTGAGTTCACCATCACTGTTACTGCTCAGGCCTTGGTCAGATGTTTACCACACATAATGAGGCTGGGAAAGAGATTGTGGGTTTGGTAATTTTGAATATTCAAAATAGATGAGAAATACACCTGATGTGAAAGCCTAGGGGGAGAACTGCAAAGCAGCTGCATGTGTACTTTATACTTTTTCTGTAAAAGAAGCAGAACAATGTCTGTAATACAGTTTGATCAGTAGGTGCAGCTGTTTTAAACCTTGCAAGAGGTGAAATAAGAAGGAATTGCTGGCACCTGCCTGTTCAGTCTGTTATTGCTATGGAAGGCTTAGCTGAGGAAGCCCAGTTTGTCACTCTGGGAGGTGGTGGAGGAATGCTGTTCCTGTAAGGAGTCTCCAGAGTAAGCATCTGGAAATCCAAACCAGCAGGACATTGCTTGGAGAGCTTCTCTTCCAGTTTTATTCAAGTTTTTTCTTCCTGTGCAGGACCTGCAAAGCCAGATGTGAATCTGGTTCTCTCTGCAGTGCCTTCCATCCAGCTGGGCTCCTTTTGATTTCTGAAATGCACCTCTGGAGGAGGTGCTGCTGAGGGCCTGGGCCCTTGGTAGCAGTCACCAGGTGGTACCTGAGCCTCCCTGGCACTGGGAAGGGCAGGTGGTGATTTCAGCTTCTCCATGATCAGATGGAGTTCCCAAAGTGTCCAGCACGGACTGACAGAAAGCTGATTTCCCCAAGGCTGCTGTGACTGAATTGATGGCACAGCTCTGACAGAGGAGAGTTTGTATTTGTATTTCATTTATGTTTGTGTTGGTTTCCTTTCCTCTGTTGCCTCGGGACCAACCAAAACAGTTTTGTTAAGCAGGGCCTGTGGAGGTTTTCCCCATCTGCTGCTTTTTTTAATGTCTGTTATTGATGCTCTCAAGGAAGGACAAAATCTTGAGTCAGCTTAGGCAGGAGGTGGCACTGCTAAGCATTCCATCATTTTGCTGATCCTTTCTTAACACTGAATGTTATTTCTCATATTTAGATTATTCAGTTGGATCATATGCTCAAAGAATAGAATTTAATTTCAAAGAACAAGCATCCTTCAGATCAGCTAAAGATGGTTACAGGATCTCTACAAATTCATTGATGCATACGAGCAGTCTGGTACTAATCTAGTGCTATTTGAATTTTTTAACAGTTAGAAGCATATTGATGGACTAGACAGCAAAAAAGGAGAACAAAGACATCTCTTGTTCAGTTCTGCCTCAAACAATCTTGTATCAAAGCTTTGTGCCTATTCCAGGCTGTGTCTTTATAGCCTGAGATCTGGTTTTCCCACTGAGTAATGCTTTCTTCATTCCTGGTGAATGATTTTGGCTAGCCAAAGATGTTCATGTCTCTCCTGGGTTTCATGTAGAATTTTAGAAAGGAGATGGTTCTGTTTTATACTGAAATTCAAGCTGCCAAGTGTTTTCAGAAGGCGTTATTGTTGAGTGGATTACATGTGAGCGTTTTCTTGTTACCTGTTTCTCACAGCTTTTCCTGTGGTACTTCCCTTTTGTAACCCTGCTCTTTCGAGTTTCTCTATGCCTTATGATGTTCACATTCTTGTAATGGAGCTTCTCACACACTTTCATGTAAATAATAATTGTTTCACATTCTTCTCTGTAGGAAGAGAATTTTGATAAACTGTTAGTTTGACCAGTGTGGTTGGAGAGGTGAAAATATCATTCTCCAATCCACTGTCACTTTTAGAATTCTCTAAATATTGAGGTCTAAAAATTAAAGTTCTTTTCCTGTTCAAATACTAGAACACTTTACATGAGTTTTATTATTTTGTGTAGCAATAGTAACACCTTTTTATGAAAACATAGATAATGCAGACCTACCAACACTTGAGAAAACAACATCTAATCCTCTAATTTCATCATTTGAAGTGGAGCTGCAAGTATTTAATGACATCTGATCTCACAAAAAGGGCTTTTTTTAGACAAGATCATCCCTAAGGTGCGTGGAATTGATTCCCCTTCCAGCAGCTCAGTGGTGGGCACAGTGCCCAGACCAAATGAGCTTTTAAGGCCCTGCACTTAGAGTGATGCATTTTGTCTTTTTTTCTTTTTTCTTTTTTAATGCTTGATTTATTTGATTANACACTTGAGAAAACAACATCTAATCCTCTAATTTCATCATTTGAAGTGGAGCTGCAAGTATTTAATGACATCTGATCTCACAAAAAGGGCTTTTTTTAGACAAGATCATCCCTAAGGTGCGTGGAATTGATTCCCCTTCCAGCAGCTCAGTGGTGGGCACAGTGCCCAGACCAAATGAGCTTTTAAGGCCCTGCACTTAGAGTGATGCATTTTGTCTTTTTTTCTTTTTTCTTTTTTAATGCTTGATTTATTTGATTATATTTATCAGATTAACAGAAATTGATCAGAAGCCCTCCAGTTCAGGGAACTGCCAGAAAGTAGCTGTATTAGTGGGGAGGAAAAATTCTTATTGTCTGGTCAGAAAGGGATAAATAACTTGGTGATTACCAAGAGAGCAAGGGGAAAGTCTGAACTCGTGCTCCTGTTCAGATTGGTGTGAGTATGTGCTGAACTTGCTGAACTCCTAAACTGCTTCATTAGCCAAATTTAGCCAGGGACAAATTGGCTCAGCCACTGCAAGTACTCAGAACTATTGAAGACAACTCATTTTAGGCTGGAGCAGAGAGGGGACTGTTGTCCCTGGGAACAGGCAGCCAGTTCAGGGAGGGAAGCTGCTGAATGCCAGGCATCCACCCTCACAGGGGCCAGAGGAGCAGGAGCAGGGCTGTGTGCAGGTAAAAGTGGGAGTGCAGCTCTCCCAGAGCACTTTGTGCTCAGGCAGAGCTCCCTGGATTCCAGGAGCTTGGTGCAGTCTGCAGTGCTGGGACCCCTGCCCTGCTCGTGGGGTTAGGGAATAATGAGGGCATGGAAAGCAGCAAGGTGGGTGAAATCCTGTGTGAGGAGTGTAATGGAAACAGGGATCCATTTTCAGATATCCTCCAGAGAGTGCTGCAGCACAAAAACCTGGAGAATGCAATTTTCCTGTCCTTGCTGGGAAAGGACATGGTAATAGGAAAAAGAGAATTGTATGGTTGTCTGCAGGACAAGCTAGTTTTCCCTCCTGAAACAGATTTTTCTCCCCATATTTCTTAAATAGACCTTGTGTGTCTGCATTCAAAGACAGAAGCATAAAAACAATGAAGTAATTAATTGGAATGGCTGCCAGTGCACTGAGTACATAAAGCCTGTGGCAGTAACCTGGCCATGCTGTTATTCAGGGACTCTCTCTGGACTGGGTTTCTTATGAGAACAGTTTGTAGTTTAGGTAATTGTGAACATCTTCCATCTTTTATGTCCTGAATAGGCTGTGGCTGCTTTGGGCCTCTTGCCCAGCTGAGCTGCTTGGCTGCTGCACTCCACAGCTCTCACTCTGTCCCTTGGTGACTCTCACCTGGCTCTCTGCAGGCCCCTCTTGGTAACCCTGCTCTGCTCCATGCCTGGGATGGGTGGCCATCAGTCTTCTCCAGGGGGTTAAAATACTGCATCAAGTCAAGCCTGTGAAAACTGGCACAGAACTCCTGATGTGCTTTATTCTCACTTGGAGACATGTGTGATAAAGCATATTTAAACTGCTGGATTTAGCAGAAAATTAGCAAATGAGGCTAGAATAGAAGAGGGAAAAAAGCCATAAGAAGCTACCTGTCATGCAAAGACAGCCATCATAGTTTGCTGCAAATAATTGCCTTTATTTCACATCTAATCTTTTCTTTATTAGAGTTTTCTCCACTTACAGAGGACAAGGCATAAAGGTTGGTTGTGAACTTTCAGAAAAATTATAAAACAGTCTTTTGGGATATTAGAGCTCTTTCATGTAGCTGCTTTTGGTTTTTTAACTTCAGTTATTTCTTTGCTACCAACAGAAATGATGTCTTTAAACTCCAGATAAACCTACAAGTGGGTCATATTTTTTCTGTAATTGTGTAAAAATAGCTGACAATTCAGATAAATGGTATTGGAGGAGCATAGCAGTAAGCACTTCAATGAAAAAGAGTGATGCATCAAGAGTTTCTTGCATTTAATTTTTTAAAAATTGCATTCCCAGGACAATAATGTGATTATTGATTGTTATTGTCATAATGAACGTTTGGCCCTCATTTTTATTGATCTGTCTTTTCTAAATATTGATGGCTGGGATGGGAAAGAGCACCAAGAGCTGGAGTCAGGCGAGGCAGGGCAATTACAGAGTTCTTGTTCTGTGCTTCCCTCATTCCACAGAATCGAGGCTTTCCCTTCTCTGCTCCTGAGTGGCCACTGACTGGCACAAATGGGTGGTTTTGGGTGTGGTTCTGAAAGTAGGATCTAGTTTTTGGTATGTGGAGGTTCTGTAGCTTTGGGGAATAAAAGCAGGATTTTGTCCTCTCTGTAGTGCACACGTGGCTGCTCCTCTCCCTGAGGTGTGTGGGATGCAGGAGGAGAAGGGTGAGGGGGGATTGCAGGGCAGGAAGGTTCCCTGTGGGATGCAGGAGGAGAAGGGTGAGGGGGGATTGCAGGGCAGGAAGGTTCCCTGTGGGATGCAGGAGGAGAAGGGTGAGGGGGGATTGCAGGGCAGGAAGGTTCCCTGTGGG